>OZ020244.1:7655270-8084704 GCA_963971285.1 Astropecten irregularis | reverse complement strand
CTGCGTACGCCATGCGTACAGAGGGGGAGGGGGGGGGTTAAAAAAGTTGTCCTTTCGTGCATACGTACTTTATGGACGGACCCTTAAAAAAACCGCAGAAATAAAAAAAAGCCAACAAAGCCTTAGAATTAAAGAAAGCTTCAGAAATAAAAACAAACACGGCCTTTAAAACAACTGCAGAAATAAACAAAGCCTCAGAATTAAAGGTACTATCATACTTTGTAAGAAACCAAAACAGAAATGTTCACATAATTACGTATAACTTACAGGGTGTGAAGATGGTGCTGGTAGAAACCCACCCTTAAAATTTTTCCGCCTGAAATGGTGTATTTATCCAGAAATTAGTAAAACAAGGACCGAAAATCTTTTTGATCTTTTCAAAGATAACAAATAAAAGAGAAAAGACTTAAGAAATACTGTGGCCATTTTTCAAGATTTTCTCAAAAGGTGAGCACCGCATGGGACTGATATTTTCACAGATGACTGTGACTGTATCTTCCTTTATATTTTTGCCCATGAATCTGTACTTCAAAACCAAAGTATGATACTACCTTTAAAGAAAGCTTCTTAAATAAAGAGATGCAGAATTGCAAACAAACTGAAAATAAAAGGCCAAGAGAGGGCGTGCCTGAATCCACGGAATTAAAGATAACTGCAGAGATAAGAACTCTCTCAGAAATGAAGACTTCGTCCCCTAAAGGTAACGTAGGTTGGTGCGACCCTTGGCCGAGTATTGAATATATATGAATCAGGTACTAGGTCACTGTACAGCGATCCGTATGCATGCCACTCTGAATCCGCCACGCGCCACGCGCCACCCGCCACGCGCCACGCGCCACCCGCCAGGCGCCACGTTATATTTAGTGGGCGAACTGAGTGAACTCAGTTGACCTCAATAGGAGTTTACCACTTTTCTATAAATTTTCCAGAGATGCATCAAAATAAGAAAACCTATCAAACAAAAAGAGGACGTTTTAGACTTTCAAATTGCTGATATGTCGCCAGGCGCCACCCGCCAGGCGACATTGGCAGATGTGGAACACCATACCTTGTATAACACCTTGCCGTTGTTTGTCGCTTCCCTTAGCCAGCACGTGAGATCACGCTTGGACGACACCATTTTCTTTTCAAAATATGATTTACATAATGTAGAGGTATATTTTCATCGTAGGTATATACTTTTAATTATTATTTTTTTGTTTAATTATGTATAAATAGGTCCTTATTTATAGTATACTCATATTGAGTATACAGTGGAGGTCATAGCCTACCCAAATTCATACATAAATAAATCCAATAAATACGATAAGATACTATAGACCTACGATACAATACAATAAAATAAATATGTATAAGTAATGCCAGGAAATATTGGTGGCAAATAATAAGCGAGTTTATTATTACGGCTTTGTTTTATTGCGTGAGCAGCGGTGGTAAACGCTCTGTATGAATGGTACAGTCTCACCATTGACCCGGTGTAGGGGGAATACCGGTACATTGCACAACGTTGTGCAATGACCGTTCGGACAATAGGAAGTTACCAATCATTGTGTTTACTCCAAAGCGGATTACTGACGTCACTAGGATGAGTCATCACTATTGCCCATTCATGGCGCTGGTCTTGTTCGGACTTGTTACGTTTGCCTTCACAACATTGGCGCTGGATTTGAAAAAACATCAAATTCAGTATCATTTCTAGATGCACAGCCGTCGGATGCACACCAATAAATCATCGAGTCATCTAGTATACTTGTTTCCTTCACTTAAACTACGGAGCAGACGTCAATTTCACGTTGCAGAATATCGCGATTAACCATCGACTGCCGACTGAATCTCAACCCAGCATATGCTGCAACTTTTATCAGTTTTATGACCAGTGTCAAGTTCCGTTAGCTCAGCACAAAGAGAAATATGTAGTTTTAAGTTGTATTAACAGATTATGGAATTATGTTAGTTATTTAAATTTATAAATGAAAGAATTACCCCAACCGCACATATTGCATAGCCATAGCCTATCATGATGCGTGATCAATATTCCATTTGTTGCACTGCATGGGTCATTTTGCAGTCCGTCAGAGATGATCGAACTATTACGTACGTACATGAGTATACGACTGTCCCTTGCTCCCAGTCAGATTGTAAACAGATACAGATAGTTATGATATGGGGCATGCATATATCACATCACAGTACAAAAAGGCCAAGTATACTAAGCATCATACCATTCGAATTGAATGAGAATTAAAAAAAAAATTACATGAACAAGTAATTAGCTTTGCATTATGATGATCTATGGATCTGTCTATGGTAACAATGAACATAATAAATCAGTTTGTACATGCACTTCTTAAGTCATACGTCTTCTGTACGCTGTCTCACCGCGGTTTGATTAGCCCCATGGTTAGCCTACATCATAAAACCGTACGTAATTTCTTAATTTATGGTTACGTCTTAACATTTATTCCAGACCAATGGGTAACTTTTGTTGACAAAACATTACAATTAGAAACATCACAACATATAATATCGTAAATGTGGGTACACTATTTACGTCGAAGAATGGATGTAAAAACGGTAGATGATGAATTGCAACAAATTGTGTCGGCATAAGCTGAGATTTTAAAATAATGCAACTTGACGCACTTACGTACAGCATTATAGCTGCAATCTTCCCCCCTATTCCAACCATTCTAAGGTCGAGAAAGTTACATCATAGTAGTGTCAATATGCAACACGTATAATTCAATGTACATTTCATGATTAAAATTTTGTGGAAGTAGGGTCCCCATGCTTAAAGGTTTGGCTTCATACCTGATTGGTATATACATGTACATGTATAGTATCGGATATCTTGCATTAAAATATGTATGTTACATATATTCTGAAGATTTCTGCAAAGAAAAATGTGTAAACAGCTAAACATTCACGGTCCCCCTTCTCAGTATGGCATATTATATAGCTCAGAGTCTATATGGGGGTGACAACAAATTCTTTGTTGTGTTCACCTTGCCGTCAACCCGAGTGCACTACCCCCTACATGCCATTATATGCATAGAGTTTAGTGGAGCATCGATTGTGTCTTGTTTACAAAAGACGCTCTAATACAGTTATACGAATTACTGGCTCTCAGATAACGTGTCCGAATCGACATCCAAGCATTTAACCAAAAGTTAATATGCTACTTCTTTTATCGTTTTACTATTAATGGCAAGATTATTTCCATCATTTGACGAATATAAGCCTTGGCAATAGATTCTACGGATAAAATCGAACAAACTAAATACTAAAAACGGCATAAAAAGATAAACAAACGAAATGAAAACAAATAAAACAACACACACAACATTTCTTGTCCTCAAGTGATTAGTTCGAGGACACATTTGTACTAGTGCAAGAGTGTCAAAGGTTTTTCATCAGACCTTAATAATTCAGAATGGATTAAAAAACAAAAGAAAAGAAAAACAACATCAATATTTGCATATTTTAAGTTTGACCGCAGTTTTTATTTCATTTTACCTTCCGTTACTTTGGTTTTGGGGGATGGTCTTATTGTATGCAATGAAACTGCGTATGATTACCATTTTATTTGATTCGGTTGAAACAGCCTTGATACATAGCCTAGAGGATTTGCCCGAATGTGGTCCTGAAACATGTCATACGTTCCACTGCAAGTGGATACACGTAGGTATTAAAATTCTACATGCAAATGTAAACTATAAATAGATCGCTTCAAATTGATTATATTTAAGTCACAACCAAAGGCAAAGAAAAATGGCGGCCGAAATTAAGTTGAACCAATCCAACAATTTCCTGAAGCATCATATAGACCTTTAAGCATGCATGCCTAACATAGGCATGCATGCTTCTTTGAAACTAAAACTATACACTTATCATTTGCTATGTGTAAATGTATTCTCCACTAAAATAAAAAGAAATAATAAAATTTGACACAAACAAACCCCAACAACAACAGACAAACAAATACCCCCACAAACAAACAAACAAAAACAGATTGTAAACAGAAATAGACAACCTAATCACAGACTGAACTGCAGAACCGATCGAGGGGGTAACAACATTGAGCAAAGTTTATAGCGAAGGTGTTTACAATTAAATAAAAACCACATATTTTCATTTAAGGCAACTTGGAGATTAATTTTCTGTTTTAATATCGAATTTTAAATATTTGGTATAGTTTGCGAGACACAATTTCAATCAGCGTGCAGATTTTGATCGCAGTTTTTGTTGTAACGTTTCTCTAAGTTTTCTAATCCTAGTCTTTTCATACATAATTATGTTATTGCGACGTCCGCAAGAGTTATACCAACACGAACCTTTTTAATAGCATTTGATTTCACTAACTTTTAATTACTAATGTTTTGTGGAGGTGATAAATTTTTGGTTTTTTTCTTAACTCTTACACGGATAAAACATGATTAAAACTAGAATATTTACAAACACTAAATATGTAGTTTACAAAGGTATAAGTGAAATAAGTTATTGTTATTATATTTTTGAGGGAATGTTCCATTAAGCATTTGGCCCATAAAACGAACCATGTATTAAAAATTGATTCTCGTACAATATAAGACAGTGTATACTGTACAATGATTGGTTTGCCAAGAGAGGAAGATTTTTTATCTCTCTCAGAACGTGACCGATGATCATCATGCAAAAACACGACGTCCGCAATACAATTATACAAGTCGCCAGACTCTCGCAGTTAAATCATTTTACTGTTGGACGGCGTCGGCATCATATCGTTATCTCCTGCATGGGCCTACACCATTCTACATTACATAAGTTTATTATCTTCAGCATATACGGTAATCGTCTGAACAATTCCATTTTACTTCTCTGTTTACCTGAATAACCGTATTCGAGGTACGCCTTTTAAACATTATAGGCTATACTAACAAGCCAAGTATATTAATAGAATATTATCATTAGTCTTAATTATATATTCTTTTGAATCCGTTACAGATGTTTGCTTGTAGTGTGTGTAACAAGACCTTCAACACTCGTGGTAACTACAATCGCCACAGAGCCCGTCACAGCGATGCCAACCAACATCAATGCAGCGAGTGTGGCAAGGTGTTTGCCAGAAGAGATAATTATTTACGGCATCTCATATCTCAGCATGAAGGGACGACCACGCAGACAGGTTACGGCACGCTGGAAGACACGACGGCGCAGATTGCAAAACCGCCCCCAAAACGCCCGAGAATATCAGATGATGTACGACACCTCTACCGCGTCACTCGGGTGAAGAAAGTGAATATGAAAAAGTTTAAAACACGTGGGCATGAATACGTAGTGAAGTTTAACGACGAGATTGGGATGTATGACCGAGCTTCTGTCTTAACAACCTTACATCATGTTTTCCAGAGCCTGATTGATACGGTAACTGAGGGTGCTGAGCCTCAAGATCTCATCCGTATGGTAGTTGTGCATCCTGAGCTTGATTACCCCATACCATTACCATTTATCCCTAAACAACATCTGACGGCAGAAAGGTTCTTCCCGCGGGTTGAGAGAGTGTTGCAGTCGTACGAAGAGTTTACCATAGACGGTACCCTTGAGATACACATTACGCATGTAGCCATGCCTCAAGGTGGTAAAGGTCTTAAGAAGAAATACGTTGATTTAGAAAGATTTTTGAAGGAAAAACAGTGCATCATTCAGATCGTGAATAAAGACGACCTTTGTTGCGCACGAGCCATCGTCACGAGTAAGGCTAAAATAGAAAAACATGAGAAATGGGAAGCAATACGCAAAGGTTGCAAACTACAGCAGACACTCGCTGAAGAGTTACATCACCAGGCAGGTGTAACTTTGCAGAAGTGTGGAATTGACCAGATCAAGGACTTTCAACGTGTTCTTCCGAACTATCAAATAATGGTCACATCTAAAGACTACTGTAACGCCATTATATATAGAGGCCCCTCTGCTAGTCAGCAGATATGTCTGTATCATCACGAAGGGCATTATGACGTCATAACAAGTATGCCGGCTTTCCTCAATCGAAGCTACTTTTGCACCGAGTGCATGAGAGGCTACAACAAAAAATTTGACCACCGTTGTGAAAACACATGCAAGCTTTGTTTCCAGGGTAAATGTGTTGAAGAAGATTGGGTATACTGTCCTGACTGCAACCGGTCATTTAAGAGTACTAATTGTTACCAGAACCATTTAAAACAATTGACACCTTCTTCTGACTCGGTATGCAAATCGTATTACAGATGTCGTGAGTGCAGTAAGTTCGTTAGTGTAAAACAACACGTACACAAAGCACACGTCTGTGGGGAAAAATACTGCACTGTCTGTAAGGATTATGTGCAGCAAGACCACCTTTGTTTCATGCAGCCCGTCGATGAAAGTCCTAAAGAGGGAATAGCAAAAAGTGAACTTCAAAAAAGTACGTCTTCAAACAAAGATGAAGATGATGGCATAACTACATACATCTTCTTCGACTTCGAATGTATTCAGGAGTCTGGTATTCACCAACCAAACCCTTGCATTGCTCATAAAGTCTGCACCGAATGTCTTTGCAGTGAAGTCACATCTTGTATGCATTGTGGAGACCGTGAATACGTCTTCCGCGGTCCCCACACTCGTCAGGATTTCTGTAAATGGCTGTTCAGAGAAGAAAATGCTGGTTCAGTTGTGTTGTGTCACAATTTCAAAGGATACGATTCCTACTTTGTGCTCCGGTACCTGTACGATAATGCAGTGCTTCCAGAAGTAATTTTCAATGGCGCCAAAGTGATGAGCATCGTGGTTGCAGCTACCGAAATGAAGTTCATCGATTCTTTCAATTTTCTTCCAATGGCCCTTTCTAAGCTTCCTGGTGCATTTGGTCTAAAAGAGTTGGCAAAGGGTTATTTCCCTCACCTATTCAATACGGTAGCGAATCAAGACGCAGTACCATCCCATCTACCAGAGATGCATTACTATAACCCTGATGGAATGCCACCATCCAACAGAGAAAAGTTCGTGGAATGGTATGACGCAAACCGCACTGACGAATTTGATTTCCAGAAGGAAATTCTCAAATACTGCCGGTCGGATGTTGATATCTTGCGTCGATGCTGTCTGCAGTTCCGGTCTCTGTTTAAGGAGATGACCAAAAGTGACTGCAATCCTGGGATAGACCCCTTTCAGAAATGCATAACTATCGCTTCTGCATGCAACTTGGTGTATCGTACAAAGTACTTAGCTCCTGACACCATTGGAATTATTCCATCTCAGGGTTATCCTTCAAATGATCGCCAGTCAGTCAAAGCTCTTCAGTGGTTGAAATGGATCTCTCATCAGACCAATGAGTACATACAGCACGCAGCTAATCAAGGCAAAAAACACATTGGCAATTATAAAGCCGATGGCTACTATGAGGCCAATGATGTAAAAACTGTGTTAGAGTTTCATGGTTGCCTCCATCATGGACACACTTGTATAGCTCTTGACACAAAGCATCCCTTCAATGATCTTAGCATGGAGGAACTATATCAAAAAACGTTAGACAAACGCGACTATATAATAAGTCAGGGATATCGCTATATCGAGAAATGGTAGTGTGAATATGACGCAGAGATAAAGCAGAACCAAGAAATGGCTGCATTCGTATCGGAATTAGAGATTCCAACTCCCCTGGTACCGCGGGATGCATTATGTGGGGGTCGCACTAATGCCACAAAAATGTACTACACTGCAAAGCCCGGAGAAAAGATAAAGTATGTTGATTTTACAAGCTTATATCCATACATCAACAAATACGGCAGATATCCAGTAGGGCATCTCAAGATCATCACAGAAAACTTTGTCAATATCAGTGAGTATGAAGGTCTGATTAAATGCAAAGTTTTTCCACCGAGAGGGCTGTACCACCCCGTTCTTCCCTACAAAGCTTCTGGACGGTTGATGTTCCCGCTCTGTTCCAAATGCTGTGAATCTCTCATGCAATCTCATTGTACACATAGTGATGATGAACGCACTATTTTGGGAACATGGGTCACTCTAGAACTTAAAAAGGCTCTGGAGAAAGGCTACCGGTTGGTGAAAATATATGAAGTTTGGCACTTTGATGAGGTCGCCGTCTACGATCCAGACACGAAGGAGGGAGGGCTGTTTGCAGCGTACGTCGACGCCTTCCTCAAGCTGAAACAAGAAGCAAGCGATTGGCCCTCTTGGTGTCAAACGGACGATCAAAAGCACCAGTACGTCCAGCAGTACTTTGACAAGGAAGGCATCAAGCTGTCCTGGAACAACATTAAGAAGAATCCTGGTATGCGTGCTCTGGCCAAACTAATGCTGAACAGGTAAGTTTGTTTAAATTCTATGTTCAGTGTGCTTTATTTTTATTTGGTACTACATAATTTTGGAATTATAATTGGAATTCTATTTTAGCCTATAAACCGGAGAATGTATACTTGATGTTTTGCAATGCCATTTGTGTCACTCAAAGTAAATCATCGCTAAAAAACTGACCTATTCCAAGCTTTTGTTTCGCATAGTCTTCATTTAATTTAAAAAAAAAAAAATTTTTAACTGTAAATGCCTTTTACCATTGTTGTCATAAAGGGTAATGTTTTGAAACAACTACTAACGATGTTGTTCTTTTTTCTCCCTGTATCTTAGCTTCTGGGGAAAGTTCGGACAGCGTCCCAATATGAGCAAGACTACCCACATTGACGATCCAGTGGACTACTTTGACCTACTGACACGGGATGATACGGAAGTTCAAGATGTCTCCTTTGTCAACGAAGAGATGGTGAAAGTCCAGTGGCAGTGCAACGAAGACTTTGTAGAGCCATCTGGACGGACTAATGTTATCATTGCCGCATACACTACAGCACAGGCAAGGCTTAAACTGTATGACCTTTTGGAGAAACTCGATCAACGCGTCTTGTACTATGACACAGATAGTGTTATATACGTGAGTCGAGAGGGACAGTGGGAACCGGAAACCGGTGATTTTCTGGGTGAACTAACGGATGAATTAGATTCCGACAATCATATTGTTACATTTGCTTCTGGTGGTCCAAAGAATTATGGATACAAATTGGCAAAGGTAGCTGTCTTACTGTAAGGTTCGTGGTATCAGTTGAATTACCGCAATGGTTTCCTGTTCAATTTCGAAGCAATTTCTCAGATGGTACGCGAGATTGAGCCACTCAAAATTCAGGTAGTTGACCCGTACAAAATAACACGTAACAAGAAAACTATGAACATTGAGACCAAAACACAAAAGAAGTTTTACCAGGTTGTATACACTAAACGTGTGCCAATTTCCAACTATGATACCGTGCCTTATGGTTATTAAATCTACCTCACTCCTATGTTCAGTTGGGGGTTATGCTAAAGCAGTCATGCTGACTCTAGTGATGCTCTGTATAATTATATCGTGTATATATACCTACACAATCTTGTTAAAAGTAAATCTGAGTTATACAGTATGAGCGAAGAATAACTTAAACCTGGTTTAAATCAATTTTCCCACATGAAACGCTTTACATTACAGTCGTCTGATATAAGGAATGATCAAACGCTATCTTATTTTTCTGGTGTAATTATGAACAATGACTGGACGTTTGATTAAACGTTTGTTAGGTTTATCATGTTATCAATACACTAATTATATGTTTCCAGTATAGAAATTAACAGTGTTTGTATTGGACAAGAGAGTTTGTTTATTATTATTGTAACGTATAATGTAGTTAGCGGCTTAGCAATGTGACTTACCCTTATTTTGTTTCGTTAGCATTTGATTTTGTTTTTGCATTTCTGTACAGGTTATCGGAACTTAAAGTATCTTTGTGCTTTAATTTCTTTCATCTTATAATTAAAAAGAAATTCTGAAACGATGACATGTACACATATCTTTACAAAATTGAAACTTCATACAAATCTTGAAGAAGCTGTTCGATATGCATGTAATAGTTAAAACGTTTAGCAATATTCAAGCAGTAAAGAATGTTAAATGTAATTAAAATGTCAATGTATTTAAGTTAGGGCCTACTGTTTTGAAACAAAAGAGCATTGTGAGTACCCATCCTTCTCTGTACAATGTTCATTGTGTAACATGCATAAGTTTGATAATGACTAAGGCGTGTAGATGTTTCTTTTGCAACGTCACAGCCAAAGTTTTGGCCAACCAACATGGCGAAAATTATGGCGAGCCGTCAAAGACAGGCATAAAAAAATAACCACAATTTAAACACAACGTTTCATAAACATTGAAAGATGTTGATGAATGTAATGGAAACAACACAAGCAATGATGGTATGTATTTGTACAGCTATGGAAAGTTTGTACAAATTTGGAATTTGGTCACGCCGTCTGTCAAGAAAATGAAATGATTTGCTACATTTGGATGCCCATACCATTGAGGAAGGAAACATTTCCAACCAGCATGCCAGTATTTGTACACAAAAGAAAGGTCTACACAACGTTATGTTTTATAAGCTTTGTAACCGTATGAGATGTTAATTGTGTTCATTAATGATACACATTTTAATCAGCGTACATTCTAATAAATATTGATAGATGTCAGAATGAATACATTGAATCGAGAGTTATCTCGGAGTGTTTTTTCTCGTCGTATAACCTAAAATGTAGCTTATATGTCATTACGAGAACGAGCCCAGTCTAATGTCACGCTCTCGAACCTCAGTTTCTGAGGCTCAAACCTAATGAGCGTAAGTGCCCAAGGGACTTCACTGCCCCCATAAGAGCAGTTTGTGGTTAGGAATAGTTGGTTTGTAATTTATACCTGTCAACCGAGTGCCTATAGAACACACAGCCATATAGTACTTGCCAACACATATGAACCAATCAACATTGCTTTCCCGAAGGTCACCGCATACCCAGTTGGGCCCTATGCTAGCATAAGTAGGCATACGTCAGTACAGCGGTATGTGTAAACCACAGACCAGTAAGCAACCTCCTAGTACTAGCCCTGTGGTCACTTCTCTCTTTACAGTACATGTACATGCTTTCTGAATCCTGTAGTGTATTGGCTGTGTCTAGTCTAAACGCTATAATCAGTAGTTCACTTACATTTTGCTTGTACTGACATGCCATAGTAGACTGCTCGTTCACTTCTCCACAAAACAGCCACATTGAACAGTATTTTATCAACATTCACTCTAATTTCGAAATGTTAAGTGTTCTAGAGAAAAAGATATCAGTGATTAGGCATTGACCGAAAGTAAATAACTAATTATTTTATAAAGTCACTATCGGCCAACTTTGTAATTGTAGGGCCTATACCTGTTGATATTTAGAACAATGTAGGCCCCTATTTCCTTCCTCCATGGTAGGACCATGGCGCATACAGGCCAGTTTGGCTGGCCAAGGTGTTTTATTCCGTATGTAGTTCAGAACGGAAAGTTCTTCCTCGAATCTGAACAGTGTTTAAAATTTATTGGTATTTACAACCGAAAGGGACAGCGAGGATGGGCTCCATTTGATAAATTTTTCAATCAAAACGGTATTCTGGTACAGGACGAAGTTATATCTTCTGGCAGGAATAATTGCCGTACCCACATTAGTGTTCTCTGTTTTACTACACTTATACTTGGTGGCGGGCATTTAAGGGATAGCGAAGATCAATTACGGACGTATGTTCATAATCTTGACGACTTCAATGCCAAATTGTATGAATTGCGGGATTTTTTCACAAATGCTTGCACGGCTGCTTTGGTTGGCCAACCTAATGAGCTACATAACCAGCAAGTTCTACGAAATGGCCCTAAGCAAAACAAAGAAACAACCACAAACATGATTTCCAATATAGCTGCTGCTGGTGAAGCCCATGTAAGGGCCCAGTGTAAACAGAGGGTGAAAAGAAGGTTGTGTGAGCATAAGCAGAGGCTGGTCCAGCTCACCAAGGAGATCCATGCTGGTGGAAAAAACGACCTCATTTGTGCTTTGGCGTGGTAAGAACATTATGGTTCACATGTAGATAATAGTATAATAAACAATTTTGTTCATGGGAACATACTATTTATTTGATAATTGCTAATTAAAATCTCATTCAGCAGTTTGTTGGGTCAAGGTTAACACGACTCCTATCGCAGTGTCTCTCATGTGTCCGTGGGCGATTTGTTTCGAACCCTGGTCCCCGTAAAATAATTATAACCTTCGCAATTTGACCATCTAGTCATATAATTTACCATTGAAGCATAATTTCCGTCTTCGTGGTTTGTATATCATTAATTCCACAATCCTATTGCATTCTGCATAATATGTTTATATGGACGGTGACCCTTTTACCTGTACATGACTGTATAGGGTTAATTATTTGATAACATAAGAGGGGCTAACCATATTATCCAAATTGTAGGCCTACTATGTTTTACTTTTCGTCATATCTGGTTGTGAAAACAGTTTCATTTTTGTGTCTGAGAGAGCAAATAAAACTGATAAATGACTATATCGTGTTGTGTTACAAGACTTATATCAGCCGTTATTTTCGTCTGACAGGGATGCTTCCTATGGCGAGGGTAAAGAAGAATGGGATGGCAACCTCACCAAGGAAGATTTCATCTCAGTTCTAAAGACCATCAAATCTGAGACGGATGCTGATTCCTTCTTTGAAGAAACCGTGAGGTAAAGATATCATTGTTTCAACGTAAATGTCAAGGGACAAAATTATGCACTTAATTAACATCTTGCTGACAATTTTGAATGTTTCTCAAGTAACATCAACTTGAGATAAAACTTGACCGCTGTATTAAGTGTTTGACCGGCTGCAGGTTCCAAACATCACCCTACCCTTTCCCAATCCAATCTATACAATGAAAACAAATTTGCGAATAACTAAGCAGACTTCGGAATCAGAACGAATCACTTCGACGCGTTATGAGAATTACGTCATTTTACTTTATTGTGTTATAATTGGTGTTTTCACAGAAATGAAATGCAAACACTTTTCAAGATTTCGACGGAGGAAATGTTGTTTGTTGAGGACACAAAGAACGTATCTGAGGTGATCGACTGGTTCCGTAAAAATGTACCCGGCGTTGTTCCAAGCTCAAGGAAGATGAAGTCTTTAAAGAAGACTTATGAAGATGAGTTCAAGGCTGTCTGGAAACCCATACTTACATCATCAGGAGTGAGGATAGATCCAAATACTCTGCACGAAACCCTCATGTACGTATATCCGTACTTGCCAAGCGAACAGTGGTGGCGATTATATGGTGATGCAAGAACATTTGGAAGACGGCAAACTACAGTGTTCGGCATCACTAACATCAACAACTGCCAGGCTCTCCAAGGCAATGGATTTCATAGTCCGTATGATTTCTGGCGTATGTCATTGTTTTACTTTGGCGATGATAGACCCAATGTGGAGGCAAACATCAGAAGTGACAACAATTATTTGAATAGATGGGTGGAGAAGATGTTTCGAGATGGTCACCAGATATTCCTGTCTTCTGACTCAAAATTCCAAGATGCCATCGTTGGCGGTCAGGTGGGACCACTTACAACCAAAGGTTTCAACATATTCCGAAACACCGCCAAAGTGGAAAACAGTCATTTTGATCCCGGTACTGGTCTACGGTCTACTCTCCAGCTATCATTTGGAAGGGAGCATCACGAAGCGCTTCTCAGTGTGCCACTTCCTAACTTCGGTGTATGCATTGACCATGCAATTACCAGAACCATGGAGCACCAATTGCGACTGATTATCAACGATATTCACTCGTGAGTACACATTCAAAACAGTTATCGTTTCAAATAATTATTTGGTTTAGATAGATAAAGATTTGTAATTCCAAAACTGGATTTCCCAATTCGTATATTATACTATTCTTTGACATGGAGATCCACCCACACAGGTCGCCCATCAAAGACCACATTGAACATCGGCTTATTGAGTGCATCAATCAAATTTTGTGAGAAAACCGTTCAAGTCCTATTATTTGTCCCTTCCGCTCCTTGGGCTCCATTTAGTTAACAACTTGTTAATTTAACGCTACAATTAATTTCTTTATTATGATTTGTCGGCTTTGTTCATTAGTGTTCGTGTGTATGTCGTTATTCGCTTGGCAATCTAAATTGAAGCCCCGTTTGACATTTGCACGAGTGTTCTCGCACTGTTAAGAATTGTTTTATTTAGGCCAACCAGTCCAAAGTTCAGTTTAATATTAAATGTGTCCTCGCCTGAATGAAAATAAACGCTATAAAACAACACTGAGCTTAAATTTCTCTTTGTTTCTTTTTGTTTTGTTTTAGAATTACTTCTTTGGTTCCTGGTACTGAGGGGACCAGATTACGCGCAACACGACTGCAGACGCTCGTGAGTAACATCAAAGCTCGTGGAGTCCATCGAGATAAGGATGGTGGTTTCCGAATTCAATTCGAAAACGACAAGCTAAAACAGATAACTCTAAACAAGTCATCTGCTCAGCTCATGCTGTACCCAGCCTCACCTGAGTACTTTGCATACACCGATGGGGTACCTTTCCCAGAATTGCTACAAGGTGTCCTTCCAGATACACCACACTTGGGGTTATTACCCGATGATTTGAAGGAGCTGTTGGGCTTTCAATCGAATGTCATTTCAGCAAGGCAATTGCAAGAGTTAATTTTGACAAAGCTTGCACAGATGTATGTTCTTCTTCGAAAAGATGAAAAACGGGTTCGACCAGGAAAAGATGTCAATAGCAGAAACGAAGAAGACTTCACGTGGGGATTATCACAGGATGAGATTGCAGTGTATGTTCGAAGTGCTGATCTTTTTCATAGATTGATGTTGTTCAAACATGGCAATGTCTTTACTAGTTATGAAATGCGTTTCATCGATGTCATCCCCTATCTTTTGAAACATCAGCCTTTCCACTCACAGATGCGGCTCTCAACTGAACAAGGGGAGAGATCCCATTATGTGGATATGTGTAGATACTACCAACATTCTACACGCGGAGGAGGCAGACAGATGGAAGACCCACTGTTGATGTTGTTTAAGTGGCAGTGGAGAATGGCACGTCACCGTGTTAGGGATGCTCCAGCAGAAACACAAGAGCAATTTGAAGAGTTCGTGGATGGCAGACTGCACCAAGGCGAGGAACATGAACATCACGAAGAGCTTGGTCTTGATCCAGACGAGATAGAAGTTGATCCAGAAGAGGGGGAAACCAATCAACCAGAACCGCAAGCCTTGGCGAACTTGACAGTGATGTTTGTGGGTCGGCTCAGAAAAACACACGAACACTACCAGAGAATTGTAACCGCTCATGGTGGGCGAGTTTGGGAGAAAGATCTCCCGGGCGTCCACGTTCCACTACCGCAGTACATAGTTATAACATCACAAGCTGAATGTAATAAAGAATACAAAAGTGTGTCTCCGTGTCTGGCCGATGCATATCGTAGAAACCTTCGAATTGTAAGCGAGTCACTTTTGCTAGATCTTGATGAAGCAGGGATGACCAATGGAGACATCGAGAAGTATAAACTGGATACAACCGAACTACGTAATGCGCCACTATGTACTATTCAGTCCTTGCCGGAAGACAATACATTGACGAGTTATAGAAGGTAAATATCATGGTTGTTTTTTAATATCGGTATGTACAGGCTTTTCACATTGTCATATCACATTGTGAATATGTTGTGAAACATGTTTTTGGCTTTTAATATATCTATTTTTACATACATATCGCATTATAGCGGCACCACTGGAAAACTTTAAATGGTGCCACAGCGGTTATAAAGTCACTATGGGGAACTCTATTTTAAACGCCTCACAGCTCAATTGACTTTGTATTATTTGTTTATTGATACATTTGGGATTTACAACCGATACGGAAACTTATTGATTGATTTCAGTAAGGATCCTAGCCCATATGCAATGCTGAAGCGTAAGGAAAGGCAGGACCGCCGAGGTCCGCTCCAAGATGTGACTAATACTCCAAGCAGAAAACACCGCAGAACTGCTGATTGACGACCCTTGAAACGTCCTAGAACAGGATATGTTGCTTTTCTCCAACACCAGACCCCACTGGTAAGTCTTAAAGTTTAACTGTCCCCACATCTCGTCTTCATCTTTAGAAATGATAATCTTGAAACAACAAACTATGTTAATGTCCACATTTTGATCTTGCCTCCCCAGACTCCCTCTTCCCTGACCACACAAAGAGTCTACCCCACCCCTGGTCACTCTAACACCAATTGATCTGATCTTCTCATCCATTTATGTGTATCTACACTTCATGTTCTTGTCCTCTGAAGATTTAGCCTTCGATAAAGATCCTCTTGGGAAACGCGTCAGGCCCTCCTAAATACAAACAAACTGAGGATATTGGATTTAGTCTTGCGAAGATGACGTTATTTTCAAGTCCCAAAATATGGATTTTTTAAAGGAATCATTTCGTGCTGCCCCCCTGTCGAGGGAATCGCAGTATACACGTACATTACACAGCACGCCTTGAACCAATGCATCTTGAGCTGCCCCCCTTTTGAGGGGGCAGCAATGAGACCACAGGAATCACAGTATACACGTACATCACACAGCACGCATTGAACCAATGCATCTTGAGCTGCCCCCCTTTAGAGGGGGCAGCAATGAGACCACAGGAATCACAGTATACACGTACATCACACAGCACGCATTGAACCAATGCATCTTGAGCTGCCCCCCTTTAGAGGGGGCAGCAATGGGACCACAGGAATCACAGTATACACGTACATCACACAGCACGCATTGAACCAATGCATCTTGAGCTGCCCCCCTTTAGAGGGGGCAGCAATGAGACCACAGGAATCACAGTATACACGTACATCACACAGCACGCATTGAACCAATGCATCTTGAGCTGCCCCCCTTTAGAGGGGGCAGCAATGGGACCACAGGAATCACAGTATACACGTACACCACACAGCACGCATTGAACCAATGCATCTTGAGCTGCCCCCCTTTAGAGGGGGCAGCAATGGGACCACAGGAATCACAGTATACACGTACACCACACAGCACGCATTGAACCAATGCATCTTGAGCTGCCCCCCTTTTGAGGGGGCAGCAATGAGACCACAGGAATCACAGTATACACGTACACCACACAGCACGCATTGAACCAATGCATCTTGAGCTGCCCCCCTTTAGAGGGGGCAGGAATGAGACCGCAGGAATCACAGTACAGTGTACATGTACACGTTTATCCAGCGCACACTGAACCATCTTGTGCTTGCTCGCCTTTCGAGGGGGCGAGACTCGTTGTGGGTGTACCCAAGTAAATAGTCCCAACATCCGTCCGCCGAGGTCATGAATAAAAGTTAAGCACTCAATATATTTTAAATAAGAGAGTTGTGAGAGCTATGAAAATGAAGGATTGAAGAAATATGGCACTGGACCTCCTGCCTGGACTCTGGGCTTCCATTTGTGACCATTTGTGATGCAATTGGGTGAGAAAGTGGGTCTTTCTTTTCCTTCCTCCATGGTTTCAGCCGCTTTACAGAGAGATGTTTCTTTTTGAAAATGGCTTCTTTCACTGGAGCGATCCATACCTTGTTTTAGGGGTGGTCAGCTGAGAATAAGTATATCTCAAAAATTCAATGGTCAACCCACCATAAAATGAAAAGAAAATGAAAGGTGACATGTTCATCATTATTTTTCTGTGCAACTTGAACAGCTGTGCGAGTTCTGTATATTTTTAAATGATTTTGAAGTACATGTATAAGCATGCAATCATTGTTGTCTATGGAGTTTATTTATTTGGGTGCAACCTTGTACACGTACATTACACCAGCACACACTGAGCTATCTTGTGCCTGCCCCCCCCCCCCCCCCCCCCCCCCTTAGAAGGGGCAGGAATGAAACCGCAGGAATCACAATAATACAAACGTACATATACCAACACACATTGAACTATCTACCTCCCCCCTCGAGGGAGCGGGAATGGAACCACAGGATTCTCAGTAATGTACATTGGACCACCATCACGCATTGGACAATCTTTTTCCTAACCCCCTAGTTCGAGGGGGCATAATTAGCATTTTCAAGAAAGTCGAGCATGTTCCTGCACACAATTGGTTTAGCACCACTGTGGTGAAGATCGCTTCGGCTGTTTGGATTGGTCCGTAGTTATTTCTAATACACTGTTCATTTACCATTAACAACTTGTGAGTTATATCAAAGGGGTGTGTGTTCAAGACATTATAGACATAATTTTCTTGTCTTGTACTTAATTCAGACATCCTCTTATATGAATCAAGTCAACCTTCTTTTCTATTTACAGCACTAATTTTCAAAAATGGCACTTGCTGTAAATCGAGTTAAAGATCTTTTCCAACTGAGTGCCACTGGCAAAGTATCCGTAGAAGTTGCAACTGGAGTGATTTTGGAAGCCATGCCAGGTACAAGTAAAAGGCGTGCAAGTATACTACTAAAGGAAGCTTTTCCGAATGGATTAGTCAAACGTATGCGACCAGGCCGCACAAAAGATTGTCCTAAACCAGGATATTTTTATTATGGCTTAGAGGTGGCTCCTTCTTTCACTGATATGCCAATGGAGATGGTATCGGTGCCGACCATTAACAATGTTATTGAGATACTTCAAACACCAGATGAACTGGCTAACTTAAGAAAAGAGAAGAACGAGCTTGAGAGACTACACAAGGAAGCGACTGACAAACTCCTGGTCAACGAAGCTGCTCAAAGTCAAGTGGAAAAACTAAAGGCTGAGCTACAAATCCTGAAAACTGAAAAAGAAATCCTTCAACAGAACATGAGGAAAACAGTCGGAAAAACGGGGATAAACCAAACAGTTCCCACATCAATGAAGCTTTCAAAGAACATGCTCAAGTTTCAGAACGTTTCATTAGGAAAAGGTGCGTTTGGTGAATGCGAGTATGTCATTTATAGAGGTATGCCAGCAACTGCAAAGATCTTCAATAATCCAGAATCGGTTTCCGATAACAAATTAAGAAAAATAGTGGAAACTGAAGCTATGTATATGCTTCGTCTTGAAGCCCACCCTAACCTCCCAGTGCTCTTCGGCGTCTGTACAGACTCTCTCCCATTCTGCATAGTCACTCAATTTTATGGGATTTCTGCTCAGAAGTCATTGACCGTTTTCCAAAGTTTAAGGGACAGCAAACTTAAAATGCAAGTGCCATGGATAAGTGTCATCCAGCAGGTTGCATGTGGTCTTGCAGCAATCCATAGATCTGGAATAGTACATGGGGATCTCCATGAGAGCAACATTGTTATCCACGGTGAAGGCTTTATTCCTGTCATCATTGACTTTGGAAAAGCTCAAAATGTAGGATCTAAATGCCCTCGACGCCAGCTTTCGAAGGACGAAAAAGCAACATGGATGAAGAGATATCGTTGGATTGCACCAGAGCTTGTACATGATGAACGCCTAATGTCATCTCATACTGATGTATACTCATTAGGATTCATCATGACACAAGTGTCTCGTCATTGCCGCATGTCAACCCTTAGTGATGTTTGCAAATTGGCGTATCAGGCAGATCCTGCAAAGCGCGCAAGCTTGGAATATATTCGTGGACGGTTAACGACCCTGGCCTGATTGTGCAGTTAAGGTTAGCAATACATGGAGCACATAATTGTTTATATTTGTTGCAGTTGTTGGTTGGGTGATGCTGACTTGTTACTCCTTTATTAAAATGCGTCTGTGATATATGCAATCTCTTGGAACAGACCGCACAGAAATTGTGGCACAAAGAAAATTGCGGAACTGTAAGATTAATGTACATTTCCATTTGTCATATAAGCTCAAGATATTTAATTTGTTTCTTGTGCATTAATTGTTATATTGAGTCATCCACATGGCATGTTTTCTTCTTGTTCTTCCTTTAAATAGATCATGAGAGAACATGTGGACATGGATATGATCTCCCGGAATAGACTAATCCATAGAATGTGGCTTGGTATGAATGCAGACGAAAGGCGAGAGTGGAATGATCAACCAGTTTAGGTAAGCCTACTCTCTGATTAATGCTTTCACTCTATACTTTTTTTTACTCCATATAATATCATAAAAAAATAAAGCAAAAAACAAACGAACTAAAACATTAACAATTATGACAAAATATGCCGTGGCATTTCGATTAGGCACCCGGCCTTTAGGCCTGAAATGAAGCGATATGAGTTCTTACTTTGTTGTATTCTTAAATAGGTTATCAACCTTATTCACTAGGTTTCTGAATGCTGCCTGTATTCGCTTGTATATTACTCTAATGTATTCCAGTAGAAAGACTTCAAGGATTATATTGCTTATTAGGATTCCCAACTTTGACCATAAAGAAAACTCTCACTGCTCCGGCATATCCTGCCTTAATATTTAGTTCTTCAATCAATTCACGCTAAAAGTGTTCATGTGGCGCTTCTTTTCAATTCCTCCTCAAATACAACGATTCAAAATTGTAAATTCTTTGAAAAAATAAACAAGACTATAGTCAGCCACAAGGGCATCCTAGCAAAATTACGGGTATACATGTAGTCAGTATACCTATATCACGTAAGTAATCTCTTCCTTACTCTACATGTATGCCTTTAACCACCAGTTTCTAAGGAAGCAAATTTTTAACACGATCTCTCTTTGTCTCTTATCATAATACAAATTTAACTAAGTGTGAACATTGGTACACTGAGGCACAGTATTGAAAATATCTGCAAAATATAGCAAGTTACTTTCAGGTATAGGTATACTTTAAACTACTGAGAAAAGTATCGTGATCATAAATACAAGCCATTTGCAACAGTAAAAATCGACATGATACAGTTTTAAAGGGCATGTTACAACGTTGGTAAAGGCATACCATACTTGTGGCAGGACAACACTCGCACTTTGTCTGATCCAGCATGGAGGAAAACCTTCCTCCATGAATCCAGCATGAACACGAAAAAAAGTAAGCATGTGAAACTTGAGCTCAATCGGACATCTGAGTCCCGAAAAAATAGCGAAAACCCGACTTAATTTATCGTATAAAACACTAAAGATAAAAAAAAAATGGTGTTTCGGTTTATTCTTTCTGGGTAAACTTCCAGCGCCATATTCATATCCTGAAATGTATTCATAGATCTAGGAACATTTCTGTTTTAGTTTGTTACCAATGTTGTATACATGTACATGCCTTTTTAGTGGGGAAAAAAAAAAAAACTTTTTCGCATTCGAAAGTGTGAAAAAGTAAAACAAAAACGCTCAAATTTTCAATGCTATTGGTCATGCCCTTCGTGATTTGACATCGGAAGCTTATCATGGCCACATGGCCATTAATATATAATAAGTGTAGGCTTATCGGCCTATACATGTATACATTGCTGTAAAGAACAAAGATATCTTTCATACACTTTGCTTGTGTGACTGTACATTTCCCAGAAAAACAACAGCTGCAAATAGTTCCCAAAACCACAGTCATGCGTGTTACGTTGTTGCAGCCCAGAATTCCCACATCAAAAACGTGGTCAAACTTAGTTGGAGTGGGAGAGTTTCAATAAGGGAAGTGAATTAACAGTCGATTTTCTCCTGATTACGCCCACTCAATACAGGTCTTGATTCTTTGGAACTTTGGAACTCGCCATTAGTCTTTCGTCCGTTTCAACTTCCAAGCACCTCCTGCAAATCCCAACCACATCTACAGTCTAACTGGGTGATCTGCTTATATACGGTTTGTGATAGAGTTTATACTTTCACATCACGAAGCATAATGTTTCACGAGAAACAAGAAGTTGATATATTGGATGAGGAAACTGGGGTTTGGCGACCTGGACGAATAAACCGTGTACACGATGAAGACACCTATTTCATCCACTATTCTGGCTGGTCTACAAAAAATGATGAAGTCGTCCCCAAATTGAACATTCGTCCAGCAATACCTCCACCCACATTGACTCGAAGACGCCGTACCAACGTGACCAAAATACATATACCAAGACCGGTCACTGTTAATTTCGCCCCTGAAAACCTAATAAAGGAAGACGACATCGCTGTTGCGTATAAGGGGGAAATGGTTAGTGGTACTGTTTTGGTCAATGACCCAATGAGAAGATTGATCACAACTAAAACTGTGACTGGGCCAGAACCCCTTGACATTTCCTACGGAGATATCTTCCCTCCTCAGCAGCGAGATTCATCATCTCAGATAACTAAGGGAGCAGCTTCAGCTCGAAAACAAAATAAGGTGACTGATGGCGACACAGGAAAGAACAGAGCTCAGAAACGTCGAAAAATGCAGAAATCGCCAGCATCAGGCCCGTTGATATCAACTGAACGTGAACACTATACATGTATTCGAAACGGTATATACGCAAAAGATGATCAGGGAGATCGGGAGGTCACCCAAGTAGTTCTCGGTACATCCATTGTTTTTAGTGGATGTTTCCTACAGACCGAAACCCCTAACGTTTACGACTTCGTAACAAAAATTAAGCTAGAATATAACAGCAAGATTTCCGTGTCTGGATATACTGTGAGAAAGGTTGGAGAAAACCTCATCATGCAGACTGGATGTTATGAGAACAAATTGCTACTTGAAGCCTGTGTCATAACTTTGAAAAAGCTGAATACCGCGTGGCAAGCACGTGTATTATCCACCCAGATCGCGGCCGAGGAGAGGGTTTGTCACGCCTTTAGAAGTCATCACACCAATAATGTGATCACACACCAAAGGAAAGTGAGCTTGAGGAGAGCAATAGTAACACATATCAGCAAGTCACTCTCTGGTAAGGCAAGACAGGTTAAGTTCGACATCGCATATTCCACGGTTGATTCGATTTTGCTCGGCTTGTGTGCGGCTAACGGATTCACGGAGGAGTACTTTCCTGAATCATTTTCATCCTTGGATGATCTTCTAGGATCAGGGTGGGATTTCAGATATGTTCCAGGGTGTGAACGATATGGATTTGTCACACGCATGAAAATAGAACTGAAACCGAGATTACAGCAACTCAAGTTCTGCATCAGTTTCAGGGGATTATCGGCAATAGATTGGAACACTAACTACCGTCAAGATATCCTGAATGAAATTATTAGTGCAAATTAAGTCACATGGTCAAACAACGCATGTTTTACAAACCTGACGGGTATAAACCTACATTGCCATTTAGTTTACTATTGACTATTGAAAAACCAGAACGACAACGGACAGCACCACTTTATAAAAAGATATTCAAGATTATGAGCCTTAATGGATTGGTTGGGAAATTTCGGAAAAAAGGTACTTTCCTAAGGCTTTCTCACCTTAACTGCGACCATTTCACTGCTTAAACGTGCTATTAATTATAGCATACCGAAACAGAAATCTTTACAGATTTACCTATGGGTTTAAAGATGATGATGGTAGAAATATACCCTTAAAATCTTCCGTTTGAATTGAAATGCTGTTATCTAGAAAAGAGTAAAACTAAGACCAACAATATTTGGTGTCTTTTAAAGATAAAACATTGTGAAAAGACTTTTTAAATGTACATGTACGTTAGACACCCCAATTGCTTTCACGAATCCCAAAGGTAATGAAATTGATGCGTCTTTGATAAGTTCTTGAAATTGTTTCACATAGTGATGAGTCGATTTATACAAGCATATCATGGACTACTGTTAACTCAAAAAAAAAATTTTTGATTGGCTTGTGACACCAAGCTTCAAATCCATATGAGACTCAGTCAGAGATTTAAATATTTGTGACATGTAACGTAAGCCTAATAATTATTATGGAACTAGGAAAAGTCAGTAACAGCTGTAATGCGATGTTCATTAATCAGTTAACTTAAATTCTCAAATTGTATTACCGTGCTGTGAATGCTGTCATTTTCATTCATTTCTCTGGATTTTGTCTAAGTTTTTAAAATTGTTATAAAAAAGTATAAACCCATCTTTATCATTATTGTCGCCTATTCAAAACAATTTTGTGCAACAACTCAATTTGCAAAATATTCAGCATGGCGGTCATCATCGCTTCATAATTGTGTTTTTCATGTTTAGAGGTCAACTTTTTGGCGAGGTCAACCTATACTGACTTAATCATCTGTCAGTGTTACTGAACAGAACTTAGCTGCAATACAGCTACATTGTAGTTTCTTGTACGTGTACATATTAGAAAAAGCACCGTGATGTTATTACAGGGATATTTCTGTAAGTTTTAAAATGGTTTTGCATACATAGTAACTGATTTTGAGGAGAACAAAAAAATGGTAATAGATTCCTTTGTAAAATCTGTAGTCGATAAGTAGATGTGTAAAATATAATCATAGAATGTTCGTTTCGGTATTTACTTTAACTGAACTCATTAAAATCCCGAGTTACCTTTATACATTTGTATTTGGATTTTGGAGTAAATGTTCAGATCAAATCGCAAGAGGTGCTGAATCGGTTTTGTTCATTAAAACGTTTATGATACTAGTGTCGATTTACTCATTGAATATACTGGACACCTGTTTATATGCCTTGAGTACCATGGAGCGAATTATCTTAGTTCAATGTTCAGATAGATCAATGTAATGTTCAATGTAATTTCTGATACCAGTATTCATTGTATTCAAGGAATTCTGGCTGTAAAAATGACTGTCTGTCAGATGTTTTTTCAACTGTTAAAGTTTTTGGGAATGTTTTAAAAGTAAAGGTTTGAATGGGATACTAGTGTGTTGAATTGGTGTTCAATTAATTGTAACATGATGAGGCTTGAAGGTGATAAGGCTGGACTTTCTCTCGGTATTATCAAGAACATGGCCTCAGATTTCCTCTCGCGGTCAGATTATCAAGAATCAGGCCTTAACGTGCTATAGATTAATTGAAAACCGTATTAACAGTAACAAATTCAGTACAGTTTAAATATAAACAAAATATTTTACTTTCATTTCATGTTGAAACTTTCTTTCCATCGTACAAGTAACAATGTATTCTGACAGAAACGAATCCACAACTAAAATAGCTAAACATTTTAGCCGTGGTTACCAGATCGTACATTTTGATCATGGGATTTTCTTATAAGAAATATAGGGCCTTATATCTCGTAATAACAAGATACGATAACGCTGCGGTATTAAACCACAGCTATTAACATTTTGATTTTCGTCTTTAAAACATTGTAATTCACGTATGAATATTCTTTTTAATCCATTTTTAATATCAATGTATTCAGTACTATAGTGCATGTTTGAATTAAAGTAAAAACGACAAGACGTCATATGAGTTTTATTCAACACCGTTTGTTGGGTGGCTTCTTTTCATGGTAAGCAAAATGTTCCGGTATGTTTCTATATGAAAGGAATTATTTTAGAGAGTATAACCGTGAACATATTATATGCATATAAGTATGTCTGAAATGTCATTATGTGCCCCAATTAAACCAACTCCCCGCTCAAACAACATTAAGTATACATTAATTATTTTAAGAATATTAATGTTTTAAAGGTGCAGGAACAAGAACATAAGGCCCAGATTTACCGCATGTTCATGTGTATCGTGGAGGCAGGAAATTACCACCGAAAAGTACTGCATGCCTGTGACATTACACACTGTTGTCAACAGTAAAGGCTGATCATAACGCAAATGGCAAGTCACTGTGGACAACCTGAATTGTACAATTAATTTGTACAAACGAAATTACAAACCCATTTTGATCTTACAGTTCAAACTTTATGTTTCTTAGGGGTTGGGTTGGGACATCTAAAAATTAAGTTGGCAGCCGAATCATTATTAAAGTTGAAGGAAAACTATAGTGTAGACGTTATTAATCAGTAGTAGACACGATATACAAAGTAGGCCCTATAACAGACATGCACTGGGATAAAAAAAAGAGGGTCGGCCACCGCAATCCGAGGTCAAAGATATACCACTGTGACGGTGACCATGCGGTGACTAACAACTTTCTCTGTGATTGGCAGATCATGGGCGTGTTCATTGGACAGCCGCCAGGGTTTTCGCCTGTGGTTTTATGTCCAGTGAAATTTATACCAGTCTTCCTTCTTTGCGGTTGTAACCACTAGCTCCAACTCACTAATAACCTCCAGCGTGACATTAGACTGGGCTCGTTCTCGTAATGTTTTATAACGAATGCCACGTTACTATAATGTTGCGCCCACTTCCTTGGGCAAGATCCTTTTTCACATCAATAATGTACTCAGTCCAGCATTGGTACAACCTATCGGGTAGAGATGACTTTGTGCTTGATCTGACCCATACAGCTCAATATGCTGAGTCTTTATTAGCCTATACTCCCTGTGAGAGTTAAGATGATTTTAGGATTCAGTAAATTGGTGAAATTGGTCGATGAGAAATGAAATGAGTAAAATGAGCAAGACATTAGTAAAATGAGCAGGTGAATGAGTAAAATGAGCAGGAAATGAATAAAATGAGCACGAAATGAGTAAAATGAGCAAGAAATTAGTAAAATGAGCAAGACATGAGTAAAATGAGCAGGTGAATGAGCAAGAAATGAGTAAAATGAGCAAGAAATTAGTAAAATGAGCAGGTGAATGAGCAAGAAATGAGTAAAATGAGCAAGACATGAGTAAAATGAGCAGGTGAATGAGCAAGAAATGAGTAAAATGAGCAAGAAAAGAGTAAAATGAGCAGGTGAATGAGCAAGAAATGAGTAAAATGAGCAAGAAATGAGTAAAATGAGCGGGTGAATGAGCAACGAATGAGTAAAAGGAGTAACAAAAATGAGTAAATTAGCAACAAAATAAGCAGTGAAATGAGTAAATGAGAAAGAAAATGAATATCATTGAGCAATGAAATGAGTTACAAAATTAGTAAATGGGCAACAAAATGAGAAAATGGGCAATATTGAAGAGAAACTTAGATCCGAGTTAGGTTTTTTCAAATCCAGCGCCAATATTGTGAAGGCAAACGTAACAAGTCCGAACAAGACCAGCGAATGAATGGGCAATATTGATGACTCATCCTAGTGACGTCAGTTATCCGCTTTGGAGTAAACACAATGATTGGTAACTTCATATTGTCCGAACGGTCATTGCACAACGTTGTGGAATGTACCGGTATTCCCCCTACACCGGTTCAATGGCGAGACTGTACCATTCATACAGAGCGTTTACCACCGCTGCTCACGCAATAAAACAAAGCCGTAATAATTAACTCGCTTATTATTTGCCACTAATATTTCCTGGCATTACTTATACATATTTATTTTATTGTATTGTATCGTAGGTCTATAGTATCTTATCGTATTTATTGGATTTATTTATGTATGAATTTGGGTAGGCTATGACCTCCACTGTATACTCAATATAAGTATACTATAATTAAGGACCTATTTATACATAATTAAACAAAAAACAATAATTAAAAGTATATACCTACGATGAAAATATACCTCTACATTATGTAAATCATATTTTGAAAAGAAAATGGTATCGTCCAAGCGTGATCTCATACCCATTTTGCCCCTCACATAAATGAACACCCCCACGCTCAATGGTGAGTCCCGTTCCTCAATTTATGCTAATGAGGGTCACGTGATGCCAAATCCGGCCATCTGATTGGTCGAGAGGCCTTAAAAAATTGGCGGAATTACCTGGTTAGACCCTGAGCACTACTCCCGAACCCGTTGGACCTGCGATAACGCACGTGAAGGGGGTGTTTAAGTCTCACATCCATTTCATTTAATGAAATGTTCCTAGCTTTGTAAGTGACTTATAAAGTCTTCAAAAGTCTTCTCCTTCAAGTATTCTGAAATGACTCACAGACATAATAAAACACAGACACATTTGTTTCTTTTTTCTCCACCACTCGGTTTGTATATTGTAAGCAATCTTAAAAATGACAATGATTATGATAACTAATAGTAAGAAAGAAAAAAACAAAATAATGATAATTTACCGAGAATTGTTACTTAGGGATTCATTCCCATAGACGTATGCATTAAAATAAACCATTCTTTTTTTCTTTTCTTTCATTTTCCCTCTCGTGTTAAGAAATTCACCATGCCAGAACTAAACTTAAGAAACAAAGGTTTTAGATTAATAATTATAATTTGACCGATTTCTCCGAAAATGATCAATTAAAATGAAACACAGCCATATTACGAATAATAAAAAAAAAATAATAAAATAATGTTCATGATAATAAAATAAAAGCTTAATTGGTTTTAAAAGGTATCCACCACTTTTTCAATAAGATCGGCTGTGTTGTCAAATACAGCCACGTAAAAAGAATCACTTATATCATCAAGATCATCCTTCCAATCATTTAAAATATCAGTAATCATAGTGTCCAGATTAAATGTTCAAGTCCACTCCATGGCCGCCAATGAAGAAACCAGCACCCAATAGGCTAGCAACTGCGGTGAATATCTTACGCACTCTATCGGTGTCTAACGACAGGCTGGCCTCCTCGAAATGCAGGGGCAGAAAGTCAATGCCGTAGAATAGGCACGCGTGGTCGTACTGACTGGGCCAGTCCGCCTCGCATCCCTCACAATCCAGTCTCTCCTGCGCCTTGTAAACGAGCTTGAAAACCTCATCCGTCAGGAGCTTGGTCAGAATTCTCTTGATAAGTGTTTGTGTCCGGAGCCAACTCGCTATGACCCGTTGATTGGGAGAGTCTGTGTCAGTCGGTGGTAGAAAAATGAAGACAGGGATGGTGATGTTAAAATGTCAGCTAATGGGCCGTATGCATAAAAAGTAGCAATTGCTTCAAGCACAAGCAATTGCTTGTCAGGCAAAAGATCAAGCTTAATCAATTGCTTAAATTCGTATGCATAAACTTTTGCTTCTGCTTAAACCTTTTGCTTGCTTTCAGCATGGCAATTGCTAGAGGTTTCAACAATAAGGACGCCACGCCGGCGTGAACACCATTCATGGGAGAGCAAAGGCGGGTTACGTAATATGTAACGTGGGTGGGGAGGCGATCTGTACAGGATGCCTAACACTCATACAAGCTCTATAGCAGGCAAAGACCAAAAATCATGACCAGGATTGGCAAAAGGATGGATGAAAAACAAATGAAGACAAGAGCGAAAACAAAACACAAACGGAATAATTTGCGATAGGTCGCTGGAGATATTCTTCTCGATTTACTCTACTCCTGTACAACTTCGGGGTTTCTCTTACGATCATGAACACGATAAATAAACGAAAACATCATGATTAAGCAAGAGCTCAAGCTGGTATGACGGAGCTTCAAAAAACGTAAGCAATTGCTCATAAGAGCAAGCCAAAGGTTCGTTTTATGCTTACGTTTTCTATAGCAATTACTTATCTTTAAGCAATTACTTGCTTTCTGCAAGTTATTGCTTGTGCTTGCTAGCAAAAGCTTTTGCTTGCAAGCAGTGGCTTATTTTTATGCATACGGATTCAAGTAAAAGGCTAGTACAAGCAATTGCTACTTTTTATGCATACGGCCCAATGACTTGGACAGGTCTAGACGAGATTAATAGCTTCAGCAATAGCCTGCTTTTGCTCGATCAAGGTGAACCATTCCTGGGTGGTCAGATTAAGCCCCTTCTTTCCTGCCATCAGTTTAGCTTGGCCTTCGTTGAGGTAGTACTCCCTCAGGTTAACGTAGACACGGCCCTTGAAACATTTGACCAAGGCATAACGCTCACCTCCCATGTGGAACCTGACGGCGTTCCTCTCGTTCTCGTCGTGGTCAGGATCAGGGCTGAACTTCCGTTTCTTCCCCTTGATGAACGGAGGCTGGGAGAAGTCCACGGGCGGGTTACTGGAAATCTCTGTCATGGCAGCCGCAAGCAGGTCCACTGCAGGCCCGGTGTCGGCGTCGCTGTCTTCATGTTGCTCTTGGATTGATTGGATGGTCGGGATGGACCACACGCTCTCTCTGGTAAATATATAGTGGAAGTATGGTCGCTTCTCGGTCGAACTGAAACCCTCACGTCATCCTCTTTTGACTTGGTCATGAGTTAACTTCTTGACGCAATCAAACGGACCCGGCCTTTCCATAGTACTAGTTGGGGACGAAGGCGGGTCGTTCAATCCTGATGTAGAAGCCATGGCTATTCGTTGAATAGTTGTGATGTTGAATAACTTGATACAAAAACTATGGTATAACAAGCAGCAAAGTCTGATCAGTTTAATCGCCAACAGAGAAATGATCTCATGCTCAAAACGTTTCGGCTTTTATTCACATCGCCCGTTCCGCATTTACGTCATCGACTCAAAATAACTAACCAATCAGAACGCGAGACAACATTGCGAGTCTTAACTTGTCCTCGAGTCCAGCCTTTGTTCAGAGCGGACTTGTCCCATCTTGTCCATGACGTCACTACAACTTGTCCCATCTTGTCCATGACGTCACCACAGCCTCCCCTCTTTTGTCAACTTGTCCTATCTTGTCCATGACGTCACCACAATCACGCCTATCTCTTCCATCTCATCTACCCACTCCTCCGTTACTACACAACCACCTCCTCCTATCCCTCCTCCATCACAGCCTCAGCCACCACCAACACCAACACTCCCTCCCTCACCACCACTCACCACCACTCACTCCCCTCCTCCTCCTCACAATTACCTCATTTCCTCCCTCCCTCCTCCTCAAAGGGCCTCTTTCCGCCTCCTCCGAATGGCCTCTTTCCGCCTCAAAAATAGGCGCGAGACCGCCCTCACATACTACTCATCGTCAAACAAAAAGATCTTGCACCTTGACCGCTGCTTCTTAAGGGCTGAAGGTGATGGCCGTTTCCAAGACGTTCTGCTCTTCAGTTGCTCCCCAGGCTTTGGATCTTCCCGTTGACGCGGTGGAGGAGCTACCTCGGCTGCAGCAGATGATGGAGGACGGATCTTCCGCTTGCGTGTTGTCAGCTTTACAAGGAATGGAATAAACAAACTATGCAATCATTGAAACAATCATTTTAAACCTTTATGTTCTCCTATGACAATGAGGCTGCGTTCGAGCGAGCTACTCGTGTTAACACGAGTATACTCCTGAGCGCTCGAACGGCCGGAGTACGACACTCGGGTCAGTGAGAGTATACTCTCCAGCGTTGGGGAGTATACTCCTGCACCGGAGAGTATTGCGCGCGCATCACACTCGTGTTACCGGGAGAAACCGCTCGAACGCAGCCTGAGAGACTTTGGAGAACCGGTCTTCAAGTCAACAGAGCATGCGCACAATGTGCAAAACAACGTATGCATGCCCACAATTGCGTGCGTGTGTGTTGTTGACTTGAAGACCGGTTCTCCAAAGTCTCCCATTACTCTCAATCTTCCAGAGAAATTGATGTAACTAGTGGTTGGAACTTTAGAAGGTGATCATGTATCATTATTTACACTTTTACAGAGAAATGATTCAGCTTGATTTTTTTTGGGGGGGGCGGGGGGGGGGGTGTAGGGAGACTTAAATGGTCTCTACAAATACTTAGTCCACATTTCATTTGCAATCACCAAAAAAAATAATAAAAATAAAAATCCAAAAAGTGAGGGTGCATCCTGACAAAGCCCCAGCAACTTGACGTCCATGTTCTGTTTCATCTCAAACACTAGGCTGGAAAACAAAAGGTCACAAATTTTTTTTTTAATAGCGCTCCGCAATAATGACGTCACAAGATCCCCGAATGTCAGACAAACATTGTCTCACACACGTAGTGTACATGGACGCACACACGTTTACAACATGGTTGCAATGTTTGCCTGAGCCGGTTCTATTTGTAACGCAAGTGCGGAGCACTATTAACCCATCAGCATTTTATCAACAGACTGGCAAAATCATATAATTGGTTTCAAGAACATTTAGGGCCTAATACTTTTAAATCTTTTTCTAAAAAAATGTAGAAAGAGCTAAACTAAATTACCTTCAACTCCAAAGGTATATGGTGTGTCACTGCTGTGCCCGGGATAACACGGACCAGCACTTTTTCCAGTGCTGTCCGCATTAATGAACCAAAGTGCTGGTTTTCCATGGTGGTTAAGATGGAGACCATCTACGACAAAACGACCTGCATCAAACTCATCATAGAGGTCAACAAATCTGCAACAAATTCATTCGTCAACTTGCTCAAGTACAAATTAAAGTTCTTCGCCTGGTCATCCAGAACGAAGCTGTCGAAGCGGGGCAAAATTCCATTTACAATAATTTGTGAAGATGGAAATTGCTCCCGCGCTGTCTGGAGCAGTCTTCTATATCGCTTCACAAAGGACTGCAGCAACTCCCGGCATAGATCGTTTGTCCCAACATGTATTACAACTACATGTGGGACAGAACAAAAAATTTGTGTTTTTCAAGGTTTCTTGAAGGCGTGCAGTGGTGACTCCTGGTTTAGTTGAAACCTCGGGCGTCTTGAACCATTCACTCTCCTCTACGCGTTTTGGAAGATGCCTGGTGATGGAATCGCCAATAATGTGTACCCTGAAGAAGGGAAGGTCACTCTGAGTGGTGGGCCTGTAAGAAAAAAAAAATAACTGAAAGCATCCAACAGTTATCATAGAGTAAAGAAGCCCGGAAAGAATTCCACTGACAGCCATGATGGAAACAGGGTTATTTCCTCCAAGAGTTAACTTATTTGATGCAAGTCATAATGAACTTCAATCTCAGGCGTCTACACTCAGGCGTTTGTGCACAAGTGATGGCCGTCAGTGGAATTCTTTCCAAAAGCCCTTTGCAAAGGCCTACCGTAGGATAGCCTAGGCCCTGAAAATCGATATTTGTCTGATTTTTAAAAATATTTCTCTGAGAAATTTGTTCACAATTCCAAAACTACATTACAATAATGCAGACTTCCATGCAGACAGACATGATTTATAATCAGAATTTCACTTTTTGTAAGCTGTACACATACATACATGCATGATACATGTAGCCGCTGCAAAGCCTACGTAACGTACACCCGGTAAAAAGTGACGTCATACATCGATGAGCGTAAATTGTGCAATTTTTCTCCCACAATTCGGATCGAAATAAAAATGTTCCAAGGTATCGGCCACAGGTCGGAATTATACGATTGGCAAGCATAACTCTTCATGAGCCCAAAACATGACGACATTTGTCCCCAAATATACCAAAACAGTCAGGATCACTAAAAACGTAAAGGTAGTGTAAACATTCTGGATATTTCATAGTACACTTCACCAGACTGATAAATAACTTTTAAATCAAAATAATCATACAAATTAGGTATCATTCGACGCAGAAATTCGTCTATTTTCACTTACCACTCCATCTTGGCCCAACACTGCATAAAAAGGGGTTTCAGCCAAAACAGTGAACTGTTGCATCTATTGTCTCTGCTTATCTAGGGTACAGTTTAAGCGAATTCCGACAAAAGTCCTTGATGTTCTTCCAAGTTCGCGTCTGTAGTGCCACCGAACAAGCTGTCTCGATGTCCCGTTTGCCAGGAAGTTTGCGCAACTGGAAGAATCTCTGGAGGCCCTCTTCAACGTCTCTCTTCTCCTCTGCAGTCCATTGACGACGCTGAACTCGGACCGTGGGTGATGTGGGTAGTGCAGGCGGTTGGCTGGACACAGTCTCTCCTTGTAGTGCAAAGGAAACAAAGAAAACATGTTCGCAATAAATAAGGGTTCTGAAGAAGTTGAAACAGAGTGAAATGACCCACAGACACAAGCACTGAGAGACGGACAGGCACACCGACAGCCAGACTGATAGACCGACCAACCAAACAAGGAGCAAATTATTACCGTTGTCCGTGGGTTCATCTTCAACGATGTTGCTCCCCTGACTGCTGTCGTTTCTGTCGCTGCCGTCGCTGCTCTCCTCTTCACTACTGAAGCCTTCTGAAAGTATAACACATTGCACAAAAACAATAAGTCGGTGCACAACGTTCGGATTGAACATTTTTGGCAGGGTCGGGGAATGTGTGGGGTGGGGGTGGTGGGGGGATGGGAGGGAGGGAGGGAGGTAGGCGGGGGGAGGGAGGGGGATGTTGGCAGGGTTGGAGGGAGGATCTTCTCGGACTTCTATGATAAAGTCAAATTGGGATGGGCACATCCATTGGTTTGTCTGGTGACAGTCGGGCGGGGCGGGGCGGGTGTGGGGGTGGGGGGGGGGGGGGTGCTGCCAAGTCCAAATCGGATTAAAGGGGAGGAAACTAGGGGGGGGGCCTTACCTCCTGTAACATGCAGCTCATCCAAAGATTTGCCCTCCTGAGAAAGCAAGTTGCCCCTCTCCAAACTCAGGAACAAGCGAGAAAGTTTGGTGACCCGTTGTACAGTATCGGGCAACTGGTAATACTCGCGATGTACGCTCAAATCATGGCCCATGAAGTCGGCCAGAGTTTCCACCTGGTGGTCCTTTAATGCAAGAATTTGAGCTGCAGTGGCTACATGCTTGCGGAGTTTGGTGGAACGGATGCTACAGGCATTGTCAAGGCCAGCCTTATCTGCATATGTCCTTAGACAGTCACTTCCTCGTGTATGACCTGTCCCTCTGTAACAACATCGGGCGAACAAGAAGATGTTGTCGGGGGCAACTCCAGCTTCGTTTCGGTTGGTGACCAGAGCATTCAACCACGCGACCGCCTCATTGTTGACAAGAACAGGAACAGTTCTGCCCCTCTTGCCAACTATTTCGACCACATGGAACATCTTGCACAGATGGCGTTCCAAATCACTCAACAGGCATTCCTCGTCCACACCGAAACGGGCTTTGATGTGCTGTTGGAAATCAGCTAGGGTCATCTTTGATACCTCCCCCTGCCTTCTTCGGTTGAACATGATGAGGTGACATAGGGTGACTTCATTCAATTTCTGCCAAGCCGGTCGGACTTGTTTGCCCTGAGCACCCTGGAGGAGTTCAAGTGCCTGGTTGCCAGCGTCATGAAGGAAAGACGACATCTTCACCACATCGGCATTGGTCGGTAGAGTCACACTTTTATTCCGCTTTCCTTGGTACAATGTTCTGTGCGCGTGCTCAGACACACGATGTCACCAGTTCAATTCGCACAATTGCAAAAACTCTCCAGCACAGTCGGCTTTGTGTTTTGGCAAGATTCTAGAGCTAGACCTTTCAGTATGAGTGCACACTTCTTGACCAAGGGAAATGCAGATATCGCTGCATAATTTAATCTGAAACTTTCCCACGGCCAGCCTTGTGTGTAATTGCCATGTGTACTGTACCATGCATGCATACACTGTACTGTATACAGCGTGTACAGTGTAAAATTGACTTTTTGTTTTAATAAAGGCCTACATGCCTACATGTATTAAAACTTTATAAAATGGAGTGTTTTACTGTAGGCCTCAGGCTAAATAATACTTTAATAGCACGTTTAAAACTCCTTGCTTCATGCTTTTTGACTAAATGCAATGGAATTATAATATTCCTAGGTACAATAATTCGGCAACCGTGCATTTCTACATTATGTTGTTAATTAGCCACTGCAATTCACAGTAATCTGTACATTTAAGATCTGAACAAGTCTGGATGGTACTCGTGGTTATTTGGATAGATAAAGAGCAAAGTCTATATCCTGCAAAAGGGATCGAGATCAAAGTTTATGGTCCGAATCCCGATGTTCACTACTTATATCCCAAGAAAGCCAGAGAGATGCAAATAAAAGGAAATGACACTTGTGAAATGAAACCAACTTGAGAGGGGTAGATGAAAGTTTGTTTTGAGTTTTGGGGTTCATGTGAAAGAGCAGAAATTGAGATTGGATTATTAATGGTGTGACACTGCATTGTAGTAGACCCTTTATTATTTTATTTCTGTTATCTTTTTTTGGTTACCTCAGGCTGTAAGGTTAAACAAGCAAAACATGGATAAAAAGTGCTTTTACAACTGGATTCGGCATACTGCTCTTTACATATTTCCTTAGCAACCTATTCCTGAGTTTGTATTTCCTTGAAATTGTAGAGTTTTGTATCTAGTGCCAGACGCAGGGTTTGCTTATTGTGAAATTCGGGTTCACCAACATGGGAGACGAAGAAGAATGAATAGAGACAACAAAACACTTGGCGATTTATTTCAACACTGACTGCTGTAAACTTAGCAGCTCCTCGATCACTTCATCCTGATCAATGTCTTTATTCTTTCAACAGCAAGTAAATATATTTAATCCCTCTTTCTTTATATTATTCTCATTCTAGAACAAAATATGATGTAAAGAATCACATTCAAGACTCAAAATGGACACAATTTGCGATTTACTGTCACATTTGTAATACATGTATTACATTTTAATCCCAATGCCTTCAACTAATGAAAACCTTTTTTTTAACCGAGGTTGTTTTGGTGTTTAAAAACTAGTATGTTTTGAGGCCAAAAAGTGTTAAATTGAAACTAGTGTCAAAAATGAGCCGTGGAAATTTCTCTGCTAACTTCTTCCTCGGACTTCCATTCATTTTTAATCAAGAAACCCCTTGTAACATGCAGGTTGACAAATTACATGTATTGTACCATTTCATTTTCTGGGTAAACGATGACATTTTTGGAAAAAAATCTATGAAAATAAAATGCAGCACGGTCTCATGGAAATCCCTTATGTGGATTATTTATTAGTAGTGCTACTGAAGAAATTACACCATTGGGTCGGGATTGGGATTTTCCCCCTTTTGTGGTGGAAAAATACATTCTTTCATATTAAAAGCATAACATATTTTAATGAATAACATATCGTCGACGTTTTCACGAAGGGGCGAATTTGGCAATCTAAAAAAATCAAATTTTTTTTGAAATTCTTTTTTTTTTGCCAAAATCGATTAGGGGTATTGTAACGGACATCTTGGCGAAATTATTTTGGCAAAATAAATCAATTAGATCATGAAAATCAGTAAAGAGCGAATTTCACCAAAAGTGCTGTTCCAAGTTTTCACGAAAGGGCGAATTATCAAAAATGCACGTTGTTCTATGGGGGCACTTTTAGCGCGTACGGGAATTTACGTTTTCACCATTGATCTCCATAATACACACACATAATAATGGAGATCAGTGGTTTTCATAGACTAGCAGGCTAGTCGTTGTAAGTCACGTTGATCGTCTCTTCTTCCATGCTACTCTCGTGAAACCACTCTACTTTCTCGCGAGACTCATGTCTACGGCGAGAGTTCGGCTCTCGGCGCGGGACCACTCGAAAATAACGACTAGCCAAACACGATTTAGACATTATTCATTTATTCACGTACGGGCGTGCTTTGCATCGTGGTTGCCATAGAGACGGCCGTTAAGACGAGTCCATTTTATTTGAGGGTGGTATACAATTTCAAATAAGGCAACAGTGCTATACATGTATATACTGTAGTTAGTTACATAAGACTGCATTTTCAAACTATAGGTTTTGTTCGTTTCCTTTTTAAGTTGAATGATTTAAAAAATAATTGTTTGTAGTAAACTGGAACAAAAGTAATATCTATCAGTATCAGTTTAAAATGTGTGCATTACTTCATAAAAGTGAATAATGCCCATGACAAATGCATGTAAATGATTTCTCTATAGCATGTGGTCTACACTATAACTACAGTTAGTAAGTCGGACTTATAACTTATTTCTTAATTTATGCACCAAGAAGATAAAAACAAAATATGCACATGTAAATTCACGACGCACTAGAGTTAAAAGTATCACTGTCAAGGTCATACTTTTATGGCTAGCTAGACGTGCGATGCCTGTGGTTGTCTATTCAACGTGAATCAGTACAACCATGTGCAGCTAGGTGCGCTGCACGATGTAGGGTAGGCCTACATAGGCCTATTGAATATTCATTGTTTAATAGAAATTGGCCAATCAGACGCGTCCGTACGATTTCGGCTAAAGAGCCCATAGTCTAGTCTAGTCGTTGTATTCGAGTGGTCCCGCGCCGAGAGCCGAACTCTCACGGTAGCCATGAGTCTCGCGCGGTTTCGCGAGAGTTGCGTGAAAGAAGAGACGATCAACGCGACTTACAACGACTCCCTGCTAGTCTATGGTTTTCACGAAGAGGCGAATTCCAGCGCGCGCGCGTGCTATTTTTAGCCTTGGGAGCAGGGGGTTATTTTTAGACAAGCCATTTCCCAGAACAGCAATAACAAAAGTTTGGCTTAACTTAAATAAAGCACAAGGGGGCGCACTTCAACATTTGATTGCTCGGCGAAAAACAGTCATACTACTAATGTCACCCCAAACCGATTAGATTTAAAGGAGTGGGGCATCAAATTCAACGGAAAATACTTTTTTGTGCACCCTTTATAACAAGTCCGCCTGATGCATTTAATTCGGATGGCCTATAGATTTATTTAAACTCGTGGGTATCGGTATATAACCGGGTGGTGGGAGATAGATTTGCCAAATGGCTTGTTTTCTCAACCAATTTCGAACTATTTTTTTAGACGCGCCGGTTTTATCGGTAAGTTTTTTAACGGCTTCTTCGCCCTTCCAGTATCCTGCGGAGCTGTAATAAATCTTTTTAAACTTTTCCTCCATTTTGTATTAGAAGAATCAAATATATTTATAGACTAAATAACCTATGTTCGCCCTGCCACCTATTATAAAAAATAATCTCTGCATCTTGTTCTTCACCCGGTGAATAAAAGTCACTCAATTTTGGTTCGTGTCTTAAATCTTCGGGGATTTCTAAATCATATCCGGTCACTTCTTTATATTCGATTTACGTTCGGTTAATATCTTGAAAAGTACTTTAGCCCTCGTTTCTTTTCTAATTCTTTCGTTTAGATAATCTAAATGTTTTTTTTTTTTATATTTTAAAATAAAATGGCGCAAACGTACGGAAGTATAAACCCGAACAGGAGTTAAAAAACAAATCTATGGCTTTGAAAGGTTCTCGAGTATCGGAGGTGAAGGAGCGGAAGCCGTCTATGTTCCCGGAGCGCTGCCATCCAGGATGACATCCACCACGGTGCGTGGGCGACCGCGGCTCCGTTTGGCTAGTTCTACCCGGTTCGCACTTGCCACCGTATTCGCCGGGAAATTTTGCCCCTTTCTGAGCAGCTAGTCCAGACTCCAGACACCCCGGCAGAAGAGTTTTTTCCTAGAGTATCGGAGGTGGAGGAGCGGAGACCGTCTATGGTCCCGGAGCGCCGCAATCCGGGATGACATCCACCACGGTGCGTGGGCGACCGCGGCCGTCCGTTTGGCTGGTTCTGCCCGGTCCGCACTTGCCACCGCATTCGCCGGCAAATGTTGCTGCTGACGCGGAGTACGGGAAACTCGACGCGGGGTAGTTTTCGCCATTATTCAAGAAATGATACACGATAAAAGATAACCGAATTTACACTAAAATGGGTGCAGATTAAAATATCTCTCTGTGGCACTTCAGAAGAAACAAGTTTCCTCCCTTTGGAACGTAAGGGAGAAATTCAAAGTCCTGCACCCAACAACATTTTTATAATACACAGTATAATACAAAGTAGTCTGGTCAGCGTATGCTACAGGAGACTGCAACTGACTGGCCCTGTCCAGTTGGAGACAGCGCCTATATACAAGCAGTTTGCATGCCCCAGCAGCCAAGGAGTGTCCAGTTGCATTCCAAGCTCACATGTAATCCCCTCAGGGAGAGGGGATTCAGGGATCTCCTTGCGCCGAGTATAAATGATTTTATCCTTTAGAGATAAAATGAATTATGATGGTTCCGAGAGAGGTTAAACCCGGTGGTTTATTAATCGTTAAATTCCCGAGTCTCGCTTCTGACGATGTTATCATTCCTAGTTCGACAAAATTAGAGTTTGATATACAGCTCGAATCGGAAGACGAAAATGAAAAGAGAACCTTATATCAAAATTTGGCTAGAAATTTAATCAAACATGTGACGGAACGAGCCGTCAGTATAGTGCCTGGGAGTCAAACCCAAATTGTCACATTGTCCAGAGGGCCGTGTGCGCCCTCTAGCCCGTTATTTAGTTTCGGGGCAGTTGCGATTCAGCCACCGATGAGTAAGCATCGTGTGTGAGATTTCTGTGTATACTCAATTGAGAGGTTTATCTCTTGAGTGAGCGAGCCTTCACCTGGGGTGGGAGGTTGTACGCGCGCGTGTTGGCTGTGGTGTCACCCGCGCACGTGTATAGCAACTAGTAGCAGTGCCGTGACGTGGTCTTGTGTTTTATTATATACCGGTACAGAGAACCGAAGGACTTCGGAAGTTATAGCTTGGGTAAGCGAACTGCCAAAGCATTATTATTATCATTAGCTAAACTTATAGTATTGTGTGCATTAAAGTGCAGGGGATTGTGTGGTATTTGGGTTGAGTGAATCTCGTGTACGCTAGTGGTCAGATTAGGCTGAGAGGTTGACCGAGAGCTCCCCAGGCCTTATCGATCCATAACTCAAAGAGGTTTAACCAAGGAGGTTAATATCAATTGTGTACCCATTGTTGTGCGATACAAGAGATTCTATAATAAATCAGTTCTATATATGTGATTCCTCCTTAACACACTGGAGTTTGATTCATATTTATTTGAATGTATGTGTGAATTATAAGGCAGTTTATACAGTTATCCTTACTAGTTGGTATACTTCCAACAAACGGACAGGCCGTGAACTTATATTTAGTTCTCCGTTCGTGACAATTCCCCTCTCCGGTGTGTGTAACCACTCATGCGCACTAGAGGATAATAAATATTTTTGTGGACAGATATAGAGGGAGAAAAACCGCCACAAATGGTGTCAGAAGTGGGATTGTAAGGATTTCTTGAGATTAGTTTGCCTAATCACACATTCAATAGGACTGTGAGTTACACTTCTGTTAGTCGCAATAATTTCCTGAGGGTTCCTTTTTGAGGAGCACAAGAGGAGATAGTTGTTGAGGTTAACTTTGCCATGAGTGGGCAACGAGGTAGTGACTTCACTCCCAAACGTGGAGTAGGAGGGCCGTTGCTGTAAGCGGAACTGAACAGATCGAAGATGGAAAATCAGATCTTGCAGTGGGAAAAAGACCAGCTATCCAAGAGGATTGCTGATTTGGAGACTTTAGTGAAAGAGTCACGGCAGAGGGTTACTGAAGTTTCCCCTATTGAGGATGACCGGACCATTCCTAGAAAAGGAAAGCGTGTAACCTATGAGGTTGACTCTGACATTGAGTTTAGGCTACCTGAGGAGACATCTGGTTATGTTTCTTATGAGGAGCAGCCTTTGATAAGTTTTGGCAATTCGCCTGTGATTGTTCCTGAGAAAAGAGGGAACGGAATCTAAGTACAGGGAGGGTTTCCCTCCAGTATACCCTAGCCAAACGGGGACAGCCATGGTTTTCACACCAGTAGTTCCTTCTCAGAGTGTGAAGAGGCATACCGAAAGGGTGCCTGGTATGTTGAGGTTTACCGATCCAGATCATACCGAAAGGTCAGATTTGATTGGGAGAGGTTCACCGAGCACAAACCCATTTGAGGTTGCACCATTGCCAGATGAGGCTAGGTGAGTACACAGTGAAGTTGTGAGTTTTGCAACTTAACATCCCATGTTGAGCCATAGGGACTCAATGGTTGAGGTTGACTCCGAGCCAGTTGGCCCATGGCCATTGAAGCGGTAGTCGAGGTTAATTGGTGATGAGGATGAGAGTAATTCTCTTGGCAGGACGCTTCGCCGTCCGAATATTGTGCCAGATAGGTACAGTGACAAGATCATGTGGAATGAATATTTCCAGCATTTCGAGTCTTGCCGAGCAGTCAACAATTGGACTGATATGCAGGCTGCCAAATACCTGGCTGCTAGCCTGCAGGGCAGTGCGTTGAGGTTGTTGGGGGATCATACCCTTGTGGGTCACCAACACTCATATCAAGAGTTGGTGAGGTTGCTCGCAAGGAGGTTTGGGCCTGCTAAACAGGCAGAGAACTACCTTGTTGAGTTGAGATATCGCCGCCAAGGGCAGACAGAGAATTTGCAAGAGCTGGGACAAGCGATTCAAGAATTGGCAGTGAAAGCCTATCCCGAGATACCGGAAGAGGCCAGAGATAGGTTAGCCAAGAATCATTTCCTAGACGCTGTAGCAAGCCAGACAGTGCGGGAGGGAATCTACCGAGCACGACCGACTGGTCTTGATGAAGCAGTCAGGGCTGCGTTAGAAACAGAGAGTTTCGACAAGGTCGAACAACAGAGGAAGCTTGATAACAATCCATGCCTAGAGAAGATCCTTCCGGTTCGAATCTTCAACCCCGGTCTTGAGAAGAGGCTTGTCCGAAAAGGAACGACTGTTGGCCGAATCTCACCTGTAGAGGTTGATGAGGGTCAACAAGAGGTTGACATTGCAGGAGTTGAGGTAAAACTCCCTGAACATTTGCAGGAATTGTTCGAACAGAGCAAAGCAAATGTGGCGACAGAATACCATGGAGAAATCCTGAAGTGTCTGCTTGACTTCCAGGATGTTTTCTCCAAAGGTGATGGAGACATTGGCCGAACAGATGTGGTGAAACACCATATTGATACAGGAAATGCGAGACCTGTAAAGGAGAGGCCTCGGCGTCACCCCCTGTGTAACCAGATGGAAATCATGAGGCAGGTGAAAGATCTCGAAAAGAGAGGAGTCATCGTGCCATCAGAGAGTCCATTGGGCGGCAAATGTCGTATTGGTCAGAAAGAAAAACGGGACCAAGAGGTTCTGTGTGGATTACAGGGCACTGAATGCCGTTACTATCAAGGACGCATACCCGGTGCCGAGGATCGATGAGACACTGGATGCTCTGTCGGGAGCAACATGGTTTTCGACGCTGGATTTAGCGTCCGAATATTGGCAGGTAGCCCTGGATGAGGACGCCAGTCAAAAATCCACTTTCGTGGTGCGGAATGGCTTATATAGGTGGAAGTGCATGCCATTCGGGCTTTGTAATGCCCCTGCCACCTTTGAGAGACTCATGGAGAAAGTCTTCTCAGGCCTACAGTGGGACATCCTGTTGATATATCTAGACGATGTAATTGTCTTCGGAAAGAGTGTTCCGGAAGAGATAGAGCGTCTTAGGACGGTCTTCACAAAGTTGCGAAATGCCGGGCTGAAACTGAAGCCGAGCAAATGTTGGTTGTTCCAGAAGTATGTTGCATATCTTGGACACATTGTGTCTGCAGATGGAATCGCAGTAGACCCTGGAAAGGTGAAGGCTGTGGCTGATTGGCCAGTGCCAGTAAATGTTAAGGAAGTGAGAAGCTTCGTGGGTCTAGCCTCCTACTATATAGGAAGTACATTCGTGGTTTTGCCGAATTGGCGAGTCCACTACATGACTTGACCCGGAAAGACAAGAAGTTTGAATGGAGTAGCTCGTGCCAAGAGTCATTTGACGAATCGAAATGAAGCAGAGACTCATGAGCGCACCGATTTTTGCATATCCCATGCCAGGTGTTGATTACATCCTGGATGTTGATGCGAGCGGAGATGCTCTAGGGGCTGTACTGTCCCAGCAACAGGATGGTGTCGAGAAAGTTCTTGCCTATGCAAGTAGACGACTAAGCAATGCCGAGAAAAAATTACTGCGTAACGCGGAGAGAGCTTTTGGCGGTAGTAACCTACCTGAAATACTTCAAACAGTATTTGTACGGCCAAAATGCAACAGTACGAACTGATCATGCCGCTCTTAAGTGGTTGCTGCGGTTCAAGAACCGAGAAGGACAGGTAGCCAGATGGCTGGAAGTAATTTCCGAGTACAATATCACAATTGTACACAGACCTGGGAAACAGCATGCAAATGCTGATGGCCTGTCGAGAAGGCCGTGTAAGCAGTGTGGTTGAGACGAGACTGCAGTAGCGAATGAATCTGAAGGATTTCCTCCAGAGACTCCAGAACCTGTCGTGAGAGGCGTCACCGCACAGCCAAGCATATCTCGGGAAGCTATGCGAAAAGCACAGATTGCAGATGAGACCTTGTGTTGGGTCTTTGAGGCAAAAGAGAGAGGGAACAATCGTCCACCCTGGGACAGTGTTTCTCATACCTCTGCCGCCAGTAAGACATTCTGGTCTCTTTGGGATCAATTAGCAGGGCAAGACGGAATGTTAGTCAGACGATGGGAATCTGATGATGGCAAGTCCATCAGGTGTCGATTAATCTTGCCAGAAGAGTTTCGGAATGAAGTTCTGACTGAGCTATATGGTGGTAAGCTCAGTGGCCATTTTGGCGTGAGCAAAACACTTGCCAAGGTAAAGTTCAGGTACTTTTGGCCTAGAATGGTAGCGGATGTGAGGTCATTCATCCGCAAGTGTGACATGTGTGCTCGGAGGAAGTCGCCAGCGAAAAAGCGAAGGTCCCCCTTGCAGCAATGCCGAGTAGGTGAACCGATGGAGAGAGTGGCTCTGGACTTGCTTGGGCCACTGCCGGTCACCAACAGTGGCAATAAGTGGATCTTGGTTGTGGGAGACTACTATTCCAAGTGGATGAAGTCTTACCCACTTCCAACTGCTGCAACAGTTGCGACCAAATTCGTCAAAGAATTTGTGTGCAGATTTGGTGTGCCGAAAGAGCTGCATTCGGATCAAGGTGTAAACTTTGAATCAGCAGTGTTCAGCGAGATGTGCAGGCTTTTGGAAATCCAAAAGACCAGAACCACGGCATACAACCCGAAATCAGATGGCATTGTGGAGCGGTTTAATAAAACCCTCATCAATGTTGTTGCCATGCTGATTGACGATAAACGTAGGCAGAGGGACTGGGATGAATATCTCCCCTATGCTACGTTTGCGTACCGGTGTACGCCACAAGACTCAACTGGAGAGTCCCCTAACCTTATGATATTAGGTAGAGAAGTTAAGTTGCCAGTGGATTTGGTAACTGAGAGTCCAGATGTACCAGGTGGTGTCAGGACTGATTTCGCGGTAGAGCTGCGACATCGACTGCAGCGGGCTCATGATAGAGCTAGAGAATGCCTGCAGAAAAGTGCACGGAGGCAGAAGCAGCAGTATGATAGGAAGGCAGTTCAGAGTGGGTTACAGGAAGGGCAATTTGCCTGGTTGTACAACCCAGCGACGAAGAAAGGATTAAGTCCTAAACTCCAACTACGTTGGCAGGGGCCGTACCTAGTCCTTGACAAGCTGTCGGATGTAACTTTTCGAGTCCAGCTGAAAAGAGGCAGCAAACCTCGTGTGGTCCATGCAGACCAACTTAAACCCTACCGGGGTGAGACGATTGAGCCGTGGAGTCGACGACCGAACCTTGACTTATCGACCAATCCAGAGGTCGAGGAGTTGTTGCCCGACACGGAATGTGACGAGGCCGAACAGGCAAGTTCGCCTGAGCAGGAAAGTCTTGGGGAGAGGAATGATGAACTCTCCCAAGCAGAAGTCTTGCCGACAGAGGTGGTCGAAGATGGTGAAAGACCAAGACGAAACCCCAGGGGGCAGCACCGGTTACCGGTCAGGTATCGATAGTGCTAAGGCACAGTTTACCAATACCCCTATGTAAATATAATTTTTGATTTGTTATTCTGTTCTCGATCCTGATACAGGAAGGAGCTGACTTCAGCATGCCTGAGAAGGCAGGAAATATGTTCTGCAGCGTCTGTGGCCAAGGTTTCGAGCTGAAGCAAGGTCTGTGGCGATACAAGAAACTTCTTCATGGTCGAACAGCACACTTCTTCTGAAAGAGGTGTCATTACCACTTCAACAGGCGTGATAATCTCCGGCGCCATTACCGGCAGAGCCACCTGGAATTCATGGCTGAAGTCGATGGGATAGAGAGGAAGGACGCCAGTAGATGCATCGGGGTCAATGACCAGACGGGTGCAGAAGCGAAAGGCGTCAGCGGCCCCATCAGCCCAAATAGCTGCAGCTGTCGTGGGGACTCCGAAACAACAGCCGAGTGGAGATCCTGCTCCAACGGTGAAGAAGTCTGGCGGAGATGTATCCCCACCAAAGGAGAGTGCAGGTGGAGATGTGGCCATGATAAGCCTGTCTCCCATATCCCACCCATATCACCCCTGATCGCACCGAGGTCCCCTGTTCCACCGCCGATATACCTCCATGGGAAGCCACGCAGCTTCTTACGCATGATGAGAGGACCCACATCGTCTGCAGAGAGCTCCCCAGCCCCGAGATCCCCTGCGAGCTCGGTGGAGTCTACTCGTCCTGAGAAGTGCGACGAGGAGCGTCAGACCACCGGAGAGAAGAGAAACATCCGCGTGGAAATTCGATGTTTCTCGATGTGGACTGGCCACTCATCGAAGCTCCGAACATTTAGGGAACACAAACGCAGACATCACTCTTTGACGTTATGGTTAGAATCAGTTTAAAAGTTTTAATTTTAAGGAAGAGAAAAAAAAAGTAGAGAGCTTTGTATCAGGTTTATGTAAAAGTGTTGATCTTTTGTTAAAACATTTTTTAAATGTTACTTTTGTTTTGTGTATTTCCATTAACAGTTTTGCAAGGCACTGGTTGTGAGGTTTGAAACACCAAGTCAAATTGGTAAACCTCAAATAAGTGCGAGTACAGGTTTCCTGAGGTTGATGGTGAAAAAAAAAGGAAAGTAAACCTCAGAGGTTTATAGTCATTGTGTTATATCAGGAGGTATACTTATGTATAGTTAATACTTGTAAATTCAGTTGATTTTTATGTAATATTCTTTGGTTAAGCTTATTGAATCGGGGACGTTTCAAGCTTAGCTTGGGCCTGTGTGACGGAACGAGCCGTCAGTATAGTGCATGGGAGGCAAACCCAAATTGTCACATTGTCCAGAGGGCCGTGTGCGCCCTCTAGCCCGTTATTTAGTTTCGGGGCAGTTGCGATTCAGCCACCGATGAGTACGCATCGTGTGTGAGATTTCTGTGTATACTCAATTGAGAGGTTTATCTCTTGAGTCAGCGAGCCTTCACCTGGGGTGGGAGGTTGTACGCGCGCGTGTTGGCTGTGGTGTCACCCGCGCACGTGTATAGCAACTAGTAGCAGTGCCGAAGCGGACCCGTGACGTGTTCTTGTGTTTTATTATATACCGGTACAGAGAACCGAAGGACTTCGGAAGTTATAGCTTGGGTAAGCGAACTGCCAAAGCATTATTATTATCATTAGCTAAACTTATAGTATTGTATGCATTAAAGTGCAGGGGATTGTGTGGTATTTGGGTTGAGTGAATCTCGTGTACGGTAGTGGTCAGATTAGGCTGAGAGGTTGACCGAGAGCTCCACAGGCCTTATCGATCCATAACTCAAAGAGGTTTAACCAAGGAGGTTAATATCAATTGTGTACCCATTGTTGTGCGATACAAGAGATTCTATAATAAATCAGTTCTATATATGTGATTCCTCCTTAACACACTGGAGTTTGATTCATATTTTGTTTAAACAGTTATCCTTACTAGTTGGTATACTTCCAACAAACGGACAGGCCGTGAACTTATATTTAGTTCTCCGTTCGTGACAATTCCCCTCTCCGGTGTGTGTAACCGCTCATGCGCACTGGAGGATAATAAATGTTTTTGTGGAGAGATATAGAGGGAGAAAAACCGCCACAAACTAGTAAAATAAAATTAGGGGGTAACAATATTTTTATTTTAGACGATGCGGATGTCTATTTTAATTTTAAAGATGCATGGCGACCTCGGTTTATAGAAAAACAAGATCAAGGGTTAGAGCTTGAAAACGTGACTAAATTAAGAATAGGTGCGGCAGATGGTAATGCGAGTAATAATGGTAGAAAAGATAAAGCGATAGCGGATGCTTATTCGAATAAATATTGCATTCCTCTAGATTTTGAAATGTTAACGGAACATTATCCGTTTTATCCATCAGGGCTAAATAATCAACTTACTTTCGAATAAAAATTTAATGATAATTCATTTTATCTCTAAAGGATAAAATCATTTATACTCGGCGCAAGGGGATCCCTGAATCCCCTCTCCCTGAGGGGATTACATGTGAGCTTGGAATGCAACTGGACACTCCTTGGCTGCTTGGGCATGCAAACTGCTTGTATATAGGCATTGTCTCTAACTGGACAGGGCCAGTCAGTTGCAGTCTCCTGTAGCATACACTGACCAGACTACTTGTAATTTCTCCCTTACGTTCCAAAGGGAGGAAACTTGTTTCTTCTGAAGTGCCACAGAGAGATATTTTAATCTGCACCCATTTTAGTGTAAATTCGGTTATCTTTTATTGTGTATCATTTCTTGAATAATGCCGAAAACTACCCCGCGTCGAGTTTCCCGTACTCCGCGTCAGCAGCAACATTTGCCGGCGAATGCGGTGGCAAGTGCGGACCGGGCAGAACCCCAGCCAAACGGACGGCCGCGGTCGCCCACGCACCGTGGTGGATGTCATCCCGGATGGCGGCGCTCCGGGACCATAGACGGTCTCCGCTCATCCACCTCCGATACTCGAGAACTTTGCTGTCGGGGTATCTGGACTAGCTGCTCAGGATAGGGGTGAGTACGCTCAATTCGGGTCAACCGGAATTGTCCGTTGAGGCCACCAACCTACACGGCCGGCACACATATTTTCTTTAACATTTGCATTGGGCTACCACGTGCCTTCTAAATAACAGATTTGGGCTGAGTTTAGTAGAAGTTATGAGTTGATTATAGCATTAGGCTAGGTCATGACATACCACTGGTCTTTTTGCCACAATTTGTTACTTTTAGATGAAGTGTCGAATGCATATCATGGTCATTTGACTTGGAGCACTTTTGAGACTATTATTGAATTGTCTTTTATATATTTGAGATCATCTAAACTTCAATTGACTTTGACCTTATAGTTAATTGTATTTTGACTTTGATAATTCTTCCAGAGATTAGAAGAACTTGTTTGGTCAAGGTTTAGTTTCTTCAGCAAGTATACATAAATTTATCTTGTTGCTCTTTGGTAATTTCTGAATTGCTAGTTGTTCTTACAAGTTATTATTATTTTCAAGTGTTTCAGGACCTGTTTGATCCAGTTGATTTAGATATTACTTGTTCATTGTGACAATGATTTAGTTTTAGATTGTTTGTCCCATGCCTTGTACAGAGTGCATTGCCACTTGTTACGCTCATTGATTACATTAACACAGATCTTTGTGCGGTACATTATGCTTCTTTCGACAAAGCCGTTGAGAAGGTCGTTAGAGCGGGTACTTCTGTTTGGTTGGCAAAGGCTGATTTCACATCAGCATTTCGGTTGTAACCATTTTCGTCTTTAGATTGTGAGTTGTTAGGATTTACGTTTGACAGTATGTTTTATTTCGATAAATGTATGCCCATGGGTTGTTCGATTTTTTTTTTCACCATTTGAGAAGTTTAGTTCCTTTTTGGAATATCAAATTCAACCAACTGCCAATACCCAGTTTGTAACACATTATCTGGACGACTTTCTTCTCATTGCCGATTCCTTCTCCTCTTGTGCGAAATTACTTCATGAGTTTACTTCAATGTGTTCTACACTAGGCGTTCCCTTAGCTCCTGAAAAGACCGAGGGTCCTGTACAGTCCATTCAGTACTTAGGATTAGAAATTGACTCTGTTAATGCTCAAGTCAGGGTACCCTATTGTAAAGTAAGGGCCATTTGACAGCAAATCCATAACTTGTTAAGTAAACCCAAAGCCACACTTGTAGCTCTCCAATCCTTGATCGGGTCCCTTAACTTCTTGTGTAAAGCTGTTACTCCTGGCCGAGCATTTTTGCGCCGACTGATAGGGCTAACGGTTGGCTTGGCAACCACACCTTATGGTTCGAATATCTAAAGGTGCTCGTCTGTTCATGTGGTTACAATTTCTTCTCCATTTTAATGGTGTATCGGCATTTCTTAATCTACACTACGAGTATAATGATGTAATTCACTTGTTCACGGATGCTGCAGCTGGTATAGGGTATGGGGCATACTTTAATGGGAAATGGTTCCAAGGTCTTTGGTCTGAAGATTTATTGCGGTACAACCCCCCCCCCCCCCCCCCCAATTATTAGAGGGGACATTCGGACCAACCCCATCTGTTATAATCATACATGTGGGCACCAATGACTTTATTGACGTTGATGAATTTTGTATGAGGCAACGCATTGTTTTCTCCTCTCCATGCAGAGTTGCCTCGAACTGTTTCCTTGGTCATAGTGTTTTTCTTGCCAACTTATGTTCAGCTATTCGCCCCTTTTATGTAATGTGTATGCTTTCGGCTTTGGCTTTCTTTCCCTTGGGACGCTCCGCGTTTGGCCATTTTGTTGCGGGATTCAGAAAGCCAATAGCCTTTTCCCTACTTGCTTGTGCCATTTATAGTGCATATTTACTAGTTGACACATAATTCCTGTTTCTATTATATTCACTTTAAAATTAATAATTTAAATATTGTAAGCCTTCTTGATGTTCCACAAGAAGGATTTGGTTTGACACGAATGTACCAAGGTCAAACGTTATAATGTGCTTGTTTCCTACATATATAATTGTTCAATGTTTGTGTTTATGGTGAGACCGTGTGGGTCTACCTGAATTGGTGTGTCACCCACGTGTTCCATGTTGGCGCCTTGTCTGTTCCTGTACGTGATCCTCGGCCGCTGGGCCTTGGGTACATGTTTGTTTTTATGTTGGCCATGTGGGCCTATGTCTGTTCAAGCCATGTGGGCTTATATTGGCCATGTGGGCCTATATCTGTTCAAGCCATGTGGGCTTATGTGGGCCTATTGTTTCAAGCCAAGTTATGTTGGCCATGTGGGCCCTGGTGGGACTGAATTCCACCGATTCACATGAAAGTTGTGCCGGTTTGCCTATATGCAAAAGTTAAAAGTAACCGTCGTATCCGCCACCACATAGTCTGGTCAATTAATAAATGCTGCTTTTGGCTGCGGCAATAAGTCAACATATATGATGGTCTTTTGTCAATTTATTAGTCCGAGTATAATCAATCGGTTGTCAAATCGAACGATGTAAACGCTAAATATAAAATTTCCAGTTTAACCCTAAATTATAAAACTCTAGAAAATAAACTACTCGCTGATATGATTAAAAGAAAAATTGAAGGAAGTACTCAATTTTATTACGAAAGGATACAAAGAAGCGACTTTATAAATTTTGATAAATCGGACGTGGCTTGGAGCATTAAATTTCTCAAAATATTAGGAGTTAAATAGGAGTTTTACTTTTGTTTTAAGAAGCGATCCAAACTCATTTTATAACCCGAAAATAAAGAATACAACGGTGACGATTGAAGGCAAACGTAGTCAGTGTTTTTATATGGTGGTTCAAGTTCTAACCAACATTGGGATGAAATTCAGATGTTTTTTGGAGACTCAAACACAGAATTTGGTGTGGGGGTTGCTAAAGATTTATGTTTATATTCTATGACGCTCGGTGAATATTTAAAAAATAAATACGGTTTATGGTTAGACATGAGAAGCGATGAAGATAATAAGAGTCACGGTTCAGGTAGAAAGATAGGACAAGGCGGTGGAATTTTAAAAAACATCAAGAAGATGGCTGAAACTGCAGCACCCATAAATTGTTTATAGTGATGGATGTGCAACTCAATATCGAAAATGGAAATTTTAATGGTAGTACAATATTAAATATAATATTAAAATATGACGTTACCTAAAAATCCTCACTGCGCCTTGATTTGTGCTAGAATTTGCGGTAAAACTAAATTTATCTTAAAAAATAGTTTGCCCCACTTTAAGTAATAATAAAACGTATCGAGATAGATCTTATGCGACACCGATTTCGAAAATATGACTCAATCAGGCCCGTTTTATTTTTTAAAGACTGTAGCTAGCTGTAAATTGTTGATATTTTGCTATAATTTGTTGTACAGTGTATATATAAAAAAACGCAACAGGATTTAAATTCAAATTTCTGAAGATTGCTTTAACTTTACAGCAAAATGAATAGTATCATGTTAAAGCCACATTTCTCCTCTTTCCAATGATATGTTTTTTTTATTCATACACGGTCACGGATGGCTGAGTAATCATTCTTTTTGGACAATGGGTCAGAATAGACTTGGGACCAAGTTTTACACTCGACTTAGAGCATCAAACACATCAATGATTCTTTTTCGGAGAGTTGCAATATCAGGTGGAGGGTAATAAACACATTGCTCTTGAGATAACCCCAGAAGAAAAAGTCACAACAACAAGTCAGATCCGGAGATCACGATGGCCACTCCACATCATGATACAAGCAATCACTCGATGTCCAAAAACCTCAGCCAATCTGTTTCTTACTGCAACTAGTCGATGGGCTGATGCGCCATCCTGAGCCCACCATAGGCGTCTGAACATACCCCTTTGTTGCATTAGAAAGTTTTCCATTAATTCAGTAATCCCAATCATTTTTCATTTAAAATATGTAAGTATCCATTTCCAGGTCTGATTTGTAACTTTTTTCTTTGGGAAAGTGTAAATTACCCCTCCACCTGATATTGCAACTCTCCGACAAAGAATCATTGATGAGTTTGATGCTCTAAGCCGTGTGTAAAACTTGGTCCCAAGTCCATTCTGACCCATTGTCCAAAAAGAATGATTACTCAGCCATCCGTGATGGGTTCTTGCGTATTTAGATTATATTCTAAAGCGTTAGGTGTGAGTCTACCGATTATTTCGCAAGTTTTTACCCGATGGCTACAAACTGGGGTTAGATTCAGATGATCTTACGAGTGATCTTAAAGATGTTCCATTTATTTCTATAGGCCTACGTAACATACTTTGCGAAATTTATTACAACTATGGATTCTATTTATCACCTTTAATGATGACATTGATAACGAGTAAAAATTTAAATTTTATTAATATAAATGGAAAACCCCACAGATCCAGCGGAAAACCAAACGGAGAAGCCCAAAGAGCAACCGATGGAAATGGCGAGCGAGTCGATGACAACAACAATGACCAAAACTAAAACTAAAATTAAAAATCAAAAAAGAGTTGAACAAGGTAAAAAATTAGCGGCAAGAAATAAAAAAATAAAAAAAACAATTATATAAAATGCAAAATGCTGAAATCGAACCGGAAGACCCCGGGCAGGATTCAATAACAAAAACTTGTTAGGTCTAGGCATAATAGCGGTTGTGGTTACTGCTGGGATTTATAACTACAACCGTGAAACAAAAAAAACCACCGCCCCAATAATTTTCAAAGTAATTCCAAACCCCCCCAAAAAATGATTCAACAGCCACCCCGGAAGATATGGAATAAAAAAGTTTTTAAAAAGTAAAAAAAAAAAATAAAGTAAAAAAAAAAAATTTGCTAATTAAAAATGGACGCAAAAACGATCGCAAATAATCTTTATCACGGTGCTGTTTTGAGTTTGTTGACGGTGGGTTATACGATGTTGGGTTAAAAGCTTTTAACAATAAAACCGGCTAATTTGGATAAGTTGGATGTTGAAGATACCGTAAATATTTCGGTAACCGTTGGTGGTGCAATAGCCACGCAATCGTTTTTAGTATCGCAGAGGATACTGCCGCCAAATATAATTACTAATCCTACAGTTTAATAAAATAATGTATAATAATAAAATGGCCGAAGGACGAGAAGAAACTCAGATGGAAGGTCTTGATCCACCAACTGACGATTATGATCCAGATGAGGATTTTGAAAATCAACAAGATATGAGTTGGGACCCTACCTACGATAGACAAACGCAACAAGAAACAAGCTTTACCGATCTTAATCAACAAAGTAAAGAATTGACTAAATTAAAAGTTGATGACTTATATAAATTTATAAAAGAAAAAAAAAGATATACCCCAGGCCTTATTATCCCAAGGGAATTTTACTTAGATGCTAAAAATAACCTTTTTTATAAAGATGGTAACGTTAAATTAACGTATAAAGATAATCCAAGTAAGTTTTTAGATTTAAAAACAATTCAAAGCAGATATGGAGTAGAATTCGTTAGAAAGGAGCTTGGGATTAGCGCATCGCTAGAGTCAATTTGAACAAAGGATTTGAACAAGAAGCCAGATAGTTTAATGGTTATCTTGAAAAAATTTCAACGTTAAAAGGTGTCCGGGATGACCATATAATTAGATTAAATAAATTTAAAACTTCAAAGATAATAATACCCTACCCGATGAAGAAAAGAGAAAATTAAATGATGATTTAACTTCTATTAATGGAAATATCGATTTTGAAAATTCGGCTATTGGTAATATTGATGACTCTTTAAAAGAGTATAATACTAAATGTAATGAATCGATAAGAAGTATTGTAATTCCGATAGAACCTTAACCAAAAAAACTAGACATTGTGATTGTGGTAACAACCACTAGGTGTTCGGGGTCTCATTTCGTATTGGAACTGTTATATGAACGTATGTTGGAATATATGTGATCAATCATCCCTCTTATGATGGCATATTGAAACACATGTACACATAAACTGCGTGACTGTACAAATACTTTGATCATATTGATTGCTTATTTGTACTGTACATTGACTGATTGATTATAGGAAATTGCGTCACCTTTAAATATATATTATATTGTTTCGACAATAATTTTAAATATGATGTAAATATGTTGCAGTTTTATTTTTTGATTAAGACGTATGGTTTAAAAGTGACCATATCTCAACGTAAAAAACCCTTAATTTTAGCCCATAGATTTAGTTGCAGTGTTTATGGAACACATTGTCATTTGACAACATGATGTTCAATACTCTGCAACCTCCATCGATAGCATTTCGATTAAGATTTGGTGCTGGTATTTAATGATATATATTAAGATTTACGTGCAAATATCTATGGCAAGATGTAAACAACTAAACAAAGTTTTGAGTCACGCAATTGGACATTACATGTACATGTATGTTCTACACAGTGAATTATGTACGTATATATAGTGTATGGGAAATAGAGTCAATCGATCATCATATTTTTTTGTAAAAAAAACATTTTCACGTAACACATGTACACGTATGTGTACAAAGTTAACAGGCTAATGTGAGAAATATTTAAAAATTCATATAAAATCAAGAGATGCCGTAAATGTTCACTTCACATCTACAATGTGGGAACTTTGTCTGGGCCTTTGTATGGTTAAAATTGACTGTTTAAAAGTGTATGAGGTGTATCAAACTCCTGTGTTGAGGCTATCATGTGTTTCCACTGAGACAACATAAATGAAGCACATTCCAATCACCTTGCAGTGACTGCCATCTGGTACTATCCAGAGTCTCTTGTAATCACATCAACACTGAAGCAAGCAATTAGTTAATGATACCTTAAGTGGTTGAGTAAACAAATTGATTGAAAGATCTGATAAGAAGTTATATACCATGGAGGCATATATATATGGCATCACCTTTAAATATATATAACATTGTCTGGACAATAACTTCCAATTAATTCATCACAAGTAACAGAACATTTACAGATGTCATTGAATGCATGCAATGTAAATACTTTGCAGTTCTCTCTGATGTACGTCATGTAATTACTGAGTAAACAGTATTTGAATAAATAGGTAATTTTCCCTTTAAAAGAGCATAACTTCCGGTTGAATGACGTCACAAATTTTAAACTTCACATACATGTTAAGGTGCATTTGTGCTTTACACCCACGAAATTTGGCAGAAATCCATTGTTTACTTTCAGATTACGTAATCACTGTATATCTTTAACCAATCGTACAGGGCGCTATATAGCTCGCATGACGTCATCTTTTTTATTTTCTGAAAGCCTAAGACCTCTATCTTTTAGCCGGATATACTTTATTTGCCAAAATCCTTCTGTTTTAGAGTTATTTTGAGTCAAACTTCAACTTCCGGTAACACCTATATCAAAAATCGTCAATATCAAAATCGTAGGTCATGTGGTTCTTAAGTTATGGAGCGCCAAAGTTTTTCCTAAAAACGCTTGTAATTTGATACCCGATGACGTCATCATGACCAAAGTTCCCACCAAGTTTCATGTCAAAATCTTGTATTAAACTGTCATATAGAAGTCCTGCTGACAAGTTTGGGAAGAAGACAAATATAAAAAAAAATAAAAAAATAAAAAAACTCCAACAATAACAATAGGTGTCCGGCTTGAACCCGAACACCTAATTAGAGCGCTGTTTAAAGAACAAGGTGTGACGGTTGTTAGTATTTTAGCCGCTTTTAGTTTGGCCATAAGTACCCTTATTAGTAGCGTGGTTGCGGCTGTGGGTGGCCATGAGGCCCACTTCCTTGATGTCACCATCCGCAAGAGGACACACTAATCACTGACCTGTATTCTAAGCCCACAGATACCGACCAGTACCTCCATGTTGTGTTGCTATAGCGCCCTCTTGGGGCCGCGGTGGATAAGTCTCCGCCATGTTGGATCATTAAACTAGATTGCATTGTTGTTCCGTGAAACCATGGAGGTAGAAATAGGAGTCACAACAACCAACCGATCAAAGTTTGTAGTCTCATGCCGCACCCATTATCTTAATTTGGTAATTTCTCAACATAAACAACGGTCGGTCGGCAGTGGATCGCATTACTAACGCATTAGTGAGCAGCAGCGACCCCCGCAAAGTCTTACTGCTCGATCGCGCATGCGCAGTGGCCTCAACATTTGCTGCCACGATTCTCCAAAATGAATCAGATTTAGGAGCCATTTCTGACGGAGATTTCTGCTCTGACAATGATGATTCTTCACCATATTGTATCTGTGGTACGCTAGCAACCACAGAAATGATCGCATGCGAGCGCGAAGGCTGTAAATTCGAATGGTTTCATAACCAGTGTGTTGGCATAACATCGACATCGATACCCAATGAACAGTGGTTTTGTGAATTCTGCCGTCCAAAACCTGTAGGTGCTGAACAATTGAGTCCGGAGCTCATAATTATGGAATTGTAACAAATATTTAAAACATCTTTTTTTTTTTTTCTTATTTCAACAGATAAATCTGATGCAGCCCCATCAACAAGCAGACTGCAACCCAATGTGACTGATACACCCACCACACGTATTGCAGACTCCTCAGCCTGAAGAAGCTGCAAATAAGGACACATCGTCCAAGAGTACAGGGACGAAAAAAGTCAAAGACAAAGGTAAAACTTATAATCATACACATTATCACCAATTTCAAATGATGCTTCTGCCCCAAAAGAAGTCATTTGTAAAACCTTTTGTAAAAATGTCATCCATCCCTGATTGCAAATATTTCCAATTAATCTAATAATACTTTTGTACCTCAGAATGCATAGTACACTTTAAAAATCAGCACACACAAGCCCTGAGTATACAGTGCTCATCCACGTTTGTGAAGGGCAAGCATAATTTGCATATTATCTATCTACCGACCAAAATCATTTAATATTCATGAACTTGATCTTTGTTCAAGTAAGGAGAATACACCGCAGCATGTACAGGCAGAATGTACAACTCTGTCATTAATATAGTTTACATAGTTTGTCTTTGCTTCAATATGTACAGCATTTACAATTTGAAAGAGTAACATTTATTTAAATGTAATGTCTCTTTCTTACAATTACATGTATGTACAATATGTCTTTTTGTGTTTCCAGTTAAACGGCCGCCTGCAGTCTTCATAGAATTCATAGAGAATTGATATAGAAGCCAGAAGCAGCAGAGGTAATGTGGGGGACCTTCCACAAGTTTAAGTTAGAAAGCATTACAGATTTTAAATGATTCCTTAAGATTATAGGAATAGACACTAACGGGCAGCATGTATTAATTATGTATCAATATGTACTCCAAACTGTGTTAACTTTGATTGTAAAAGATAGGAACTCAGCTGATTCTCCCAAAAATAACACTGATAAGGATAACAATGAACAGATCACCAAGGAGGAAGAACAGGTTTTAAGATATGTTGCGGGATATGTTCCATTTTCACTACAACAAAAATTTAAACGCCAACAGAATGAAACAGCCTCAAAATATTGTAAATTATTAGACACCTGGCGTGCCTGTACCACAAAAACTGAAAAAACATTTTTGGAATATACAAGGCACTAGCTTGAAATTCAAAGTAGAGGTGGCCTGTTCAGTGTTACTGACAATGTTTATTTATTTTTTAGGACAATGGAAAATACCAGTAGAATTTTCCTCACCAAAGATAATTTGGACAAGTTCCCTGGTGAAGATATTAAGGCAACACTGAAAGAAAAAATACTATCTCAAAACAGACTCCATAGTTATTGGTGCACTATAACCAGAAGCAAAATAACGGGGGATATATCTAAAAAGCTGCTAGATAATGTTGTCAATTTGTATATGAAGATCAGGATTAAAGCATTTGTCAAAGTTTATTTGGACTTGAAAAAAAAAGTGGTGCAAACAAAATATCAAAGAAAGGCGAAAAAGCTTTAAGGAAGACTGTTTCCAGTTAAGAACATATGTTTCCGCAAACCGATCCACATAAGTTCAAATGTACAAGTACAATTGGGCCAGGTAATTGATGCCGATGTTTGCATATACACTGTATTGATATTTCATTTGTTATAGTCCAATTTTTGTTAAATTGGATTCAAAGTCAAGCTACAATTTATATGAAGCATTTGTGTGGCAGAGTTTTTCTGTAATACAGCTAATGTCGGCTGTTTGTGTATTTAATTCCAGTTTTTTAGTTCTTGTGTAATACATGTGAAATGTAAATCTTGCATACAAATTGGGAAAGCCATAGAACTGGATTAAGAATAAGGAAATGTATATTTTGCCAACACTGTCGTTCTTCTGATTGGCAAATTTTCAATACGTCATGACGGCCTTCTTTCATTAAATGTAATTTTGATGGATGCGCCGGAGTAATCAGAGTATGCGAGTGGCGAAAACAGCATTTGCAGGAAGAATACCAGTGTCTGCAAATTATACAGTAGCTAAAAATGACTATTTGTTACATTAATTTTCAAATATGCATTCATTTGTAAGTTTGCACACCTTGATTTGTAGCATGATCTCTTGTAAATGTTCAAGAAAATTGTTATCAAGTGTAACCATTCTCAAGGCTAGTATTAAAGTTGTTTGTCAGATTGATTAATTTATGGACATTAAACCTTTGAATGTGTTTATAAAGAATAATTCCTAAATTATTGGTGTATCAGTTACAGTCATCAATGATGTGGTCACTTCGAATTGCATTAAGTGAAGCCTTGTTTTTAATTACACAACGGGTAGTTAGCACTACACAAAATTGAACGTCATATCAGGTTAAACATGTGCTGCTGTCTTCCTGCATTGACAAAATCAATAGCTTCTATTGCAAAGTTCTTCTTCATATCATGGAGGTAGAAATGTACTGGAAATTCTCAACCAACATGCACACAATTCTACATGAAATATGCCCACATTACTTCCTTCTTGGAAGAGGAATGTCATCTATTTTGCTGCTGTCTTCTGGATCCACTCTCCTTGTGTTTCCCTTCCTTGATGCTTTGGCGCTACTGGTGGCAACATATAGTGAGTGCAAGTTATGACCGAACTGTTCCACGGTGGGATTATCCCAGCTACCTCCAGCAGCACGTTGTCTTCTAAAGTATTCCTCCAAAGGATCTTGGTTGAGTTTTTCACTCAAGATGTACTTGACTCCAGGGTACCCCAGCAGAGTTTTTGAAATCTCAACAAACGAGAAAACTGAAAATATAAGAATTATTACATAAAATGTTTACAATCATCACCAAGATGGGGAAATAACTTTTGGGAAAATTTTCTACAAACTTGTGCACAAAGTTTTCCCGACTTTTTCCTTCATCTAAATTATTTTCGATTGAATTCTTCCAGACAACTTTTCCTGACAATGGAATCTTTTCTGGGGGTGGTATTGGAGCATTAGAGAGACAATAAAACAATTTTCTCTTGGGTTTTTGTTTCAACTCCAAAAAGCATTGCATTAAGTGTTTGTATTATTTGAAGAAAAAAATAATTTCTACAAATAATACATTTTACGATAATTACTTAAATTGTTACCCGTACCTGTGATCCTGATGCCTTCCAATGTCTCCTTGCTAAGACACATGCTCTTGCTGGTCTTCTTGTCCAAGCCTGGAACCTTGCTGATTTCCTCCTCCCACTCTTTAAAGAAGCCAAGGAATTCAGTTGACAACCACTGAAAGAAATATAATCATTTAGGTAAGTTATTAAGTTAAGTAAGTACAGAACAACAACATTTTTACAGCCTAGTTTTAGCAAATAAAGTGTAACATTATTTTAGCTACACAACATATCCAAGTTCCAAATAGCAAATCAGGAAATTAACCAACAATGAATTTAAACGCTCTCCTTAATGTTTTCAAAGGAGAGTGAAAAAAGAGTTTCTGAACAATTTAAGGAGAGCTTCCTTTATTCAAAACATTGCATACATTTTTCCAGCCAATAATTACTTTCTGCGAAACTAGGCCTGGGCGATTAGTGCTTTTCACTAATCGATTAATTGCGGAGGAAATAATCGCGATTAATCGATTAATCGCGATTACCCAAAAGTGACTATACAAGCAGCAGGTACCTTGTTTTTATCATAGCGGAACTGCAGTAAACTGCACTAGCATAATGCATTGATTCTTACAAGTTTCAACAGCGATCAGTTCTGATTTCCGAGGCATTGAGCAATGCCATTTTTGTTCTGATAAGGTATAATGCAAAATTCGTGAAGCTAATATCATCCATAATTATTGGTATTCCTTCAGTAAAGTAGGGTAATTTCGAGTGTTGGCCGACAAGGCATGCAGTTACTGCCCCACGTAGGTACACACAGACGTGGTCCCATACATGCATGTACTGGGGGTGTTTCATAAAGCTTTACAATTAATCTTATCTCCGCAAAATCAATCTTATCTCCAAAAAAATCAATCTTAAGCCCATCCATTTACAATTAATCTTATCTATGTTTCATAAAGAAGGTTACGATCAAAATCAAACTTTTTTTTAATCCGAATCAATCTTAGCCCTACACTTGATCCAAATCAATCGTAAGAGCAAAACAATTAATCTTAAATGTCATGTGATATTTTGGCGGGAAAATAAACAACACTTTTTCAAATACATTGTGTATGAGACTGTCACGTATTGCTCTGTAAAAGCATGGCTCTTCAGCTGCTCTTGATGCAAAACCATCGCGCTTTGCGCAGGGAGAGGGTTTTTAGAGACAGAAAGAACCCACTAGACATATATGGCGATGTGGAAATGTACAAGAAGTACCGATTTACTCGGTTTGGTTGCATGCACATTATAGACAGAATCGAGGCTGAGCTACACCATCCAACAGAACGGAATCATGCCATCCCAGCAAACCTGCAAGTTTTTATCGCTTTGCGATTCTATGCAACGGGCACCTTGTTGGACTGTGCAGGTGAGCTGCATGGATGCAGCATTGCTACTTGCTCCCGGGTAGTAAGGAGAGTAACGCAGGTATTGTGCTCTCTACGCAATGACTTAATCAAGTTTCCGACAACACCAGCAGCTGTGCAAAGGTATCAAAGAGATGTCTTTGAAGTATCAGGCTTCCCCCAACTGGTGGGTGTGGTTGACGGAACCCATATTGGTCTCCATGGATGCAAGCTTGAAGATGAATACATATACGTCAATCGAAAGGGTAAGCACACTATCAATGTGCAGCTTACATGCGACCCCCAGTTCAAAATAACAAGTGTCGTAGCAAGGTGGCCAGGCAGCACCCACGACAGCCGCATCCTGCAGGCAAGCCGCATTGGTCAATTGTTTGAACATCGAGACCTGCAAGGTATTCTGCTGGGGGATTCAGGTTATGCGCTTCGGCCATGGTTGATGACCCCTATCTCAAATCCAGATACAAACGCAGAGAGAGCTTACAACAGGTAAGAACATTTTCCTGTTCAATGTGTACGATTGTTTTCACTTTTTTTTCCAAGAAAAATAACTTTAAATAGAATCAATACAAGTGATAAACTGCTGCAAAATGCTCATCAGCCAAAATAATGACCTGAAATTTATAAATGCTTGGAGTTTGGAGGGCCTGACGCATTTCGATCCTCTAGCCTTCGATAAAGATTCTGCTAGGATCGAAACGCATCAGGACTCCAAACTCCAAGCATTTTTAAAAAGAAACCTAAAAATATACCTCACAAAAGGGAAAACATTGGCATATCCTTGGGATGGATGGAGGGGGGCAGGGGATGCTCAAACCCTTAAGGCCCCTCCCCCCCCCAAAAAAAAAAATCATGCGCTTGGTACTTTGATGCAATTTGATGCAAATGTTCACACATTTTCTTGATTTGATTGTTCCCTCGTTTGCTTTAAATTACAGGGCTCATGCGCATACTAGAGTTGTGATCGAGCAAGTCAATGGACAACTGAAGAACAAATTTCGATGCCTACTCGGTCATGGCATGCAGATTGTTCCAGAGCGGGCATGTGACATAATCGTCGCTTGCTGCGTGCTGTTTAATATCAGCAAGTTGTTAAGGGAACCCCACCTTGACCCCGAAAATGACCAAGAGGTGGAGGAAGATATCAATGAAGGTGCTGATGACCATGAATTTGGTGGAGACGGAGATGCTGCCAGAGCACGATTGATCGACAATTTTTTTGGTTAAGTTTAATTTCCTTGTGACTATAAACACTTTCACAGAGAACAAGATTTCAGATTATGAATTTGTCAAGAAATAATAAATAATTTATTAAATTTCAAACATTGCACTTTAAGTTTTAGTAACTTCCATTTGATGTTCAGAAAAAGTTAAAAATGGAATGTGTGTAGTATACATTGACTCTCGTTTTAATTATACAAGTAATAAACTGCTGCAAACTGCTCATCAGCAAAACAATGACCTGAAATGTATATAATATGCTTGGAAGGCCTGACGTTTCAATCCTAGCAAGAGTGTGTACACTCTTAACTCTTATCCCTAAAAATGAAGTGCATTTTCACTTTGTTTTCATTCAGCACTGATTTAGGGTGAAATGGTTTTGCTTTGTATCTTTTACTTGGTCCTCGCTTATATAAATCATATGAAATTAGTATCACTAATTGAGTCAAAGTATTAGAAATATTATTATGATCGTAGCAGCAAAACAAGTGACTGGGAATGCATAGAAATGATTTTGATTATTTTTGATTTGACAATTTAAAAAACACTAAACCATGAGACCGGACTCCAACCTGTGACATGGGTTAATTTTGCAAGGTAAAATTGGCTTGAGCAAATATCATATCACTAATTTAAATAATCATCTATTAACCACTTGGGAAACTGACTGAATTGAAAAGTCATTGAAAAGTGAAGAAAGAAATATTGACTTCAGTGGGATTCGAACCAGCGACCTCCGGAATACCGTACCGGCGTATACCAACTGAGCTATCCAGCCCCATGTTGGTGGTGTCCCTAATATTCAATTATCTTTGTTCAGTTGGCAATCAGAAGCCAAGAAACCACGCACAGCATTGTTAATGCTGCAAGTATGGATAAAATGATCCTTAGGATATAGCGGTATGTGCGTCGTTTCATGGCTTCTGACTGCCAAACGGACAAAGATAATTAACATAGGGCTGGATAGCTCAGTAGGTAAGAGCGCCGGTAAGGTATTCCAGAGGTCATTGCCTCGCTGGTTCAAATCCTGCTACAGTCACTTTTTCTTTGTTCACTTTTCAATGACAATAATTTAAATGTTAACAGTCCATTTTATTCAACACATTTGGTAACTTTGTAATAACAATAGATAAACTTTGTACAGTTAAAAACAACCTCTAATGCTGATATGAGGAAAAGCCAATTATTGCATGGAATTAAATAAAGCTGATGTCGACAAGGATTGCAAGCATGTCAGTATTCCTCTCTGGACTTCTAGAGTCTGCTTCATTATGTCAACCTTTACCTTCTCAACATTCAAGAGCTCCTCTTCAACTTCAGAACACCTGACTCGTCCAGTTTGTGGTGTCATTCGCTCCTTACGTTGCCGATTGCTGTTTAGAGCGCTTGTGCTGGCATTTTTTGGCGTTGATGGTATTTCTATTGCTGCTGCTGCTGCCAGTGTTGTTGCTATTGTTGTTGTTGTCATTTTCATTGTTGCTTATACTGTCACGTTTAGAGCATTGCTGTGGCTGTAGTATGTTGCTGGTGTTGCTGTGTGTCTCTTGAGATGATCCCTCCTGGGATTCAGAATCCTGCAGCCAAAAAAGCAAAATGCATGCACACGGATTTATTTTACAATGACCCAAAAAAAGCCTAAAATGTGTATTATATTAAAATTGACTTCTGTAGTAGCGCAGAGAGTACTTATTTCTAAGGATGTCCTCTCCTTTTTTTTTTTTTTTTTTGCATGGAACTTTTCTTCAAATGTTGAGCCAACATTTTCCTCATCCAAAGGATAATAACAATAGAAAAACTTAAAACAGTTAAAAACAACCTCCAATGCATAATCGTACCTCCTGGGTGTCCGTGTCCGCTGGTAAGGGATCCGTCTCGGTTTTCTGCCCAAGGATACCAAATTTGGACTGAGGGGACAGGGCATCCAACACTTGTTCCAGGCCATCATTTGCAGCTGGGATTGGTCCTCCACCTGAAACAAATCATTCATTAATTTTGTTTATTATTCAAAATTGGAACATACCCCTAAACTTAATAAGTACCAACTTCAGCTCCAACTGTTTTCTCTGCTGAAGGATCCACTATGCAGGTTTTATTGTAAAAACAAATATAAGAAAGCAAAGTGACTGGGAATAACGTGATGTTAGGTGATAGGCACTGGCATGTCATCGTAGACAGTGGGTTCAAGTTCAGATTCAGTCAAATGTTCTTTCCGCAAATTAAAATGCAATATGAAAAATTGTATTCACTTATTGTAAAAACTTGACCGAAAATGCAACAAATTTCAACCAGTTCAATTTTTGATGGTGTGATTTGAGCAGGGGGATAATGAAATAATAGGTTTTGCCTGTACCCTAAGTTGAAGTATGTATAAGGTGTGCATTAGGCAATTGAATGCAAGTAAGGCTTAAATATATTTTTGGCCCTCGTCCAACCCCCCCCCCCCCCCAACAAAAAAATATTATAATACAAATATTATAATACAAAAATAGACAACCATGGCTTACCTGTAGCATTCCTCTTTGCATTGTACTTGTGTGCCTGCACTTTTAACTCGCTCCATTTCTTCCGCAGGTCTTTCCAATCCCTTAATTGGGGTCCGCCTGCTGCTCTGAGGGCTGCAGAAGCTTTCATCCAGCACAGTTTCTTTCTGGCCTCAACCTTTTATTCAAATCAAAATATAAGAATCTTTACTTGGCTACTGCCAATGCATCATTTGGGATAGGCCTACTCTAACTCCACCTGACACTCAACATCATCATGCCTACATGCCTGCCGAATACAATTCGTCTCCCTATTTTGGAGTGGAGAGGGCCTGGGTGAATTAAAAAAAAAAGCTTTTGGAATTTACCTTTTGGGAACAATGCCCTGCTTTTCCATAAAGCTTGTGCGTGTTATCCTTCACAAAGCTTGCCAGGACTTTTACTTCAGTTGGTGTGAAGTTTTGTTGCCGTTTCTTCTTTCCTTTTGCACTTTTCCTGTCCTGAAATGAAGACAATTCCAAATTGGTAAATTAATATATAAAATGGCCAATTGATGAAAGAAAACTGCTTATTGTTTGTGACGGGAGATTTGTTTCATAAAATGAGTCACTTTTATCCGCTGCCTGCCAGCTGATTTTGAATGTTCTCAAGTATAGAACTGCGCTTGTGTTCATATTCAACAATTAACTTGATAGCCAATCAAGATCATGTATTGTGCAGCCTTTACTATTTATGACAGAAAATTTTGTGTTGGATCTTTTTCATCATAGAATTTTTTTAATGTTCTTATGTATTCATTGGAGCTTACCAAATTTTCCATGGTTCTTCTGTTAATCTGTTGTAACATTCTGAAAGAAAACAGGAAAACTTAAGTTAAATATACAAATTAAAAACAAATTACTGGTCAAATGAAACAAAATAGGCCTGTAAGTATTCAACGACAATCAATAGACAGTCTAGTCTTGAATAAAAAAAAAATGGAAACCAAAAAAGGTAAAACAGAAACAATTTGAGAAATGTATTCAACAGGCTCGCAAAATATCCTTTTCAATCTTACCATCAACTTCATAACATTCCCACTTTAAAGGTTTAGCCTAAGTACATGTAGACCTTTCCTTCCTCCGTGGTACAGTGTATATCTAACAAACCTACGTTGAACGGAAACTAGGCCTAACGGCAACGCTCAGTCATGTCTTTAAAATACTTAAGTAACTAGGGCCTAGACCAGGGGCCTACCTACTTCTAGAATAAGAAGGCTACTCCGTGAGCCCTCTAGCACTCTTACTTTTTGGGGTGCCGTAACGCTATGGGTTTTCAAAACAACAATTGATAGATGAAATTTTTGAGAAACATTGCAGTACTTTTTTTCCCTGATCCTCATACATCAGTTATATGCTTGTGCAATCTCATTTTTGTAATTGACCCACAACTTTTTGAGAAAAAAAATCAACTTCCTGCGCCACCCCGCTTGCGGAAATATAGCCAAGTTTGTTGTGTTGGCAAGTTCATTCATAAAATTGAGCATTGGCCAACCCATTTTTTGTACAGGGGTGCGTGTTAATTTCAGACACGACGATGGCAAAAGATGATGTAAAAATAATGCATGCCACATGCGGAGTCAGCTGTGGGAGCCAGCTTCAATAAAATAAAGCTTCCTTGACTGGTATCCGCGCGCGTTAGAGCCAATTCAATGCATGCAGCCACCGTGGGAACCAGCATACTATGAGGATCACCGATCAGGAAAAAAAGTAATTCAGGTGAATTCACGATCTATAGAGTTGAGGTACATGGGTGGTGTTGCAATGTTTCTTTAAAATTCCATCAATATATTGTTGTTTTGAAAATTCATAGCGTTACGGCATCCCGAAAAGACTAGAAGGCTCACGGAATAGGGTCTCCCTAGGCCAGGGCTAGGCCTAGTAGGCCCCTATTAATATTATTATTAACACAGTAAAAATGGGAAAAACAGGCTAATCAAAACTTGCAAAAGACTCTTTTCAAGTTTTCAACATCAACTTCAGTTTAGTTGTTACATTGTCACACTGACTGAGCACATGTAGCAGAAATCTCAGCTACAAATACACCTTCCGAGCACCGTATCAGCAACACTAATTTTACCCTGGACTCGGTTTACCCCGCTACTGTCACTCGCCAATTCACGCTGAAATCACAGCAGTTGAAATCGGCAGAAAATAAGGTTTTCTTTTACATGACTGTTTTTCAACCTTTCCAACATTACTCCTGATTATAATGACATTTAAGCCACACAATGTAACAATAATTAATAACAAATCATGTGTTTTTTCTACTCACCACGGGCATTTCTCCCACACTCACTCACTTAAAAACAAGATGGCCGACTTGAAAAAAGTTTTGACAGCTGAAAATTGAAGGCCAGGGTCAAAGGTCGCATTTTAGGCTCGAACAATATTATTAAAACCTTAAGATACAATTAATATGAATCTTTTTGTACAATTGATCACTCTAGCGCTAAGTTTGATTTTATGAAACACAATTTTACAATTAATTGTTGCTAATATTGACTCTGACTTAAGGTTGATAGATAAGATGAATTATTGTAAATTCTTTATGAAACACCCCCCAGGTCAACGATAGTACACGATGACACATTATGTACACCCCATGTAGGCTGAACAGTGAACACGATTATTATACAGTTCACGATTACTAAACACACTGCGATAATTTTTCAGTTCACGATTACTCCACATGTTCACTACACGATTATCATACGATACGATACAGTAGTCCAGTGCAGTAATCGTCGAATCGAAAAAGGGGCATAGTGGTTAACCTCGGGGGGGGGGGGGGGGGGGGGGGTGGAAAGGGAAAAAAAAGGATTTTTCTATTGCTCATCTTTGCCTATTTTTGCCATTTTTGGCTTTTGATTTCTGAGTAGAACGCACCTCTCAAACTTGGCCTCTGGGTCGATAAAAATCCCGATTTGGACAAAATAATCCCCAAATTTGATCTTTTTAAATTTTTTTTTTACTTTTTCTTCTTATTTAAATCTTTGTTTTTTATTGAACTTTTTGTTAAAAATTGTTTTTTGTGTAATAACATGTTACTATCATAACCATGTGCTTTGAAAAAAAAAACCCATAAATGTTGCCAAATTGCATCTTGGTGTCGCTTGGACATTGTGGTCATGAAAATGTAGCTGAACAGTGAACACGATTATTATACAGTTCACGATTACTAAACACATCACGATTATTTTTCAGTTCACGATTACGCCACATGTTCACTACACGATTATCATACGATACGATACAGTAGTCCAGTGCAGTAATCGTCTAATCGAAAAAGGGGCATATTAGATTACTCTCGGGGGGGGGGGGTTTAGGTGGAAAGGGAAAAAAAAGGATTTTTCTGTTGCTCATCTTTGCCTATTTTTGCCATTTTTGGCTTTTGATTTCTGAGTAGAACGCACCTCTCAAACTTGGCCTCTGGGTCGATAAAAATCCCGATTTGGACAAAATAATCCCCAAATTTGATCTTTTTTCATTATTTTTTTACTTTTTCTTCTTATTTAAATCTTTGTTTTTTATTGAACTTTTTGTTAAAAATTGTTTTTTGTGTAATAACATGTTACTATCATAACCATGTGCTTTGAAAAAAAAAACCCATAAATGTTGCCAAATTGCATCTTGGTGTCGCTTGGACATTGTGGTCATGAAAATGTAGCTGAACAGTGAACACGATTATTATACAGTTCACGATTACTAAACACATCACGATTATTTTTCAGTTCACGATTACTCCACATGTTCACTACACGATTATCATACGATACGATACAGTAGTCCAGTGCAGTAATCGTCTAATCGAAAAAGGGGCATATTAGATTACTCTCGGGGGGGGGGGGGTTTAGGTGGAAAGGTAAAAAAAAGGATTTTTCTATTGCTCATCTTTGCCTATTTTTGCCATTTTTGGCTTTTGATTTCTGAGTAGAACGCACCTCTCAAACTTGGCCTCTGGGTCGATAAAAATCTCGATTTGGACAAAATAATCCCCAAATTTGATCTTTTTAAATTTTTTTTTTACTTTTTCTTCTTATTTAAATCTTTGTTTTTTATTGAACTTTTTGTTAAAAATTGTTTTTTGTGTAATAACATGTTACTATCATAACCATGTGCTTTGAAAAAAAAAAACCCATAAATGTTGCCAAATTGCATCTTGGTGTCGCTTGGACATTGTGGTCATGAAAATGTAGCAGGAAAAAACAATAAAAAAACAGAAAATGTTACTGAATGTCACTGTGTACTGTTTGTTGATGAGATGTGTGTCATTAAAAAAAAAAGAGTTTTCATAAATGCTGGGTGTAAATCATCAAATAGCCACAAGGAAAACCGACTGAGTTTAAATTCATTGAAAGGTGAACAAAGAAAAGTGTCGATTTTTCCAGTCAATTTTTCTTTGTTCACATTTCAATGAAAGAAAAAATGTGTTAGCCATGAAATGGAAATAGAATGAAACCACATTGATCATAAAAACACATTCTTTTATGACTTTTGAACTTTTCTACTGTTAAGTGGTGTTTCCCTGGTGAATCTTTGATCTTTTGCCTACTCCTTTTTGTCCAAATGCCTACTTTTTCTTCAATTGATCAGAAATCTTCTACCTTTCAAGATCAAGGGATGCCCCCTTTATCACTGGCTTTAATCTCTGGCTAGTTCACTTGGTTTTCACTTCCAGTAAGTGGTGTTCCATAATCCCTTGATCTTTTGCCTATTCCTTTTTTTCAAAAAGCCTACTATTTCTTCATTTGATCTTTGATGTTCAACCTTTCCTGGAAGATCAATGGATGTCCTTTGTATCCACTGCCTGTAATCTCTGGCAAGTACACTAGTGTGTACAATCATGGTACAATGGCAGTGATCTTACAGGGGATTAGCAGGCTATAATATGGACACTTAATCCCTAGTTGCTGTTCACACCTTGGCCAAGCTGTGAAGTCATAAACTTCATGCTGATGGTTCCTCTGCTCGGATACTAAATGACCAATCAGTGTTGGGGTTGTCTTTGATTTTTTTTTAAGTTGTCAAATGAGAGTCTGCGGTTGTCATGTGGAAAGGCATGCTGTGGGTGGCAGTTTGCTTCATGGTTTTGGGCAAACTTGGCATTCCCATCTTGTCCATCGAGCTGACAAGACATCTTCCTAAATTTATCTATGCTCTGTACTGTTTTCCAAAGTCCATGAAAGTTGGCTGTCTTTAAGGTAAGAGTGAGTTCCTTTTGATACCTTTTTTCTTTATAGTGCAGATATTCATTTTTTTGTCATTGTTCTTTTTTTAACTTTTCGTATTAGGCCTAAGTATGGAAATCATGTCTTTTGAGAAGCCTAGGTCAGTAGGTAAACTTATGATGCTGAAAGATTTGATATCTCATAATTTCCACTTGTCAGTGATGTTCTTAGAGTAAATCCCCATTAGATGTTTCCATTTTCTCAAAATATTTGAGTGTCTGAGATTGTGCATTTTAGGCTATGAGATTGTTGTGGAAATTGTTGAGATGATGGTGGAACAAAAAGCACAGAAGTTTCCACATAATTGTCTTCTGTCACATCATTCTAAACATTTCTAGAGTTGTAGCCAAAATAATGTAAACTATTCATAGCATAGCAACAGTTGCTAAGTAGCATCCTTTCCATAGAGAAATGCAATATGCGTGAAGACCAATTTTTCCAAAACACTTTTAATGTATTTTAAAATGTGGAGCTTTCCTTTTTTCACCAACACTGTGGAGCAATTGCTATATAGATAGCAACCGGTGCTAGGCAAGGCATTTTTCGTTGCAACCCAGCATATCTTATGCCTGCAAACATAGTTTACAAAACATTAGGCCCTACAATGTATATATTTTAATTAATAATACATTGTATATTTCTTTAGCAGTCGAGATATTTTCAATCTTGAACTTAGGCAATGTCAGGTTCAAACATCATTCACAAATTGGAAACTAACATATAAATAGATAGTTGGTATTGTTTACCTGTTGCCTAGCAACAAACAAATGCTGGGTTTTTTTTCTGCTGACACTTACAGTGCTTGAAACACATGTCTGTAGTTAGTACTGATATTAATACACAGAGCATCATCCATTTGGAATTGATTACATATGCTTAAATGGCACGTTGCAAAGGTCAATATGTTTCTAGAGGACAACCATTGGTAAGAAACATACTGTATCCATTTGGTCCATTAATATTCAGTACAGGCTCATGTATAATTTTAACTTTGGTTTGGTTATTTCATTACCTTGGCCTGTGGTGTATCAGGACTAGACTTGGCATAATTAGCCACCATAACCTATTTCTTTTATATGGGCTTAAGAAAAAAAGGACATGATGTCCCCCCCCCCCCACTTAAAAAAGTGTATTTGCATGGTGTATTTGAAGATAGTTTCTTGCATACTTAATATACTTTGGTGTGCTTTGAGTGATTGAGAGGTAGAGATATGATCTGTCTGTCTTTTTATCTTTCTCTCTCTTTCTAAAATCAATTTTCTTTCCTGTTACTTTGGATGTTAAACTATGTGTTAGGCAAAGATTTGCATTTCTTTGTCATGTGAAATAATTTTGTTTTGTTTTCATACAGTAGTCCAGTGCAGTAATCGTCGAATCGAAAAAGGGGCATAGTGGTTAACCTCGGGGGGGGGGGGGGTGGAAAGGAAAAAAAAAGGATTTTTCTGTTGCTCATCTTTGCCTATTTTTGCCATTTTTGGCTTTTGATTTCTGAGTAGAACGCACCTCTCAAACTTGGCCTCTGGGTCGATAAAAATCCCGATTTGGACAAAATAATCCCCAAATTTGATCTTTTTTCATTATTTTTTTTACTTTTTCTTCTTATTTAAATCTTTGTTTTTTATTGAACTTTTTGTAAAAAATTGTTTTTTGTGTAATAACATGTTACTATCATAACCATGTGCTTTGAAAAAAAAAACCCATAAATGTTGCCAAATTGCATCTTGGTGTCGCTTGGACATTGTGGTCATGAAAATGTAGCTGAACAGTGAACACGATTATTATACAGTTCACGATTACTAAACACATCACGATTATTTTTCAGTTCACGATTACTCCACATGTTCACTACACGATTATCATACGATACGATACAGTAGTCCAGTGCAGTAATCGTCTAATCGAAAAAGGGGCATATTAGATTACTCTCGGGGGGGGGGGGGTTTAGGTGGAAAGGGAAAAAAAAGGATTTTTCTATTGCTCATCTTTGCCTATTTTTGCCATTTTTGGCTTTTGATTTCTGAGTAGAACGCACCTCTCAAACTTGGCCTCTGGGTCGATAAAAATCCCGATTTGGACAAAATAATCCCCAAATTTGATCTTTTTAAATTTTTTTTTTACTTTTTCTTCTTATTTAAATCTTTGTTTTTTATTGAACTTTTTGTTAAAAATTGTTTTTTGTGTAATAACATGTTACTATCATAACCATGTGCTTTGAAAAAAAAAACCCATAAATGTTGCCAAATTGCATCTTGGTGTCGCTTGGACATTGTGGTCATGAAAATGTAGCAGGAAAAAACAATAAAAAAACAGAAAATGTTACTGAATGTCACTGTGTACTGTTTGTTGATGAGATGTGTGTCATTTTAAAAAAAAGAGTTTTCATAAATGCTGGGTGTAAATCATCAAATAGCCACAAGGAAAACCGACTGAGTTTAAATTCATTGAAAGGTGAACAAAGAAAAGTGTCGATTTTTCCAGTCAATTTTTCTTTGTTCACATTTCAATGAAAGAAAAAATGTGTTAGCCATGAAATGGAAATAGAATGAAACCACATTGATCATAAAAACACATTCTTTTATGACTTTTGAACTTTTCTACTGTTAAGTGGTGTTTCCCTGGTGAATCTTTGATCTTTTGCCTACTCCTTTTTGTCCAAATGCCTACTTTTTCTTCAATTGATCAGAAATCTTCTACCTTTCAAGATCAAGGGATGCCCCCTTTATCACTGGCTTTAATCTCTGGCTAGTTCACTTGGTTTTCACTTCCAGTAAGTGGTGTTCCATAATCCCTTGATCTTTTGCCTATTCCTTTTTTTCAAAAAGCCTACTATTTCTTCATTTGATCTTTGATGTTCAACCTTTCCTGGAAGATCAATGGATGTCCTTTGTATCCACTGCCTGTAATCTCTGGCAAGTACACTAGTGTGTACAATCATGGTACAATGGCAGTGATCTTACAGGGGATTAGCAGGCTATAATATGGACACTTAATCCCTAGTTGCTGTTCACACCTTGGCCAAGCTGTGAAGTCATAAACTTCATGCTGATGGTTCCTCTGCTCGGATACTAAATGACCAATCAGTGTTGGGGTTGTCTTTGATTTTTTTTTAAGTTGTCAAATGAGAGTCTGCGGTTGTCATGTGGAAAGGCATGCTGTGGGTGGCAGTTTGCTTCATGGTTTTGGGCAAACTTGGCATTCCCATCTTGTCCATCGAGCTGACAAGACATCTTCCTAAATTTATCTATGCTCTGTACTGTTTTCCAAAGTCCATGAAAGTTGGCTGTCTTTAAGGTAAGAGTGAGTTCCTTTTGATACCTTTTTTCTTTATAGTGCAGATATTCATTTTTTTGTCATTGTTCTTTTTTTAACTTTTCGTATTAGGCCTAAGTATGGAAATCATGTCTTTTGAGAAGCCTAGGTCAGTAGGTAAACTTATGATGCTGAAAGATTTGATATCTCATAATTTCCACTTGTCAGTGATGTTCTTAGAGTAAATCCCCATTAGATGTTTCCATTTTCTCAAAATATTTGAGTGTCTGAGATTGTGCATTTTAGGCTATGAGATTGTTGTGGAAATTGTTGAGATGATGGTGGAACAAAAAGCACAGAAGTTTCCACATAATTGTCTTCTGTCACATCATTCTAAACATTTCTAGAGTTGTAGCCAAAATAATGTAAACTATTCATAGCATAGCAACAGTTGCTAAGTAGCATCCTTTCCATAGAGAAATGCAATATGCGTGAAGACCAATTTTTCCAAAACACTTTTAATGTATTTTAAAATGTGGAGCTTTCCTCTTTTCACCAACACTGTGGAGCAATTGCTATATAGATAGCAACCGGTGCTAGGCAAGGCATTTTTCGTTGCAACCCAGCATATCTTATGCCTGCAAACATAGTTTACAAAACATTAGGCCCTACAATGTATATATTTTAATTAATAATACATTGTATATTTCTTTAGCAGTCGTGATATTTTCAATCTTGAACTTAGGCAATGTCAGGTTCAAACATCATTCACAAATTGGAAACTAACATATAAATAGATAGTTGGTATTGTTTACCTGTTGCCTAGCAACAAACAAATGCTGGGTTTTTTTTCTGCTGACACTTACAGTGCTTGAAACACATGTCTGTAGTTAGTACTGATATTAATACACAGAGCATCATCCATTTGGAATTGATTACATATGCTTAAATGGCACGTTGCTAAGGTCAATATGTTTCTAGAGGACAACCATTGGTAAGAAACATACTGTATCCATTTGGTCCATTAATATTCAGTACAGGCTCATGTATAATTTTAACTTTGGTTTGGTTATTTCATTACCTTGGCCTGTGGTGTATCAGGACTAGACTTGGCATAATTAGCCACCATAACCTATTTCTTTTATATGGGCTTAAGAAAAAAAGGACATGATGTCCCCCCCCCCCCCCCACTTAAAAAAGTGTATTTGCATGGTGTATTTGAAGATAGTTTCTTGCATACTTAATATACTTTGGTGTGCTTTGAGTGATTGAGAGGTAGAGATATGATCTGTCTGTCTTTTTATCTTTCTCTCTCTTTCTAAAATCAATTTTCTTTCCTGTTACTTTGGATGTTAAACTATGTGTTAGGCAAAGATTTGCATTTCTTTGTCATGTGAAATAATTTTGTTTTGTTTTCTTCATGCTGAATAAATAAATGGTTTTTTTTAATAGCTGGACTAAGAACCAACAGGCTGAACCGAACTATGCCTAAGACAGGGAAAAGTGACGCTCACTGGGAGCATGTGATGGTAGAATTTGCGAACGGAAGATACAAATTCAAAATCGGCACAACACCGGGGAGCAAGAGGTGGAAGGAGACCCTTGAGAGAATCAAGAAATGCCCAAAGCATGGCGTGGCTCAGGAAACTGACCTTCTCGGGAGGAGAATTTCCTGCAACTGCAGATATCATGAGGTATTTCTAGCAACTATTCAACACAGTTCAATTTTAAAATTTGCAATTCAGACAAGTTACATTTCTCAATCTGAATTTCTGGTGATGCATGCAACTCATCGTACAAATATATTATTCAAGCAACCAAGGATTCCATTCATTGTGATTCTAGTTAAATGTGGAAATGACTTGGATAATTAAGAAAAAAGCACTGTTACATTAGATATCATTTTAAGGGAAATTCTGTCAAATTATTATATCCTACAGCCACGCCCAATTGACATCTCTAGAGGCCAGCATCCCCATCCGACACCGACTTCTGTCTCCAGAGGCTAGCAGCAGCCACGTCCGACACCGACTTCTGTCTCCAGAGGCCATCAGCAGCCACGTCCGACACCGAGTTCAGCCTCCACAGGCCAGCAGCCCCGTCCGACACCGACTTCTGTCTCCACAGGCCAGCCACGTCCGACACCGACCTCAGCCTCCACAGGCCAGCAGCCCCGTCCGACACCGACTTCTGTCTCCAGAGGCCAGCAGCAGCCACGTCCGACACCGACCTTTGCCTCCACAGGCCAGCAGCCCCGTCCGACACCGACTTGTCTCCAGAGGCCAGCAGCAGCCACGTCCGACACCGACTTCTGTCTCCACAGGCCAGCAGCCACGTCCGACACCGACTTCTGTCTCCAGAGGCCAGCATCAGCCACGTCCGACACCGACCTCCACAGGCCAGCAGCCCCGTCCGACACCGACTTCTGTCTCCAGAGGCAAGCAGCAGCCACGTCTGACACCTACCGCCGTCTCCAGAGATCAACCATGCCCATCCTCAACCCAGAGCCAGCCTCCCTCTGCCGACTCTTCTACAAATGAGCAAATAAAGTGTTCCATCTGCCACCACATGGTGGCAGTTTCCGAGTTTCAGAATCACTTAAGTGATTACCATGCACAGATTAAATGCTCCATTTGTGGAAAACAGGTGAGAGGAGAGATTGGCCTGGCAGCACACATCGAGTTGAAGCATCAGAGAGATGGGCATGGCGATTCACCATCGCCAAACCGGGCAGGCTCACCTCCACACCAGTCTGCCCCACCTCCACACCGGCCAGCCTCGCCTCCACACCGGTCAGCCCCGCCTCCACAACGGTCAGCCCCGCCTCCACAACGGTCAGCCCGGCTTATACAACGGTCACCACCACCTCCCCACCCTCCAGCCTCGCCTCCGCATCAGCCAGCCTCGCCTCCCCACCAATCCAGCCTCACCTCCGCATCAGCCAGCCTCGCCTCCCCCACCATCCAGCCTCGCCTCCGCATCAGCCAGCCTCGCCTCCACATCCTCCAGCCTCGCCTCCACACCCACCAGCCTCAACCCGCCAACAGCCATCTTCAGTGAACTGGGTCAGTTTCTTGCCGCCTCACTTCAGACGAAACATACATCAAGGTGACCAAGAATGGATTTCCAGGTGTCTGTATAATAGCAGAGATCAGCTGAACCACTCGTTCCAACAAAATTGGTGGCAGCCCCCCTTCCCACAGAAGCCTAAATTCAACGCGCCAGATCCAGTCCACTACTTTCGGCAGCGGATGTTTCTGTGGGCACCATTGCAGATGTGGGGTATCCCCCTGAAGTGCAACAGATATGGGGCCAAGATGCACAAGGGTGGCATCTACCCGAGGGTGAGGGAGGTGATAGACGTGGACAACAGGTATTAACCTGGTGGGGGCAGACTACGTCAAGTGTAGCAAATGCAAAATCCCCGTCTGTCCGTGGAGCTCTGATATTATGAGCCAGCTCGCCCCTTGTCATAGAAACCGGTTTCCGGCAGTCCTTATGGCCAAACTGGCACTAGACAAGAGGTGTGTTGGGCTCATGAAGCCACGGACGATGGGGAACAGCTCAAGCTACATAAGTCAGGCTCTTCACGAACTACACAGCGAGGCATGGGCCCAGCAGGCAGTGGAGTACCTCTCCGACTGTGAGCTCCACTCCAATGGGACTGTACTGACTGCCGCCGAGAAATCCTACAGGCCCCCACCACCCTTCAGACCTCTTCCATTGGCACAGTGGTTTGAGCAAGTGCACTCAAACGACATCCTGACCCAAATGGATTCAACAAAGAAGGTAAACATTAATTAATTCAACAACACCTGCAATAATATGCAGCTTTTTATGCGTCCAAAATCAGTTGACTTTAGGTTAGTTGAAATTGTTAATAGTACAGTACACTCCAACACACAGATGTGAACTTCAGATATACATGTGTGTGTAAATCTTAATTCAGATTTCTTTGATTTAGATTTTAACCTGCTCTGTACACAAATAATGGAACTTTAAAATTTCAGCTTTTCCCTAGGCGTTCTCTGATTTAATCTTGTGTGACTCACATCCCTGCACCAAGAAAAGCACTGTGAACACAACATCATGAGCATAGCAAGGAGAATTTTTGTCCTATGTCTTTGTTTTTTGTTTCCTATCAAAGATAACACAAGGTAATGTGTGTCCCAAGATTCTTGGTATGACAGTGTTCCACTTAATTGAAATTTTGATTGCAGATCACCAAGAAGCTGGCTGGCTACGTAGAGGCTACCGCTGCGTGGATGACCAATGTCGGCAATGAATTTGGAGAGGTGCTCAATTGTGTCCTGACGACTGGCGAGGGAGCTGGCCTGGAGGATCTGTGTCAGGGCTTAGTTCAGCGATACCGGAATGCTGCGGAGCCAGAGCCCGACGTAATCTACGTCGACCTCGATTGTTGCGCTGGGTCAGGTGAGTGTCTCAATACAACTGCACCTAGGCCTAAACCTTGCAATATTTGTCTTGAATCTATAATCAATGAACTAGGTAGAGACAAGTAATTTTGTGATATTTGAATTCTTCTTAATCATTCACTTGAAGGAATTCAAATTCTCAAAACTTGTTCATTGTAGCAGGACTTTGTCATGTAACAGAGTTCTCAATAATGGGATTTCACTGTAAGAAGAGAATAAATTGTGCTTTGCCAATCGCTGTGGAGTATCTCCTGGCCCAGTCCGGTCAGGGAGATTTGAAGACTGCGCGGGACGATGAGCTTGGGGCGACACTTCCAGCGCCTCCGATGGAGGAAGCCCAGCTAGAGGACATCCCTGATCCCACCGTCTGTGAGGCTGGAGATGTCAACATTGAGGTGCCAACAGCAGCAAGGATTCCCGGATCCATGGCTCCATCCCGTCGCAGTCGTTCACTTTCCCCGATGAACATTTCCCCACCTGTCCCCTCCACGTCTCCCAGGGAGTCTCCATCTGACCTTCCTGTACGGTCTCCATCTCCCCCTCCTGTACGGTCTCCATCTCCTCCTGTGGAGTCTCAATCTCCCCCTCCTGTGGAGTCATCATCCGTAACCCAGGTATTACATGCCAGAGTAATTCATCAAATTATGCCATAAAAACTTGTTGTGATATTCGGGTTTCACAGCTATGTCATTATATCTTTTCTAACTTTCTAAGCGAAAAGAAGCTTGCCCCGCAATGTATTGTGTGCCCTACAAAAATTGTTGATTATTATTGTATAGTGGAACTCTGTTAGAACAAGGTCTTTGGAAAAGAAAAAAAAACCTGTGACTCAAAATTGTGGTTTTAACAAGGATGTATCAACAAATTTAACAGGCATGCAACTTTTCCTCAGATCAGCTGATTTCCTCTTTTTTCACTTCAATCTTATGCCTTTGAAAATAGAAAAACACTGTACAATGTATGGTCAAGATTAGAATGTCCTCGTTTTTTGTTAAGTCTGAGTTGCATGCCTGAAATTAGTGGTCTACATTCAACTGGAAAATTGTATTGTTGTATTGATGGAACAATAAATTCCTATTTCATTCAGGACGAGCGAGTCGATGCCAGAGGTCTGCCTGGCTGGGGAGCAATTGACGCCCTTGCTACCTTCCTCGTTGGCCTGAATCGGACCATCACTGCACTGTCTGAAGCTGAGTGAGTGGTGGAGCTGTATTCCAAGTTGCATGGAGCGGACAAGTCCCCCCCCCCCCTAAGTATGCCTTGAAAGCCAGGTAAGAGTCAGCTGCACGGACCGTGGAGGGCTACACGTAAGCGGAGTGGATCAGCACCTGGTCAACAGGTTGCACAGAGGTACCTTTCCGAAAAATTACTTGATTTGTTGAATAGGTTGTCAATCTTCATTTTTACTAGGAAGAGAAAATTTCAGTGCAAGTTCAGATACTAGTATTCCGGTAAATCGAATATTCAATTCCTTTTTTGAAACATTGACAAAAACAAAGTTTTATACTTCAAAATATCGGGAGATTATGCACTTACTTTAAGTACATACATTTATTCAAACAAAAAGGAGAATATAGAATATTACCGATAATTATAAGGAAATAATAATCAAAACCAAGCTGCCAAGAGTCTGCCATTTAATCAATAAGGAATTTCAGGAAAATAACAGCTTAAAGGTAATATCATACTTTGGTAGCATACCGGAACAGAAATCTTCACAGATTTACCTATAACTCATATGGTATATAAAGATTGTGATGGTAGAAATATACCGTTCAAATATTTCTCCCTAAAATGCTGTATTTCTACAGAAAAGAATAAATAAAACCAGTGACCAAAATAATTGTTGATCTTTTAAAGAGCAAAAACAAAAGAGAAAAGACTTAAGAAATACTGTGCCTGTTGTTCAATGTTTTCTGGGCAGAAATGGAAATGCAAATGGAAATTTTACAATGGATCCATATTTCTTTGACAAAAACCAAAGTATGATATTACTTAAAGAAGAAAATGAACTCTGCATAAAGTAAGTCTGTAAATGAAAACTTATACAATGGAAACCAACTTTTATCAAGCAATGTACATACCGTACACTTGATGCAGAAAACAGAAAATATGTTGGAAGCAATTCTACATGCACTGCATCCATTTCTTTAAAAAATTAAACAAAGTGATTTTGTCTTACATTACAGACTATTCTTGTCTGGTGGGGTGGTGGCGCACCGGCCAGACTCGACCAGAGTCCCAGAATGCATTTGCCTTCTCCTTGAGAAAGTGTACCGGCAGAAGAGGAATTGGTCCAGAGAAGTTGCTGGCAAGGTATTCCCCATCCCGCAGTCCATTGTGCAGACGTACTCTCACATCCGCCAGGTGGTACAGGACTGCGAGCTTCTACAGCGGGAGACGGACTTGGTGCTCTTCACCATTAACACCACCACTGTCAGTACTTGGTAAGACAGGTTCAAATGCTGCCATCCAAAACCTGCATTGCAGATAAAGAAACAAGTATGAAATCATGATTACAATTTTCTTTCACAGGCTCAACGCAAGACAGAGGCGGGCTGAACGGGATGGGTTGCTGCAAGGTGTGAGCCTGCCAGAAACCATTCAGGTGTCGAGGCAACCTCTACCTGCAGCAACAACACGCCCATCAGCCCCCGTTCAACACAGCCACACCCCACTTATATTCACTGAACCATGGAGGGCCAGGCTACTCGCAGGCGGATAACGATGCCGCGAGTGCCGGCAGCAGCAGCCACGGCAACTACAGCAGCAGCAGTAGCTACGGCAACAATGGCAGCTGGCCCCCTGGTGATGGCAACAGCAGAGAAGGGATGGCCAGGACCTTACCCAACACCGTATGCCATCTATAATCCCCCTCCCATGCCTCCCTGGTACGGCTGGCCAGCTGGACACACTGGATGGCTTCCACAATACCAGGCTCCTCCCCCCTCCCCAACCTGAAGATGAAGCACCACAGCTGGCTCCTGCTGCTCCACCGTCAAGGCAGAACGTTTGGAGGCAGCATGCTGCTATTGACGAAGACACATTTTTTCTTTTTTTTAAAAAGCGGGAGGAGAGGGGAGAGCCTCCTAAAAAAAGGTACAGAAAGAGGGAGAAACATTACACCTGTAGACAGTGCCATCAACCCAAGTCAAAGGTTACAGGCCACAGCCAATATATAAGGGCAAATGGTACTGTCCAGGTTCTGGCCTCTCCCTCAATGAGTGGAAGGAAAGTCTTCCAAAATAAACAACTTGGCTTTTTAGGTGTTCTTGATTGTCATAAAATAACAGGATTTACGGTAACACTATAATAATAATGGACACTTATAATGCGCCGGTATCCGCCAAGCATGACGCTCATGGCGCAAAACAAAACAAAGAAAACAATTATACAGAAAAACGATTGGTGAACAGATGAGTTTTCAGATGAGACTTAAATACAGATAGGGGTTCAACTTGGCGGAGTTCATGTGGTAAACTGTTCCAGAGTTGTGGGGCGGCTTGGGAGAAGGAGCGGTCTCCCCAGGAGTGAAAGATGCGGGGAGCGACCAATTGCAGCGACCTGGCAGAGCGGAGTCTCCTTGTGGGCTGGTTCTTAGTGATGATGTTGTTGATGTAGCCAGGTGAGGTGCCACGTATGCAGTGGAAAACAAGCAGGATAATCTTGAAGGCAATGCGGTCAGTGATGGGGAGCCAATGGAGAGATTTCAGTATGGGGGTTATTTGGGTAGAAGGTTTGGATAGGGTGCCAAGACGAGCAGAGGCATTTTGGAGGCGTTCAAGCTTATCAATCAGATATTGTGGTAGGTTGTAGAGAAGGGAATTGCAGAAATCGAGGCGGGATGAGTTGAAGGCATGGACCAGTTGCTCAGTAGCTGCAAGACTTAGGTATTTGCGGATGAAGCCTATGTTGCGGAGGTGATAATGAACAGATTTGGATACATATGCCACATGATTGATATGTGACATATGACAGTCAAATATGACACCAAGGTTACGGCATTTTGGAGCTGACTGGATTTTACAATCACCAATCCGAATGCTGGGGATGTCGACTTTGCCGAGTTGATGTTTCGAGCCAAACAGAACTCCGATTTAGTGTCGTTCAGCTTGAGACTGTATGTCGTTAGCGTAGCAGTGGTATTGTAGGTTGTGTTTTTGGATAATCTGGCCAAGTGGAACAATATAAACCGTAAATAGTAGAGGGCCACCAACAGAGCCTTGAGGAAGGCCACAGTCAAGGACAGCAGGGGATGATTTGACTCCGTTGATGCAGACGGTTTGATGTCGATCAGTCAGGTAGGATTTAAACCATTGTAGGGCTGTACCACGGACTCCCATGGAATGCAGTCGATTGACCAATACATTATGATCAATGGTATCGAAGGCGGAGGACAAGTCTAGAAGAACAAGTGCTGTCACTTTTCCGACATCCATCTGACGTAGAATGTGATTGGACAGGTGAACCAATAGCGTTTCTACACTATGATTTGGGCGATACGCAGACTGATGGTTGTCCAGAAAATCATTTTGTTGCAGGAATAAGGACAGCCTTGAGAAAGCTATACACTCCAGTAGTTTTGAGAGGAATGGCAGGTTTGACACTGGACGGTAGTTGTGAAGCTCGTTCCGATCAAGTGCTGGTTTCTTCAACAGAGGACGAACATGGGCATCTTTGAGAGATTGGGGAACGATGCCAGACTGTAGGCTATGATTTATTACATTGGTATTGGCAGGACCAATGGTTGTCACACATTGCTTCAAGAGCCATGTTGGTAAGGGGTCCAGGTCACAAGATTTTGAAGGAGATTTAAGGATGGTGGATCGAATCTCATCAGGGGATGCAGTATGGAATGTGGTCAGCGTGGATTCCGGTTGGGCGCAGATATCAGGCTCATTGCTGGGAAGTAAAGCAGCACGAATTGCAGCTATCTTGGAGATGAAGAAATCGCTGAAACTATTGGCAAGTGACTCACTGCTGTCATGTCGAGGTGAGGGGGACTCCTTGCTCCTGTTGAGAAGCGTGTTTGCTACACGAAAAAGCTGGTTTTGATCACCAGAGCAGCTTGAAACAAGACTAGAGTAATGGGCTCTTTTTGCTTTTCGGATAAGTGCTATGACGACTTGACGCTGATGACAGTATATTTGGCGGTCGATTTCAAGTTTGGATGCACGCCATCTGTGCTCGAGCTGGCGCCGCATGTGCTTGGCTTTCAACACCTCATCATTGAACCAACCTGTATTGGATCGCATCTTTATGGTGCGGGTTTTTACTGCAGCACATTCGTCCAAAATCTGGCAAAGCGTGGTGTTGTAGTTGTCAACTGCCATCACCTACGTCTTCAACGCTGCATTTGTTGATAAGATGGTGATCTTCCATCGCGTCACATAACACAGTAGGATCGACAGAACGAATATTTCTCGTTTTCAGAGTCTTGGTTGGGGTTTGTGGTTTCTGAATAAGCAGGTTGCATGTCACTGCAGAATGATCAGAAATGCCATCTATTACATTGAGGTTGGAGAAGACAAAGTCATCGGTTGAGCGGGAGATGAAGAGGTCAAGAATGTGACCACGTTGCTGAGTGGGATTGTCAACATGTTGATGAAGGCCAGAGGCAGTCAACATACTAGCGAACTGTATGGATTCTGACGCAGTGGAGTCATCCACATGAATGTTGAAGTCGCCAGTTATTATCAGCGAAGAGGGTTCAAATAGGTAGCTGTCAACAAGGCAGGTAAATTCTTCCAAGAATGTACCGAAGGGACATTTTGAACCAGGAGGGCGGTACACAATCACTAGATAGATGGCAAAGGCATTGTCGATTATCTCTGCCTGTAGTAACTCAAAGAAAATGAAGCTCTGACTTTTGCGAAAGTTTACATGTATCCCATTGCGGTATAGTAAACCAACACCACCACCTCGTCTGGTCGATCTTGGCACATGTTGAAATGAATACCCGGTTGATTTTAGATCAGCAAGTACTGCTGCGTCATCGGGAGATATCCATGTTTCACATATACCGATAATATCAAGGTTATGCTGTCTGCGAAGGAAAAACAACAATTTGTTCAGACCTACCAAAATGTTTGAAACCTTGGAAGAGAGATCCAGTTTTATTTATTGTCTAATTTTATAGAAACTTTAAACATTGGTCAGGGTAGGACTAAAGCAGAAGCAATGTTTAGAAATAATGTATGCATTACTGTCGATGTGCAATGAAATTTTTAATGGTACATGTGCATACAAATTATTAAGTTTATTGGTATACAATAGTTTACGGTACATGCTCTTGCCATACATGTACAGTATTATGATTTGTACACTTGCATTTTTTACTGTTATTTAAACAGGGATATACGAGTGACCAAAAAAAGGAAAATCTGGAAATACCCAAACTAAAAGGTGATTTAAAAGTTCCCAAACTTTGGTATACAAAAATGGTGAAAATCTGAGTCACATTCTAAACTAACAAATCTGAATTCAGATTTGAATCTGAAGTCTCACATCCCTGCTAAAGCAATTTTTAAATGAGGTCCCGTGGATGGCAAACAGAAAAAAAAATGTTCACATGAAAGGACATAGAGTAAAAAAAAATAATAATGTTGAGGGCAAATGTTAATTTTACTCTATTGGTTAACAGTTAAAGCTCTTGCCAACCCCATGTATTATAATCTGTACAACTATCATGTAATATCTTGCATTTTGTACCAACCTTTAAGGCTCTATGGATGGCAAGCAGAGAAATGAATGTGTTAACATTTAAAGGAGTTCTAAACATGTTTAATTCCTCAGTTTTTATATTTACATGTAATTGTTCATATGGTCATATGAAATTGTTCAGGGTTCATTTACTTTATTGGCTATCTTTGATTTTGTAGCGGTATTTGAAAAAAAGATGACAACCTGCCTCTAGAAATCTTTAAGGCTCTGTGGATGGCAAGCAGAGAAAAGAACATGTATGTTCACATGTAAAGGAGTTCTAAACATGTGTAATTTCTCATTTTTATATCGGCGTTCATATGTTCAGGGTACATGTTCATTTTACTCTATCGGTTAACAGTTTAAGCTCTTGCCATCCACATGTATTATAATGTATACATATCTTTTATATTTTGTACCGGTATTAGATAGAAAGATGACAACCTGCCTTTAGAAATTTTTAAGGCTCTACGGATGACAAGCAGAGAAATGAACATGTATGTTCACATGTAAAGGAGTTCTAAACATGTGTTATTCCTCATTTTTATATCGGCGTTCATATGATCTGGACATGGCATCAGAAAAATGAAATTGTTCAGGGTACATGTTCATTTTACTCTATCGGTTAACAGTTTAAGCTCTTGCCAACCACATGTATTATATTGTGTACATATCTTTTATTATCTTTTATTTGGTACCGGTATTTGATAAAAAGATAACAACCTGCCTTTAGAAATCTTTAAGGCTCTACGGAGAAATGAACATGTATGTCCACATGTAAAGGAGTTCCAAACAACATGCGTAATTCGCACTAATTCCTCATTTTTATATCGGCGTTCATATGATCTGGACATGGACATGTTCATTTTAATACTCCATCGGTTAACAGTTTATGCTCTTGCCATCCACATGTTTTATACTTTGTACATACTGTATGTTTTTTATGTAATCTTTAATTTTGTACCGGTGTCACGAGCTCAGGTGACCGGCGTGCCGAGGTGACCCGGTTACGAAACTGGTCAGCTAGGCAAGTGACGAAGACGGGCTGAACTGCCCGGCGTGCCAAGTTGGCCGATAGTATACGTTAAAAACAGAATGGCTGCGTGTGTGTTCTTTCCTCCATGGTGAAAGTAAGTAAAGGGAGCAGTAAATAGACATCATGACAGCCACACATGTGGTACAGTGATTAACTCCAGTGTAGGGATCTATAGAGCATGGAGGTAGGAAAAGAGGGACATCATTTCCTAGTCATTATGTCTTTTCTACTGCAGTGTTCTGTACAGCAGTTTAGACAAGTCCTCAGACCTGCAGGTGGGAGGGGTGTCGTACGTTCATTATACGTTTGCGCTAAGATTTACAAAATGAAAATTCAACACCCCACCCCGTGATCCACGCCCCTGGTGCTTTTATCATATTGGTCCATGAATTGTTTACATAAGGAGATGTAGTTGAGCAAGGGATGTTTTTCTCTGTCAAGAAAAACCTCGATCTACTAGGCATGTCAGCCCAGTAGATCGAGACCCTTCTGTGTTCCAATGCATTATTTTGCTGTGATTTTATTATACAGTTGATTCCGTGAGATATAATTTTATTGTAATTTCCATTGTAATTTGGAAATACAAAGGTTGATGTTTACTTACAATTGCCTTTTCCCTATTGCCTTGTTTAGCTATTCATAATCCGTCCCTTTTTGATATTCTAAACTGAGCGAATGAAGACGATCACCACACTAGGATAAGTATAAAGGCTTGTCGCTGCTTACAGACCCCTTACTGACCAGATAATTGACCACAAGGTCACAGATGGTCAGTTTGGCCACTGCTCCTGCTCCGGCGGCCCAATGCCAGGGCACACCAATAAAATGGACCAATTTTCGTCTTGTTTTGCGCAAGCATGATGTGACGTTTCAGCTCCATATTGGTCTGCCGCACGCAGTGGGGCAGCTCGGCACGCCGGTCACCTGAGCTCGTGACACCGGTACATGTTTTTGGCGAAATGGCAGCAAGCAATCTTTAACGCGTTGTGGATGGCAAGCATAGAAAAGAAGATTTACATGTGAATTTGCATTCAAAACATAATAAGACACCATTTTTATATGCCATCTTTCCTCAGTCTTATTTTGAGCTTATGAGTTTTTTTTCATGGTCAGGATTTGTATTCAATGTCCACTTGTTTTATTTCAAGAATAAAAAAAAGTGTTGTGACTTGTGACGGTTTTGAGAACAAATGCTTTGTGTGACATGTATGTTTATCATTTCCATATGTTCATCTAGTCAATCGGCTATTATACATAAATTAACTAACTAGCTAGTACAATCATGAGTAACAGGTCCAGTCGCCTCCTACATAAATTGTCCCCATGCAGTTTGCCCCTTTACAACTTGTTCCCTGAACGAATCGCCCCACCAACCAAGTCGCCCCGGCGAGTTGGTAGGGGTGCGTGTGGGCCAGTCGAGTGGCGAGTTGGTCATGGGGGCGAGTTGTTAAGGGACGAGTTGACATGTAATTGTTATCAGGTTAATCCTCTTACTGTCTAAGTTTAAAAATGAATTAGAGAATCCTTTGGAGTTTACTTACCATAAAAATGTAGAGTTTTGACACTTTTCCTTAATATTCGCACCACCGAAAACAAGTCCTAACAGTTGGGCCTAAAAGTAAAACAAAAACAAAACGGACGTAAATTTTGTAAAGTTCACATAGCGTAGGCATAAGGGTAGTGTCATGTATGTATTATTATAGCGCCCTCACTTGGTTACTTATGTTAATCAATTATGATCAATGACTAATAAAGCACACACATAATTCAAGATGGCGTCTCAACAACCTCGTCAATGACATGGTGCCAGCAGTTTAGGATTTAAACATCAAAAAAGATGGAGGAATGGAACCAAATGAAGAATTCCATACTTCAATGTCCAATGTTTTCACCCCAAAATGAATTGCAATTAAAAAATAAAATAACAACAATATTCCAGAAATACATAATATGGAAAAGAATTTATTGAAGAATATTAAAATCTAGTTCCACAGATTTGATGTCAAGTGATGGGTGACTATGGAATTCTTATTCCCTTATAAACATTAACAACGTCATGGAAAAGAAACAAAAAACGAAAACGAACAATATTAAAAGCTACAAGTACGTTCTATAAACACTTCATTTAAAAATGAAATAAAATAAAAAAAACTCAATAATTAGATTACCTGTTATTTTGTTCAAGCTTGACTTTCCACATTAGAATTTCACTGGATGAACATGGCAAATAAACAATAGCACAAATGGCAATTATTTTCTCAAATGCAAGAATAAACATTAAAGAAGAGATCAAGAAGAAAAACAAACAAAGAAATGGTTGAAACGCTTCATTTTTTTTCTCCAAACGGTCCAAGATTGCTACAGGTAAAAAACCAAGTAGGCAATAATGCATGGCGCGGCGCCTGCACCGCTAGTTTTGCGCGCCGACACTGTCATCCACTCGGCAAGGGAATAAACACTGATTTATCCAAAACTGACCACTCAATTTTGCGACCAAAAATACATTTTGTTGCTTGTATGCAGACGAAGTTTCATTGCTGAACTCCATCAAGTTCTCGAGAAAAAGGCGAAAGAAATCACAGGTTCAGGTTCAGGTTCAGGTTTACGCACGTGCTGCGCCATTTGTGCGATAATACACGGCAAATATTTGTCATCTATATAACCCAGCATGCTTTGCGAACGTCGAAAAGCAAGCTCTTCAGCTGCCCATTCGAACATGGGCAATTCGAACATGGACAGTTTGGTTGTATGTTCAGGCCTGTGCCGGCTACACGTACGTACGCCGGGTAAACGTGTAGGCCTGCGTCGGCAATACACGGGTTTACACCATGGCGGCCATCTTAGATTTTGATCGCAACTTCAAAACGAGGCACTTCCACGCATGCGCACTTTTTGAAGTGTAAGCCCGTCCATTGTCGAAGACAATACACGGGTTTACACTTCGGTGGTTTTGATCGCGACTTCGAAACGAGGCACTATCACGCATGCGCTTTTTTAGAAGTGTAAACCCGTGTATGAGTACTGTTTTACCATGTCAACTGGGGTGTGTGTGTGTGCGCGTGTCCGTGGGCATTGTCCATGGGCAATGAAGCGCGACATCGTAGCCGGCAACGATGTAGGAGAGGTGAGTGGCGGGGTATTCTGCAATTGTGCCAAAATATTATCGCCTGGAATTGGGCATTTTAAGAGTTGTAATATTTTTCTAATTGTAAAATAAACGTGAATTTTAAATAGATTGGCTATCGTTAAATCCCCCGATGATGAAATATCTACCCCACACCACACCCGAAGTGGCGCACCAAACTGCAAAATTTAATTGATTTTGATAAAATGTCAACGGTTGAGTTTCTTAACGGTTTACATCTTTATCGGTCCTAATTTCCGGTTAAAGATACGCGCTAAGAATATCTTTACAATTGGCTTGAAATGTTTCACCTGATTTTACAACGATTGTAGGTTTATTCAAATTATTCAGTCATTTTTATTTAATATTAATATATAAAAAAAAAATGAAACCTTTAATGTCGCATTCGTTTAGGATGACAGAAAACGAAGAAACGTTTAAGTTAGCAAAACTGATTATTGCGGAGGATCGAGATGTATCGATCGGTTTTAAAAATGTTTATTTAACTGTACTGATATACTGTATGAAACGGAAATTATTGACGGTAGTTCCCCATCTTTATTGGAAATTTTTTTTTGTCGAACCTGGTCGTTATCCTATTGATTATTTCGTTAACTCGTTTACTGTGTACTTTGAAAATTGTGTTTCCCGCAGCTTTGTAAGTTCTCCCATACGTTCCAAAGGGAGGAAACTTCTTTCTTCTGAAGTGCCACAGAGAGATATTGTATTCTGCACACATTTTAGTGTAAAGTCTGTTTTATTTTGTTATTCGCTCAATTCGGGTCACCGGAATTGTCCGTTGAGGCCACCGACCCTACACAGCCGGTTCCCATATTTTCATCAACATTTGCGTTGGGTAACAACGTGCCTTTGACGACAAAGGAAAAGATTTGGGCTAGTTCTTATGTCGATTTGGCGACGCTGGTCAATGACACGGTACAGTGTTTTTTTCGTCAGACCGATCGCCCGTCACCATTGACGCTGGCGTTAGTTGACGACAGGGTCGTACTGCGCCAGCCTGGTCCCAGCCGTAAACGTCTGGACTCGTTTGGGATTTGGCAATCCGCATTCCACACGTGGGTCATTCCGTGTCAAACAGTGTACCTGTCAACTAAGCATGTTAACTAAGGGCCTGTTTGTTTAACGCACAGGATCCCAGATTTGGGGATCAAGGTCCTATGCAGGGTACGCTGAAATGGGATCCGGATCCGCAGGATTCGTGATCTTGTGCATTAAACAAACAGGGCCTAATTACCTAGTCATCTCCATTCCATCAGAGTTTTTGTTGCAAATTTCACTTCCTTTGCAGGCATCTTTTATGTGTCTAGTCTCTGTAATACTTAAGTTTCCACAATTGTTACTATTCTGAGAGTGCATCACGTAATGTGTAATCGTGTATTTAAGCAAACTAGCAATTGTTCCTTCCAGCTAATAATGGTAAACTGTAAGCTGTGAATTCCTTCGGGTTACACAGATACTCTCAGGATATAGTAATAATAGCGATCCGCACTAATGGCGTCACAAAATCCCCGGCTGTCAGACAAACATTGTCTCACACGCGTAGTGTACATAAACGCGCACACCCACACACGTGCATGGTTACAATGTTTGTCTGAGATCCGGTGCTATTTTTAGCGTAAGTGCGGAGCGCTATTGTGGAAACTGTTACAGAAACCAGATATGTTTACTTGATGTCTGCAAAAGAAATGAAATCTGCAACAACAAAAATTCTGATGGAATGGAGATGACTAGGTTAACATGCCTGGCTGACAGTTCCAGTAATCCCCCCCTCTTGAAAAGGGCTAGATAGGCCAAAATACCTCATATTTGTGCACATGCATTACTATACATGGATTACATGCACATAAGTATTATGTACAATGCACATGTAAATGCAAAATAACAGGTTTTATCCTCGAAATCCGATGTTTAAATTATCGTAACTCCAAAAGTATATGAGCGCCCACTCCAAATTTTTCTGGAGATGTTACTTACATGTCAAGCTAAAAAAAAAAAAAAAAACGCATTTTGAAAAAAACGCATTTTTTTAAATCGAGGTCAAAGGTCAAATGTTAACGTAATTTTGTTTTCGTACATGACATAATTTTGGTTTTGTTTTACAAAATAAGGGCCATTATTTATTTCTGTAGGTTCTTTACTTCTGGAGATATGGCTGTTTGAATGCGACAGATTGGGCTAATTAGTCAAAAGTTCGTTAACCCGTATCTCAAAAAGTAATGGACCCAAATTACATAAAATTTCAGTTCCGGGGGTTTCTCATGGAGGCCAATCAGCATACCAAATTTCATTAAAATCCTTGTCGGTCAGGTTCCAGAGTGCGTTGAATTGACACGGAATGACCCACGTTCATGTCCATATATCTTTCGAAACATTTAATAGGTACGCCGAACTGTGGGATAGTTCGGACGGCTAATCCATCATCTGTCTTTCCCTTCGGGTGACTCCATTAATGATTACATTAACAAAGATCTTTATTCTGTACATTACGCTTCTTTCGACAAAGCCGTTAAGAAGGTCGTAACAGCGGGTGCTTCTGTTTGGTTGGCAAAGCCTGATATCAAATCGGCATTTATGTTACCAGTTTCGCCTTTAGATTATGAGTTGTTAGGATTTACTTTTGACGGTATGTTTTATTTCAATAAATGTAAGCCCATGGGTTGTTCACTGTTTGAGAAGTTTAATTCCTTTTTGGAATATCGAATTCAACAAACTGCCAATACCCAGTTTGTAACACATTATCTGGACGACTTTCTTTTCATTGCCGCCTCTGAGTTACATCAAATAGCACACACAGTGTAACTCACAGTTCTCTAATTAATAGTATGGTAAAACTTGCAATCTTACTGTACTAGTAAAAGTAGTATCTTACTCAAGAGTCAATGAGTGTTCGTGATTCGCGGCATATTGTTCTCAAAGTTCAGAGTTAGGCTGCAGACTTGAGAAGTTGAAACGAGTCCACAAAATGCTGCGATGTCTGGTCGATCAGATCGGGAAAACTGTGTCTGTGCTGGATCAATCGCAGTACGTGTTCTCAGGATGTTGCTCTCCCAATCTCCGGATCGGTTTGCTTCGCCCAGGTTCGGTGATCTGCTGCGGACTGTGGTCGCTCGGTAGCTGTTGTCGTCCGTACGTTGACGTCCGGATATTGGGCTGCCCGATGTAAACACTGCTGACGTCACTCCCTTCATTCATAAAAACATGATGGAGCTGCAGCTGTAGTTATAGTTCCGGCTTGAACACGTCACCACTATGAAAACATGCTGCGGTGGCGGAATGATATGTGCTGGAGGTATTCGCTCGTATCTCGTTCTCACAGTGCGGATGGATACAGCTCACGGATGATGGTCGGTAGTCAAAGCCCGGGAAATTATCCACACGGATGCGGACGTAATGGCGCTGCCGGATCTGGTTTCGCCACTCACTTGGCACAATGTGTGTATACGCCGGTTGCGAGATAGTGTAGCGAGATGTGGGTGGGACTGGACACCAGTCTATTATTCTCAGAAGTTTGGGCCAAACACTGACGTAATGTCTAAAAATATTGTGTAGGTGATTTTTACAGTTTGTATGGTTACAGCGTCGACCAATCAGAATTAGAGTAGCCATTGCCGCTGGGCGGAAGTGGAGCCCCGGGGCGTGGCTTAAGTTGCCTTAGCTTTAGTGTTATAATTGTGTGCATGTGGGCGATGCGTGCGTTGACCATGTGCTTTTCGGCGACATGACAGTTCGTGTCAAGCCAGCATAGCCGTAAAGTTCGTGTCAAGCCAACATAGCGTAAAGTTCGTGTCAAGCCAGCGTAGTGAAAAGTTAGTTGCCATACAGCATAGCGTGCGTGCCGTAGTGATTGTGCAGCACAGTGCAGCGTAAACTTCAGTCCGGTGAGTTTGGGAATCTTGTGTGATAATTGTCTGATATAGTCGGGTCGAAGTTTGGCCTGGTCTCGCTCTGATTGCTTGTGTAACTGGTAATTTGTGTCCGCGTCTCACTGTCACAGTGTACAGTGTAGATGCAGGAGTATCCCGAATTTCCAGTAGGCGAAGGGTTCGTTGTCCTTCGTCGTAGTGATCGAGAGTTGAGTGTGAGCGGCCATTGTTATTGCTATACATTGCGTTAGCGCAGCGTTGGGCATAGGAGACTCGCAGCGTGTACAGACAAGAATTCCGTTGGCACGGTACAAGTGTACGAGTTGTCATAGGTGTGGATCAGTGCGCACAGATTGCCGTTGATTCCCCCCGGTGTGTCTGGCGGGCAGCAGCGTTGCATAGGGAACAGGCTAGAAGTCCGTTGGCACGGTACTAGTGTACGAGCTGCCATAGGCGTGGGTCAGTGTGCACAGTGCACTGCTGATTCCCCCCGGTGTGTCTGGCGTGCAGGATCTTGGCGTGCATTGCTGCGATGGTCAACTGCTGTTGTTAATTATTGTACAAACGAACTCAGGTACTCCCAAACGTAGACACGCCCCAGTTATTCATAATCCAGAGAGAGTTGTGAATAAAACCTTCAGTACCCTGTTCAGACATAATTCCTGGTGTCCAAGTGTGCAATCATTTATGGTTGTCGAAGTCACAAGCGACAGGTTAATAAACAGACTTAATAGGCCCCTCAGCTACCAATTAGGCGGTACATTTCCACCGAAACGAATTCACAGTCCCTGGGCCTGAAGATCGTTCGTCGACCATTCTGGGCTCGAGGCAGGGAGGTTAAGGGAGTTCCTAGCCATAGTCGGTGGGGATACCCTGACCTGCAGACTCGTCGGAAAGTTTTAAATAAATAACGCCACAATAGTTCGTCTGTGTTGTGCCAAAGTTTCAAAAATCCAAGCTAGGGCAAAATGTTGAATCCTACCGTTCAGTTGATGTCCCTGATATTTCTCAGTGGGCTGGTACGGTGGTAATTCCCCCTTATTTTGGTGTGGGGATTGTCCGATGGGCGATGCGAGCACCGCTGGAGCTCACATACACGCTGTACTGTAGGCTACAGCACGCACGGGTTGTGGTACTGGTACTTCACGTGTGGTCGCAATATGCACAGCTAAAGTGTGTGCAATATGCAGTGTCTCGTGATCGGTCGGACGGTTGTTGTCCTCGCTGATTTCACCGTATGAAATGTCCGTCGCGGCGGTGATTATGGCGGTCTCTCTCGTAGCAAGTAATGCTATATGTTTTCACCGCTGCCACCATGTAGAGATATTAACTCCAGAATAAATGAAGCTAAGAGAAGCGATGGCTTTGTTATGCTGTCTGAGGATGGACCACCATATTTATCGCTGTCTAGTTGACGACCAAGTATAGAGCGCCTTATTACAAGGAATGAGTTGGTTGTGCTTGCGCACAATAAAACATAGTTCCCTAATGCAACAACCTTGCCACCATGACTTTGACTGATACACTCAGCAGGGCCATGTCAACCCTTGGCCCCTCTACACTGCAGTTGTCACCTTGCCACCATGACTTTGACTGATACACTCAGCAGGGCAATGTCAACGCTTGGCCCCTCTACACTGCAGTTGTCACATTGCCACCATGACTGTGACTGATACACTCTCAGCAGGGCCATGTCAACCCTTGGCCCCTCTACACTGCAGTTGTCACATTGCCACCATGACTGTGACTGATACACTCAGCAGGGCCATGTCAACCCTTGGCCCCTCTACACTGCAGTTGTCACCTTGCCACCATGACTGTGACTGATACACTCAGCAGGGCCATGTCATCCTATGGCCAGTCTTCACTGCAGTGTCATCTTATTTCTGTGGTCATAACAATTTCAGGTATGACTGCTGTTAATATTTGTTATGATTTTGTTGTGACGTTTATTTGAAAATTGTAGCCCAGGCTCGAAATAGTACTAGCCCGTCATACAATGTCTAGCAAAAACTGCTCCGGGCTAGCTAGACTCACTTCCTTGGTTGCCCGGTTGGCTAGTAAAAAAAAAAAAGAAGGAACCTACATGTTGAGGTATGGATAAACATATGTACGGGCTAGTAAAATCTGCAGTAAGCTGGCCAGTGTGCTAGCCATAACAAAGTTAGTGCAAGGCCTGGTAGCCATAGTAAAACAAAAATTGAAACAGTTTTGCCCTGTCTTAGAAAATTCCTGTACAAAAAATTAAAACTGAAAACAAAAAAAGACATATTTTTGGACCCCATGCTTGTCCTTGAAGAGTACATGAATACTGGTCAATTATGTTCATGTGGAAACATCTTTTGACAGATTTATTGACATAAATGTTATTATAACACTAGCATCATTTTCATTTCCAAGTGCATCTTTTGGTTTTTTTTTTATTACACCTTCTCATTTTACAGTTTGGAATATTGGATGTTTTTCAATACAACAATCACCAGCAGTAAACGGTCACTATTGGAAGCAGTGAGGGTTCTGCATAGAGACTTACTCAACATGTGTGTAACTGTAATGCTTTATAGCATAAATTAAGGAAATCTTATTGACTGCTACAGTTGTTGCTGTGGAGATAAACATTATGTAAAGCATAGAAGACACTCCCCTCTTTGTATACCAGCCAGACATTCACATCAGTCATCACATGGTTACAGCTGCCACAGTTAATGGCTCAAGTAATCATCAGAAGATCAGTCATCTGTAGCATCCATCTTCTTATCACCATTACCAACTATGACTTCTTCCTGTACTAAGCATCTTTGTACAAAACAAATTTACTAAATGTGAAAGAAATATTCATTTTCTATCTGGCATCTGATTAAGAAGTGGTGCTGTGGCCTAGTACTCTGGTGTGTCCTTCTCAAGGTCTTGTGGTCTATCTTAGTAGGGTAAAAATACCACTTGACCCCAAAAAAATTGCAACAGAAGGTTTTATGGTATTTTCTAGTAGTATAAGGTCAGACAAACAAAATATCAAAAATCAAGAAAAATCCAACTTCAGCAAGGGGTCTAACTGTGACGTCATCAAAATGGCTGCTAAAACGCTGAAAATGGCAAAATTATATCCAATAACGCATTGATTTCACTCATTGTTGTGGATTCCTCAGGTGACAATGTTTGTTCAGATTCAAATTTCTGGATGAAGTAATGAATTTTTACATAACAATGTTCATGTTTATCGATTTGACAGGCATTTTGGATTTCAAAATGGCCGCCAATTGAGTAATTTTGCTTTTTATGTCAAATATGTGCTGTAAGGGAACATTTTATGCGCTAGAAATACTTCTGATTTTCCTTCGTTTAACCAATATACATGTATAGTACAACTTCATGCAGCTTAATTATGTAGCCATGTGACAGTCTCCGGCGTTGTTTTGGTGATTTCTATATGGTCCTTTCAAGGAGGGGCTCTAGCACTAACTGTGCATGCTGGCATATCATTGAGATGGCCAATTGCTGTGCGTAGCCTATTGAAGGTGACCCAATCTCTGTGGGGCAAGTAATCACCTGGTGGAAGTTTAGAGTGATGAACTGGATTGGTCTTTTAGTCTCTTGCCGTTTATTTTTCTATTGTTCAGTGAGGTTGGAGCTAGAACATTCGGGGGAGACTGCATAACGGTTGAAGGGGTGGCGAGAGCCTTCATGCCCTCATTCAGAATATGGCTCCGTTTTGGGAGGCCTTCTCTAACAGCACATGCATCACGGTGATGTTTTTTTGCGGAACGCTGTGGACAATGCCAGTTATACATTGTACAGCGGAAGAAGCTCCATGGATGTGGGCCGAAGCATCCAGTAATTAGTCTTATGGAGTCCTCGGGTGACATCCAACTTCTCAGTGTGCATGCTTCTGCTCCGGACAGGAAATGCATTCTGCGGCACTGTACACGAGGACAATTGCACTGGTTCTTAGTGTGTTCGTGCATGCACCCCAAAGACCCTGCAAGGCGGTAAATGAGGTTGTTCCTTGATGAAACTTTCACTCGGAGTGATTTCAGGTGTTACCTGTATGTGAGCAGTCTGTCAAGTTTGACCCAAATTACATGTGGTGTTGGGGTGTAGGACAGGGCTGTCTCCTAGCCCATAGGTGGACTTTTAGTTAAAGATTGGCATGCTTGTTTGTAAGGAAGGCTGTTGCTGTGGAGAATTTGCCATGCTGATCTTCAGTCCCTATACAGTTTCAGGTAGTTTGCATTCCTTGTGATGTCCTTTGAGATGGCTTAAATCCTTCACCCAGAATACACAATCGTCAGCTTAATCATATCAGCGCAATGTAGTTTTTGGGAAGATCACTAATGGGTCGGTGACAAAAAAGAGCCTTAAGGCGGTGACGTCAACTGACTTGACCATCGCTGGTTTTTTTTAGGATAAAGCTGCAATCTTAGATGATGGTTGGTATGCATTCGACAAAGACTCAGTCGGGTTGCATTTGTAGAAGCCTCAGGATGGGGCCCATGATTGCCAGGCTGTGTCGCATGCCACTCTGAGATCCACCAGGAAAAGGCTCGCCTTGTGGCCTAATTTGAATGCTTCAATGCCATCTGATAGCTACACGACTTTTCCGGAAACCAGCCCTATTGTGTATGGGAGCTGAGGTTTGACCAAAGGTTCAAGACGAGCAAGAAGTCGTCGTCTCAACAGGTTGAGTGGCACACAAAGGAGCAAGATGGTGGCAATGTTTCTTGGGATTTTCAACGGCCTTGATGAGCTTCGGAATGGCAATTATTGCAGCTTTGGGCAAGATGACCGTCAAATGTTTCAACTGCAAGAGCGTGGACCTACCTTGCTGGTGTCCTAGAACCGTCCATTTGTCAGGAATGGGTTAGTGATGGATTTTAGCTTTCTCACAACATCTTGTCAGTCTGGGGCCTCTGCCAGTAAGGCAGTTGAAAGTCTTTCATACAGGTCGGCTGGACTAGGTAAAATCAATTCTTGGGACAGTCTCATCCCAGCCATGCTAGCTCTCTGATCAAGGCAGTCGGTCAGAGCAGAGGGCCTTGTTTGCCTCGTCTCCACCCAGTTCAGCTAGAAGGAAATCATTGTACTAGTTGGTATACTCTTCATCCGTGGTGGGAATGTAGCAAGGACAGGTGTTGCAGGGATGGATGTCTTTGCTGTGGAGGGAGGAAAACCGGAGAATCCGCAGAAAAACACTCGTAGCATAGAAGAGAACCAACGCACAACTCTACTCACATATGACCCAGGCCGGATTCGAACCTGGGCCACATTGGTGAGAGGCGAGTGCCTAACACACTTGCCACCTATCAAGAAGTTGATAGGAGTGATAGGAGTTTGATCCATGTCTGATGAGGAACTGGAAGGTGACATTGAGACCTATCTCAGCTTCTGAACTTCGTCCCGTCAGCCTTGCAAAAGTTCCATCTCTTCCCTGGATTGAAATTTTGAAGAAATCAGGTTGTCGGGCATTTGTTGGGTATTGGTTGAATTGTTAGAAACACTGAAATAGACAATATTTTTTGGAGGCATATTACCACTACAAATTATAATGTAGAGTTACACAATTCGACGGCCCTATCGAATTTCAAAATTGCTGCCATTTTATCAGGTCTATCGCCATTTTCAATGTCAGTGTTTGGTTACTTGCATTGTAATTATCAAAGTAATGTGAAGTACAATTTCACATTATAAATTCACTTAACTTCACCACAATGTGATGCCGTTGCTTGCATGCATGAGATCGGCCACTTTATATGGTGATTTTCATCATCACCATGGGCGCAGATCCGGAGGGGGGGGGGGGGTTGGGGGTTGGGTGTGGACTGAGGTACATCCCCAGGTTTTCCAATTCAATATCAACATCGAAGCATGAGCTAGGTGTCATTAAACAAATCTACAATCATGTTTTTCACACGTTGACAAGACATATAATTTCTTTGAATGCAATGAGATGAAAGTTTGCATTAAGGAGAAAGCGGTCATTTAAAATTCAATATGGCTGCCACGTCAGAGCTTGAATATTACAATTTCAATACATTGCCTATAAGATAATCATCCTAAGTAAATATTTGCATAAGTAAAAGTCACTACAATGAATATCATGGATACAAATCCCACTCTGAGAGGTTAATTGTTTGGAATACAAGCGATTTGAGCATGATTATTTTGCCCCACACTGGAGTTTTGGCGACCATTTTGATGGCTAGACATCTTGTGTAAGTTGGATTTTTCTCGATTTTTGATATTTTGTTTGCCTGACCTCATACTACAAGAAAATACCATACAACCTTCTGTTGCAATTTTGTTTGGGTTAGTGCACATTTTGTCATAGATTGACCCTACTACAGATTGTGGGTTTAAATCCAGCCATGGGTTATAGTGATGATTGCATCATAGGGCAAGATGCTTTATCACATATTGCTTCTCTTCACCCATGTGTAAATGGGTACCTGTGAGGGTAGAGATGGCTTTGTGTGCTTGATTAGCCTATGTGCACCTTATAGCAGCCTGAGCTGTATGTTCTCCTGGGAGTTGAGATGGTTTCAAGAATGTACATGTACACGCAGGCCAATTACCATGTTTAATAGTAATACATGTATATGCATACAGATACATTGATTGTGATATGCGCTAATTGAAAGGAGTTTATTTTATGGTTAATAATATCATTATTATGCTATTATTACTGTTGTGAACCTTGCCTGGACCGATTTCGGAACACTGAAGCACTAGCGCCCTCTAGAATTGTGTCCTTGCTGTACACGTGATCATTTCCCATTGATTATCCATTATATGCTATTGACTATGTATTGACCAAATACTGATCAGTGTAATTGCTAGGCTAAGCTATTTCTGGCCCTCAAGACCCTTGCAATGCCGCGTGACACGATCGTCCGAGATTGCGCCATATCTTGCATATGCAATATGCCCCAGAAGCTGATGCTGCGTCATGCATAATTCAGAGCCACAGCGAGCGATCACGTAGAGCCCCTCCCCCTAGCTCCACAACGAAAGTGTTCTGTGGGACTCAGACTATTTTGCTCACATTTCTCTCGGAGTTCACCACTTCGCTCCCGAAGTGGTTGGCCGTGTAGGCTCCGATAGGCGACCGCCTACAGTCACCGTGACTGACCCGCTAAGTTCCCCAGTGCACTCTCGTTGACCACCCTTGATGCCGCATGCCTGCACGCAAGCCCCTGCAATGCTTTGTACACAGAGCCAGATTATGTGTACATCGAATGCTACTTGTCTCCTGAACACGCCCCGTATACCTAGTTGTCAATCAGAGCTTCTAGCGCGAAGTTGTGCCAAATAAGGAGCTAGAAGTTGTTGTGTAACATGCTTTTGCACATGTCCTGCAACATGCTTTTGCACCTGTCCCGCCATCCTTTGCACACTGTCTATACATGCTTATGCACACGTTTGCACCTGTCCCGCCATGCTTTCGCACACGTCCCGCCATGCTTCTGCAAACGTTCCTACCGCCTTAGGCTATGGATACTTCACCGTGCTGCTTTCCCATTGGCTAAGGTGTATATTCTTCCTTATGTTTTATTCATTCTTAGGCCCAGGATTCTCGATATAAGTCGAGCTGATCCTAAGATTCGAGGTTCATTCGCTGATGAGCACCGGTTCCGATCAAAGCTAGTTATACCCGTACCATACGTTATTCAAATAGAGCAGTGCCTCGTCGTGTCTATTGGTCTACAAGCAATGCTGTGTTGTGCCTTCGATCGTTAGCATTGGCTTGCATGTTGTAAAGTATACCCCCCGTATACTTCCCTGCGTTCTGGGTTATTGGTATCCCCGTACCATGCCACGTACGTACCACGTGTACCCGAATGGTGTATGTGCGGCTATCATGAGAAGCGTGACCTTGGGTTAGCTATGCTGAGATTTACCGGCTCTCCAGTGTAAACTGTTTAAGGTTTCACCGTATACAATCCCGTATACTCTGTCCATGTGCTTATTATGTCATGTTCTGTGATTACAGATAGAGAGTGTTATTAAACCAACTCAGTCATATTTTGTCACGAAGTTACTGTCTTCCGTATTACATATAGTATTTGCGTGTCTGTAGTTGAGTCAAACCTCAATGGTTAGGTACGCAACATTGGTGGCAGCGCGTGGGATACAGACTTTAACACGTCATCGTGACAACATTCATAAGTTATATGAACAATGAACACTGAGCCGAGACACCATCCCAGTATAAGGGTTGGCATAACTGTTAACTGTTAGTGCTCTACGGCACCTCCACGCTAGACCGCACTATACGTGTGTGGCATATGAACTATAGCTACTGTGTATAAACTCTGCTTATCACCATGCCGAAAAAGAGCAGCCGTAAGTCACGTAGACTGAATGCAGCCAGTGAAGGCGACCTTGAGCTGTCATTCGATATGTTGTCGATGGGTGGTGATGACCAGCACCAGCTGGACTCCCTAAGGGAAGAACTGAAGCGGGCAGAAAAACGTGCCCTGGAGGCAGAGCAGAGAATCCATGAACTACAGCAATCGAGTGCGCCCTCTTTGCCAGAATCGTCCCCACACCATAACAACACGCCAGATAAGCTTTGCTCCATAGCCGAAGAAAAGCCTGTCACACCATCTCCGGCCCCCGTGCCATCGCCGACCAGATCAAGACGGTCCTTTGACGTGCCTCTTCCAAGACAGGGAGAATTTGATGGGACAAGAGCATGGGAGGGGTTCATCCAACCTTTCCTTAGTCTCGCACAGGCTTGCGATTGGTCACCTGAGGAGAAAACGTTCCGACTAGTCAGCAGTTTGAAAGGCAAGGCTGCAGAGTTTGCCTTTGAACAACTTGATCCCTCCATCGTCAAGAACTTTGACACTCTAATAGAGGCCCTTGAAAGCCGATTTGCAGAACGCCGTACACAAAACACTTGGCTTGCCTTGCTGGAAAGCAGGAAATTCCAGCTCAAAGACAATCTGACCGAGTATGTGGCAGACATCCGCCGCCTAGTGATGCGGGGCTATCCGACAGCAGATGTGACTACCAGGGAGAGCATCGCCCTGAGGCACTTCCTCCGGGGACTTCCCGACCAGCAGACAGTGGTTGCCATAGGGATGACCAACCCAAAGACGCTGGAAGACGCAAGAACCGCAGTTGAAAACTTCCTGAGTTTGCGGGAGAACGTTGCTCCCGGAAAATCCTCCTCACTCCGCGTCCACACGGTGCAAGCTACCGAAGAGAACCCGTCAACAGCCCCTAAGCCCCCCGGCTCAACCTGCTGCGTCCTATGTCACACCAGATGAACTGAAAAGTTTCAAGGAGAAGCTGGACCGTCGCCTCACGGGCATAGTCCGGCTCATCAACGACAAAGCAGCCGGTAAGGGCAACAAAGCCCCAGCTGGCAAACGCAAGACGGAAGACGTGACCTGTTATAACTGCAGAGAAACAGGCCACTACGCGAGCAGTTGCCCCCAACCAGCCGCGAAAAAGGAACCAGTCGCCGTGCCGCCACCCCAGCAGGCGGAAAACTAAGAGGGGCCGTGCCGTCCGGCCTGGCATCGGTCCGCCCTCACGAACAAACCGTTATACGTATCGGCAGGCAGCCTTTCAAAGGCATGTCCGCATTTCTTCAAGTGAACACTTGTGGCATTAATGCCGAACTTTTAGTTGACACCGGTGCAGCAGTCACGATTTTCTCCGCCGCATTTTTCAGCCAGATACCCGCTGAAAGACGCCCCGAACTTAAGCCCCCGTGTGAACGCACAAAACTCGAGACAGCGAACAATGAACTTATCGAGGTTGAAGGTGTGTCCACCTTCTGTATCAACATCGGTGTTCATCAATTCCAGTGGGAAGCGTATGTAGCCCCCATCAAGGATGAGGGTATCCTTGGTTACGACTTTCTGTATTTCTACGACTGCATACTCCAGACACGACGTGGCATACAGATTGCCGGCACTTGGCATGAGTGGACAATCAAAGGCGAACCATCTGAGCCGCGTGTGTTGAAAATCGGCTTGAAGGAAGACACCATCGTCCCAGCATGCAGTGAGTGGATAACAGAGGGCGTGGCAGATCTTTGTAACATCAGTTGGAACTGTGCTGTTGTAGAACCTACTGCGGACAGAGACTTTGACCAGAACATAGTGGTCGGCAGTTCCCTCATCGACCCCAGCCGCAAAGACATGGACATACCTGTCCGACTGATGAACACGTCGCCAGAAAACATCGAACTCCGGGCTGGTACCACCATTGGGTACTTGCACGAGATCGATGCAGTTGAGCTCATACACGAATGCGAGAATGGTGAAGCAGATCGTCTCTGCCGAACACTAAATGTGTGCAGGGTGCACGCATGCAAAACGTCGCCAACAGTTTCTACTTCTACCGCCGTCCCGAAATCCTGCAGTACTCGCGAGAAATTGCCCGAAAACCTCGAGAAACTCTATGAAAGGAGTTGTGCAGAACTTTCCCCACAGCAACAGCAGTCATTGGCTGAACTGCTGACGAAACACCAGAACACTTTCGCAAAGAACGCAGAGGACATGGGACGCACTTCAATTGTGCAGCACCATATTGACACTGGTGACGCACGGCCCATACGCCAGCCGCTCAACTTAAAGCTGGTGTGATCCGAGAGTCAACATCTCCCTGGGCATCACCGATGGTATTCGTGCGCAAGAAAGATGGAACAACCCGCCCTTGCATTGACTACCGTAAACTGAACAATGTCACTCGCCGTGATGCGTATCCATTACCGCGGGTTGACGACTGCTTAGATTGCCTCAGTGGAGCCAAGATCTTCAGCACACTTGATCTTCAGTCAGGCTATTGGCAGATTGAGATGAATGACAAGGACCGCCCCAAGACCCGCGTTCGTTACCCGTAGCGGCTTGTACGAGTACGTCACCATGCCCTTCGGACTTTGCAATGCGCCGAGCACATTCGAGCGTTGCATGGAACTTGTGCTTAAAGGTTTGCAGTGGAAAACCTTGCTGATATATCTTGATGACGTCATCATTTTGTCTTCCACATTCCAAGAACACATACAGCGACTTGACGACGTCTTACAACGGCTAGGAAATGCTGGACTCAAACTAAAGCCAAGCAAATGTGAGCTTTTCCATGAAGAAGTTCTCTTTCTTGGTCACCTCATCACCCAAGATGGTGTCAAGCCTGACCCGAGCAAAGTTTCAGCCGTGCAGAACTGGCCAGTACCTCAGACCGTCACTGAGGTTCGCTCGTTTCTTGGATTGTGTTCCTATTATCGTCGCTTCATAGAGAGATTTTCGACGATAGCTAGTCCCTTAAATCGTCTGCTTGAGGCCGGGCAGATATTTAAGTGGACCCCTGACTGTCAAACCGCGTTTGAAACACTAAGATCGGCATTGACAGGAGATGAAGTCATGTCATATCCTAACAATGATGGTCTCTTCATAATTGACACTGACGCGTCTGATTCCCTGTATTGGTGCGACTCTTTCACAACTTCAGTGGTGTGAACGAACACAACAACATGAAGAGAGACCAATAGCATACGCGAGCCGATCCATGACGAAAACACAACGCCGATATTGTACAACACGACGAGAACTCCTCGCTATAGTGACCTTTGTACAATACTTCAGGCACTACTTGCTCGGCAGGCAGTTCCTGATTCGTACCGACCATAGCGCCCTGAGATGGATAATGACATTTCGAGATCCAGTTGACCAAATGGCTCGATGGCTCGAGATCATGGCCTAGTTTGACTTTAAGATTGAACATCGTGCAGGAAAGAAACATGGCAACGCAGATGCCCTCTCTAGGGTGCCATGTGATCCTGACGAGTGTCCGTGCTACGACGGTAGGACCATCCTCACTGAACTCCCCTGTGGTGGGTGTGACAAGTGTGTCGCCAAGAGTGAACTATGGTCCGATTTCAACAAAGTCGACAACGTGATCCCGCTAACAGCCAAACGAATTCGTGCCACCTCAGATGAGGTGGAACCCGCGTTGAACAATCTCGAAAATGTCATATCTTCAGACAAAGAAGATTTCCCCCGTGACCTGATATGCCCTGAGACATCTTCCGACAAACTAGAGAAGGTTTGTCCTCCCTCGCCGGCGACAGTCCTCGTGCTGATGGCAGCAGTGGTAACACTCTTACTTGGTGGTGTTTGTAACTTGGGTAATTGTATTTGGCGCTCGTGCAATACAATAACCCGCGGCGTGTGGTTAGGGAACCACATCGGCCGTTCTGCAGACACAGCTAGCGCACCTTCAAGAGAAACTCCCGGACAAGCCTTGTCCAACGCCTCGCCAGTGACCGTACAGCAGAGAGCTGAAGATTCAAGATGTGCAGTGAGCCTACCAGAGACAGATGATTTCAAATTCGACGGACCGAAACCAGAGAGTAATGACATGAACTGCAGCATGCCCTGCGCCCCTGCCAAGGGCGCCTTAGCCGGTTTTTAAACGATTCTTAGACCGCATGGGCTGAAAGAGGGAATGTGCTGTGTGAAACTGGTCATCTACTATAGAGAGGGCTCGATTTTTTTAACTCGAGAGAGATACATACAGTTCATCAAGTGATGGAAGTTGGCAACCTATGATTTTACGAGCGGTGCGAACGATCCGGCTGATACGCTTCCGGTCATCGGCTGTTGCATTGCCCCACCAAACGATCATTGATTGTGTCAAGACACTCTCAATCACCGCTCGGTAGAACTTCAACAGAAGTGGCTGACTGACATGGAAGCTTCTCAGCCGTCTCAAGAAAAATAATCTTTGCTGACCTTTCTTAACAATTGAATCAGCATTACATCCCCATTTCAAATCAGATGATAAATGTACACCTAGAAATTTAAAACATTTCACTATTTCCACTTCAGAACCATTAATGACCAAGGGAGCAATAGCTGCAGGATTTTTGCGAAAATCAATATTAAATTCCTGTGTTTTATTGACATTTAATTCTAAATCGTTCTCAGTGCACCAGTTAACAATAGATTGTACTTCATTTCGGTACGATGTCTCGTAATTTTTAATTAATCCACATACAGTCGTGTCATCAGCGTACTTAACCATAAAATTGCTGGCTGAAGTACTGACGCAGTCGTATGTAAATAACGAGTACAGCAAAGGAGACAAAATGCAACCCTGTGGCGTCCCGGTATTTAAAACCAAGGGTTTTGAATAATTATTTCCGACTCTGACAATCTGAGAACGATCCAATAGAAAGTCTAAAACCCATTTACAAAGATTAACATTTAACCCTAGAAGAGTCAACTTGTCATATAATTTAAAAGGCGAAATCGTGTTAAAGGCCGAGCTGTAATCAATAAATAAAAGTCTGGCATAATTAGGCATTTTTTGATCCAGAAACCGAGTTACATTAAATAATGCGAGAGACACTGCATCCTCTACTGATCTGTTGTTCTTGTAAGCAAACTGATAAGGGTCAAGAGCAGATGGAATATTAGCTAAAATATATTGCCGTACCAGAGACTCTAAACACTTTGCAACAATTAACGTCAAAGCAACTGGTCGGTAATCATTCAAACAAACAGGTGTACGCTTGATCGCAAAAGGCGAGAGGAAATCCCATCCGGACCAGGAGCCTTCCTCTCGTTTAGTTTGGACAAGACGCGGCGGGTATCGTCCAACGAAACCTGAAATGGAGGAAGAAGGTCATCGTTATAAGGCATTGTTGCCCTGTCCAAAGGGCGATCGAAACGAGCATAAAATTCATTCAGTCGGTCTGGTAATAACGGATCATTAGATGTTACACCTACGGACTTGGGCTTGTATCCAGTCATTTTATTGAAACTCTTCCACATTTCTTAGGAATTGGTAGAAGAAATACCGTCCTCGAGTTGTCCTTGGTAACGGCGTTTAGCGTCACTAATTGTCTTCCTGACTGCGTATTTCGCATGTTTCCAAGATGCGTTGTCCCCTCGTTTGAAAGCCATGTCCCTTGAGCGGGAGTGCCTTGTCCACTGAACCGTCAAACCAAGGTTTGTCGTTAGGATAACGAGTTGTTGTGGTACAAGGCGTTTTACTGGTTTATTGGATTTAAGCCGTTGTCTGTAAGCTGGAACCAGGTGTACCATATTGTGGTCCGAGTTACCAAGAGGAGCACGCTTTAACGATTTATAAGCGCCATTGATTGTTGTGTAACAATGGTCCAGAGTTCTATCTTGACGAGTTTTACAGTCCACGTGCTGGTAGTACTTCGGTAACCCCTTCTTTAGGTTACAATGGTTGAAATCCCCGGTAACAATGAAAACAGCACCTGAGTTCGCGTTCTCATGCTTCGTAATAATGGTAGAAAGTTGGTCAATAGCCGCAGATGCTTTTGCCTCGGGTGGTATGTACACTGCAGCCACTATTAACGAATTATGTTCTCTCGGCAAATAAAATGGCCGACATTTCACGATAAGAGTCTCCAATTCCTGTGTACATGAGTGGGAAATAATCCTGGCATCGGTGCACCACAAATTGTTCAGTAAGAAACATAAACCACCTCCAGTAGATTTACCCACTTCAGTAAAAGTACGATCTGATCGAAAAAAGGTGAATCCCGAGGGTGTAACTGCCGAGTCAGGGATAGTTGAATCCAACCAGGTTTCAGTGAAACAAAACACTGAACAGTCCCGATAGTCTCTCCGATTATAAATAGTGCAGAAAAGTTCATCAATTGTGTTCCTGAGTGAACGAACATTTGCTAAAAACATACTTGGGAGGGGAGGTTTGTGGTTACGTTGACGCAATCTGGTTAAGAGTCGACCACGCTTACCCCGCTTTCGTCCACTACGAGATTCTGTATGAGTTGTGCTGTACATACGGTCGTTACTTGGCCCATCACAATCTGACAAAATGTTCATCAAACGAAGACGTGAAAGTACCTCTTTTGACAGCTCTATCTTCGTGGTGCGAAGTAGAAGAAGTTATTCTCTCCCAGGAGCATAAATTCCAGAGGATGGGTTGATAAAAAGCGATAATAAGAGTAAAATAACGAGAGCACGCAAAACCGTGTCGCCATACAACGGCGCCATGATGATTATGGCTTCTGACTGCCAAAGAAAGAAAGATAAGTGACTATTTGGGACACCACCAACCCAGGGTTTGCAAAGCTCAGTTGCTAGAGCTGGTTGGAATCCCCTCTAGTCAATATTTCATTGGTCACTTTTAAAATTGTTTATAATACCCCAGCCAATTTCCCTTGTGGTTATTCAATGATTGCCCTCTGTGGACTTCAGAACTTATTTTTGTACTGTTCTTTAACATGATAAGGCTTACTATGTGTAGAGTGACAAAAAAGGCCTACAGGTATTGATCAAAGTATTTGTTTTTAAATGGGAATCCTAACACCGTGTAAACACTTTACATTGTTTGTATCGTGCTAGCATAATTGTAGTATCATGTGCAAACAGTCACATCCAGCTGAAAATCTACAAGCACTCAATATTTCACATGGAATGTGTCATTCATAATTGACTAGTGTAACATGCTGAATCTAGTGAAATTATTTTCTAGATGTGTTTGCGCCCTCCACGGAATCACATACATGTATGTAATACCTTTTGGAATAATAAAGTATTCATAATTATCTACAACAAAATTCATTTAGGTTTCAGATGAAACTTGTACATTTGTCTACAATGGGACTCAAAGTGTAATGTTTACAAATTAATCAATTAAATGAAGTAAATAATTATGATGATATGCTTCACGGTAGTATATATAATGGGGGTTCTGGGCCACTCCGCCGGTAGAGCGCCCGGTAGAGCGTAAAATCTAAAAATAAAAGGCCCAGCCCCCTCGCTCTGAATAGCGGGTCTGGGCCACCCGCCCGAGCACGCGCCGGGCGCGTGCGGTCTTAGGAGGGCGCTCTATAGCGCGATCGCCCGGCCGTGTGCGGTCTAAGGACGCTGTGGCGCGCCGCATGGTTGCTATAGAGATAACCGTACTGGCAGTACTGTCGCTGGCCCCATTATCTCAGCGTTTTTTTTGTCGATACCTGTAGATGGCAAAAAAGCCGCCAGCCCACTAGCTCTAGCTCTGGCTGTCTACGCAATATGGCGGCGGGCGATCAGCTGATGTGCTCGATGTATGGAAAAGATTGAAGCAACCACATTTTATTTCGATGTTGGTTTGGCAGCGGCGAGCTCTTTCATTATTGAGGCTCGAGCCTCGGCCATGAGCTCGTTCTTTGACGCTTCACGAGCAGCTTCGCGGGTTTTTTTCTGGATATTGGCCTTCATTTGGCCATATCTTTCTACCTCGTCGAGTACGACCTTGAACTCCTCGGGGGAGATGTGCCTATCGCTAAGCGCTTTTGAAATTATATCCGTCACGCTGTTGAGCTTAGATAGGGCGAGGACGTGAATCTCGTCGTGTTTTTTGGCTTTTATTAGAAGCCGCCTGGAGACGTATTTTCCAGCTAGTCCGGTCAGGCCACAAACGAGTGCAGCCGCCTCGAGCGCAACGACAACGGGTGCGGCTATGATCGTGGAGAGCAGGGCCACACCCGCCGCACCCATTCCCAGACTAGATGCGACCAATACTGTGTCAACACCTATCAACGACGTTAATAGCTCTTCGGTATTTTTTGTAAAGCTTGGCTCTTTCATCTCTCTCGCGTTCTAGGCGCCGCTCGAGGTTGCGGATTTCAGTAAGACGAAAGCTGGACCCCTCGTCTTGCTCGGGTAGCGTAGGATATATCGACTCCGGCGGCGCCGTCGGCAGCTTAGGCATTTTCTCGAATCTCAAGAACTGCGATGATGGGTCTCTGATGGTTCCTCACTACCATAGCTTCTTCATCAAACACACGTATATTTAATTGGTGTATATATCCAACCTCTAATTTTTTATACATGGGGTTTGGAGGGGTTATGTCTATAATACCACCAGCTGCGACTGGGACTATCGCAAGCAGGGTTGAGTTAGCACTATCAACATGATTAAAGCTGGTTGAGAGTTGGTCGAGATAAATAAAAAACCACTTGTAGGGAATAATTTGTACCGGCCTGTCTCCTGCATATTTCCCATCAATCCAGCCTTTTTCGTCAATACCAAGAATCCTGCGTAAATCTTTACTGAGTTTTATCTCGATATCATCTAGGATAGTTAAAGCAATCATACCAGTTGGCTTGTTTAGTTCGAGAGTTAAACTAGGAACCGCTTCCATGAAGAAATTTGATAGATCTTCAAAGGTATATAACCCATGTGGAACCTCAATCTTATCATCGACAGTAGGTCTAGCCCTAGAGCGAAGCATAACTTCAGCCGATGAACCCACATTTTCATAGCCAACCTCATAATGGAGTTCTCGGAGGGCGACATAGAGCTTACCGCTTGTATTGTCTACAGGTGAATTGAGAGTCGTAGCTTTTTCATTTTGTAGTTGAGTCAGTGTAATAAACATGATTGTATTATGGCGTCACCGTTTCAGTTAAATAGCGATGAGGCCTGGCCGGCGCAAAGTCATTTTCTCGAATCTCAAGAACTGCGGTTATGGGTTTGTTTTGGTTTTTTACTATCATACCGTCTTCATATAACACACGTATATTCAATTGATGTATGTGCCCGGTCTCTAAGTTTTTATACATGGGGTATGGTGGGGTTATGTCTAAAATACCACCGGCTGCGGCTGGGACTATCGCAAGCAGGGTCGAAGAAGCGTCATCAATATAATTAGAACTGGATGAGAGTTGGTCCAGATAAATATAAATCCACCTGTGGAGAATAAATTTTACCGGTCTGGCTCCCTCATATCTTCCAACAAACCCACCAACATCATCAAGGCCAAGAACCTGGAGTAAATCATGACTGAAAACTATATGATTAAAGGTTGCACCATTTGGGGTTATGAGTGAGACCAGACCAGTTTCCTTATTCACGTCTCGTCCATTATAAATGTTGATAGCCGTTCAAACGTATACAACCCAGGAGGAAACGTTATCCCTTTTTTCAATACTAGATCTACTCCGGGAGCTGTGACTCCGGGAGATGTGTACCACAAAATTTCAGCCGATGAACCCAAGTTGTGATAGCCAACCTCATAATGGAGTTCTCGGAGGGCGACATGGAGCTTGCCGCCTGTGTTGTCTACAGGTGAATAGAGAGTCGTAGCTTTTTCATTTTGAAGATGAGTCAGTGTAATAAACATGATTGCTATATATATTATGGCGCCAACGTTTCAGTTTAATAGCGATGCGAAATATCAGCCTGGGGTGCAGGCCGGCGCGCGGAGTGCGCCGCACCTCGTCGTAGCCCACGTTCATATAGTACGATCTAGCATTCCCGGCGAGTTTGACGACAAATGGTTCGAGGCGCGGTACCCCGACGTGTTCAGGAAGTATCGTCTGCCGCGGGTGACCTCGGTAGAAGTTGTCAAGGATTGGAGGACAAGCCCTATGAAATGTTGGCAAAACAAGGTCAACTTTGCAGCTTGGTGCGCTACCACAGGGTGCGGTTTTTTCTCTAGAGGACCATATTGGACCAGAGGACCATGTGTACTACCAGATCCGCAGGATTCTTGAAGAGATGCAAGTGCCGCTCCCACATGACGACACGTGGGATGCCTTTGACACCCCATACAACCAGGGGCGTATGAACGAATCTGCGCGGAGTTTGGTATCCCTCCACACACCGACTGGAGGGTCAGTGGCCAAAACCGAGGGCTCGGGCGAGTCTACTACTTCATCACCCGTATGGGATATTTTCCTGTTGGTGATGGGGTGTATCGCTCGAGCGGGATGTCATTCACAGAGCGGCAAACACCCGGCTTTATCCACGTTGACTATATCGAGCAAGACGCCGATAATGCAGACACGGCCTGGGCGACATTTATACTCAACAAGTCAGAGGGATTTACCCGAGCCGGGGTTGAAAGAATCAACGATTCTATCCGCACATACGTCTGGGCCATCTTAGGCTCGCAGGCACAGACCCGCACGAGCATCATCGGCACCGGCACCGCATTTGACGCGCAGACACAGTTCTTGGCAAACGTTGAAGATGCAATCGCGAGCCCCGTGGACCTCCCGAGTGCGATAGCGCGCTACCAAGACGTGCTTCGATACGCCCGTTCTAAGGTATACTTCGTCTTTGGGATCGATTTGTACATGGCTCCCGCCAACATGGAGCTGCAGATTGGAACCATTCAAGACTACAACAATGAGATAGTCATCGCGGGACCGGGACAAAAATTAGGCATCAACACCAATATAAACGCCTCGCCTCCATCACAGTCGGACGATATGGAGGGGCCAGCTGCAGGGCCAGCACAGCCAGTCGAGGCGCCCGTTGCCACACCAGTCCATGTGCCCGTTGAAATACAACAGGAGGTGCAAGCCCACTACGACGGGCTCACCGCACTGGTTGTTGTTGGTGTTGCTGTTGGCCTCGGTTGGCTCGCTTTACGCTAGCCAATCTCGCGCAATGACGAGCAACAGGCCGCCGATGGCAACCACGAGTGCCCACAGGTTTTCTGCGAGCCAGCCGGCAGTTTTACTCAAGAAGTTGAGGAGCCAAGATATAATGCTTCCGATGACGCCGGGTAGCGCAGCTGCGGCCTTTCCAGCTAGTGTGGCCAATAGGCGTCCGAGAGCCTGCAAGTGGTTTTTTACCCACTCTTTTATCCCCGGTGTGGGAGATGGTTGAGGTTTGGCAGATGGTTGAGGCTTGGGAGATGGTTGAGGCTTGGGAGATGGTTGGGGCTTGGGAGATGGTTTAACACTAGCCCTACCGCCAGTCAAGGCAAGGACCAGAGTGCTGATGATAAAGCCCAGCGCAGTTATAATGCTGGCTATGGTGACGCCCTGTTCGCGGAACAGAGTCCGCAGCCGCTCGGCCAGGCTCGTGTCTTTGGGCCGTATGCATAAAAAGTAGCAATTGCTTGTACTAGCCTTTTACTTGAATCCGTATGCATAAAAATAAGTCATTGCTTCCAAGCAAAAGCTTTTGCTAGCAAGCACAAGCAATAGCTTGCGGACAGCAAGCAATTGCTTAAAGATAAGCAATTGCTATAGAAAACGTATGCATAAAACTAACCTTTTGCTTGCTCTTATGAGCAATTGCTTACGTTTTTTGAAGCTCCGTCATACCAGCTTGAGCTCTTGCTTAATCATGATGTTTGCGTTCATTCATCGTGATCATGATCGTAAGAGAAACCCCGAAGTTGTACAGGAGTAGAATAAATCGAGAAGAATAGCTCCGGCGACCTATCGCAAATTATTCTGTTTGTGTTTTGTTTTCGCTCTTGTCTTCATTTGTTTTTCATCCATCCTTTTGCCAATACTGGTCATGATTTTTGGTCTTTGCCTGCTATAGATCTTGTATATAAGTGTTAGGCATCCTGTACTGATCACCTCCCCACCCATGTTACATATTACGTAACCCGCCTTTGCTCTCCCATGAATGGTGTTCACGCCGACGTGGCATCCTTATTGTTAAAACATCAAGCAATAGCCATGCTGAAAGCGAGCAAAAGGTTTAAGCAGAAGCAAAAGTTTATGCATACGGATTTAAGCAATTGCTTAAGCTTGATCTTTTGCCTGACAAGCAATTGCTTGTGCTTGAAGCAATTGCTTGCAAGCAATTGCTACTTTTTATGCATACGGCCCAACGTCTAAGACCCTAGTTATAGTCTCCCGGATTTGGCGGACCTGCGATCGGAGTTGTATGTTGAGGGTGTCGATGCTATCTTGGATTGCTGCGAGCTGCTCTTCTCCCTTTTGAATTTCACGCTCGATTTGGTCAGCTCTCTCACTCGTTCCTGGGCGCTCAAGATCTTTGCGAAGATCCGCGATTGTAAGTTGGAGAGAAACTTTTTTGCTCTCTTGCACCGCTTTTGCGCCACGCAAAGTCTTCATAGCTTTGTCGAGTCCCAGAAGCTCTCTAGTAGACAGGGTGTTGTTTTCCGCGAGATAAGACTCCATTAATAAACTAAGGTCACCAATGCTCGTATCATCATCATCATCATCGATTGTTTGGTCAGTCGTTTCAGCCTTTTCTCTCAATTCACTGAGCAGTTCACGGGCCGGTGGGGCGCCTTCGGGTGTCACTCCCAAGGCTCGGGCCAAGCTTACCCCATATCTCTCGATTGAAGCTCTGCTCAGAAACTTTTTTGGATTGTCCTTCCATGTCAAAAGTTTCCAAGCACGACCCCACTTGACCCACAAATCTCCAGACTTAGATACTCGGAATTCGAGATTAGCCGGCCGTGCGTATTTTGACCGCTCCGCTTCGAATTCCGTCAAGACCTCGTCACGGACATCGCGAAATGCGAGGTTTCCTTCTTTAAGCCCGTCTGGCATATCTGTGCCACCTGCCCATGAGGGCGTGGTTGACTGGGCTTCATACATGTTGCCAGAGTCGTCTATAAGGGGGTCGTCTATAAACCCTGTCTCTTCTTCATCGGGGCCGCGCAACTCCTCAGGGTTACCAAAATCGCTCATTTAAAAGCCACCTTCCGCCATGTTGGTTGAAACCTGTGTATTAAACACTCACATTATCATCGTTTAATATACACGAGCAAAAACCATGGCGTCGTCAAAGTATGGACGCAAACTGAATCCTTACAGTAGCCTAAAAGAACCGCTCGGGATCAAAGGCATCAGAAAGAGCGTGGTTGTAACCAACAACCCGTCTACCATCGACCCGGATCATCAGCTCCTTGTCCGCTTTCCCAACCTCTCTGATCAAGATGTGATTGTTCCTGGAACGGCCCGCCTCGGGCGGTAATACTATTTCTCTGAACTCGACCGATGAAAACCGAACAGTTGTCCAGAATCTTGGGCGGGCGATTGTGAAAAAGACCACAATCAGAATAAGTGGCAATGAGATCATGTCTGTAGACGATAGCGATATCATCAACTGCTATTCCGACCTGTGGAAAACAAAACGAGAGCGGCAGTCTAATGTCTATCAGGGTATTGACGAGGCAGCGGGCAACATGCTGAAACTGAGGGTGGATGCTGGAGACGGCAGCGAATCCCAGACAGAAGACAAGGCCATCGCAGATGCTTATGGCAACCGATTCGCGATCCGCTAGACTTTGAGTTACTCGAGTCCCATATGCCATTCTTTCAGTCAGCCTTTGGCGATCGATTGGAGTACGAGCTGACCTTCAACGAATACAGCCGCGTTATCAAAGCAACTTGTGATAACAAGGCCACCTACGCCATCGACAACATCTCTCTCGAGTTTGACACTGTGAGCGAGCCGAGTCTGGCCCGCATGATTCGCAGTCGGTATAATGGCCGGCTTGCCATCCTCTATGACCGCATATTGCGCCTTCGCAGGGTTACCCTCAACAAGAGTCAGACTCTGTGGAATGTAAACCTGAACGTCCCCGCTCGAAGCTTGAAGGGAATACTCATGTTGTTTGAAGATAGGCAAGCGGCGTTTGGTCGAAACACAGAATCTTTCTACAATCCCAAAATTGAAAAAGTCGAGGTCACGATCGAAGGGACGCCAAACCAGCTGTATTCCCAAGGAATACGGGCGCACCAGCAGTGGGATGAGGCCAGGAAATATTTCGCCAGCGCCCCTTCGACAAAGCGCGCTACACCGACGTCGCTGCAGTCGCCAAAGACCTTGGACTGGCCGATGTAAAAATAGGGGAGTACCTAACGAGCAAGTACGGGCTATGGGCTGGATATGAGAACCAGCGACGACGACTCGCTGCACGGCAGTGGCCGTCGCATAGTGAGTGGAGAAATCACGGTCCAAATCACCAAAAAGGCGGAAACGGCGGGCGCATTGAACATGTACCTGTACGTCATCATGGACTCGCAGATCAACATTGAAAATGGACGTTTTATCAACGCTCTGTACTAATGGTCACGCGATTATTTGCGGGCAGACTGGCTGTGGCAAAACGGTCTTTACCCTTGACCTCCTCGAGCTACCCAGCTCTCGTGGTGGTTACAGAGACGCGTTTGCGCACATCGTCATATTATGCCCTACAGCGCGCTGGAACAAAAGTTACCACGAGCCAAACTTCACAAATATCTGGGAGTTTTTTACTCGATATTTGCCTGTGAACCAACGTTGTACATCATTGACGACTGCACGGCCAATAAAGCCTTGACAACAAAGAAAGACGTGTTGTCAGAGCTTGCATTTTCAGGCCGTCATGCCTATCAATCCGTGTGGGTCTTGACGCAAAAATATAACTCGGTCCTGAAAGACCTCCGTGAGCAGACAAAGTGGATCGCTATCTTCCACTGCAAAGATAGGGATTCCTTCGAAGATTGCCTGCGATAAAACGATGTAATCCCAACAAAAGAAGAGCGAGCTGCGCTAAGGAAACAGCTATCTGAAGCTAAACATGCTAAGCTCGTACTAAAGACTGATCAGCCAGCTGCTTATCGGTTGTTAACATAAGCTTAACAACTGCTCAGCACTGCTCAACAACTGCTCAGCACTGCTGAACAACTATGTTGGAGCTTTGGATGCAGACGACGACGCTGATAGCAGTTGTTGCTAATTTGATGTTAAGCTGTTATATTTTGTTGGAGTATGTTAGACTTAAGCGCGGAATGACATACGTGCGAAGTGCTGTCCGCAACATGGCAAACGCGGATGAATTAATCGACCAGCTGTTGGCTCAAGAGGGCGCCAAAGAGAAAAGCGCGGGTACCACTGTAGCGACGACAATCGACACAGTGGGACAAGAACAAAAACGAGCCCGTCTGGCGTCAATCGTAGCTGGTGGTACAGCCAAGAAATACCTGGGTAAACAGCCGACTCTCGCACAAGTTGACGAGATGACCGATGGCGAGGTCTCCAAACACTATGGACGCTATGAGGCGCGCCTTGGGGCCTCAATGACAAAAACGCTCGGAGATTCCGCGCTGCAGATGTATGCGCTATTAGCGGGTAGAGTTTTACCCATTCCTCCTGAAAATAGACCCAAGCTTGTGTCAGACCTCTCCGAAGACCCCTTTGTTCAGCATGCACTGACGACTGCTTGCTGCGAGCTATATTATCGCTATGGGATGTACCTAGCTCCGATGACGGCGGCGATGACCACAGCTAAACACTGTCGATTTGGAGAGCAGGTATCTCTTACAAATACGGAAGATGGAGAAGACGACATTGAAATCGATGCCCCCGCAGGAGACGGCCCCGCAGGAGACAGCCCCGCAAGAACCTGCCCAGGGGGCGGCCCCTCCAACGCAAGAGAGGGCGACGAGTAAGAGCCCGAAGAAAGTCGCGGCTGGTCAAAAGGGTGCGGTGGCCAAAAAAGCAAAACAAGAAGCGCTACTTAAACAGCTTCAAAAGGCCAAAGAGGGTCTCCAGCCATCTCAAACCACACAGCCCGCCGAAACCGCTGAAACTGCGCCTGCTGGGACAGCGACTTTTCAGCCGCAGAGCTCATGGATAGCGTGTGCAGTCCTCGCAGCTGCCGCTGTTGGCGCCGCGCTATATGCGCACAAATCTGACCAACAATCTGACCCCTTTCATATGCAGTAACGCTGCTGCCACTATGTCTACTCCCAGTACAGACGGCAAACAAATGCCAATTTGGCATACCACTCCGCCGTTGTGAGTGGGCTCGCAATTGGGTACGCCGCACCTGGCAAACAAATCATGAAAGGTGCTACGCCAACATTGGATTTTGTGCCGTACGATGCCGGCATGGTCATTCTGGATGTGGGCATGGCCATGGCCACCAAGGATATGCTCGTGAAGCAGGGGATACTCCCCGCTGACATATTGAAGTAAACGATCTGTATAGCCGTAACAAGATGGCCTCTATAGCGATGCTTGTAGGTGGAGCATTGGTGAACGCGCTCGCGTTCTCAGGGTCAAACTTTCTCTTCTCGTCGTTAAGCGGTTCCGACGAGGAGCGAAAACGGCATGACAAAGCCATAGAACAACTCCAAGCTGCACAGGCCGAATGGTCTCGCGCAAGCGGTCTGAACGTGTCTTGACTGGATCAATAAAGAGCTGCGCCGCCAGGGACACGCCGTGCACACTTTCCGTGATGTTGATGAAGCCATCCGCCAATACAATCTTGTCACCGCTGGCAGCGGCGTTGTGCTAGCACAGGAACCGGAACCCAGGCTGTCAGATTTTTACCAACCATCGCCGGAGCAGCGCGATAGAGAACTCGCCTTTGTAGTCGTGGGACTGGGAGCCACTTCGGTCGCAGCCTATATGCTCACCAGGTGATTGCCGAGGCAATCGAATTAAAAAACCCACCTGAGCCCAGCCTGTTGGAGACTGGTTAGGTTGCAAAAATATCTCGCAAGAATATCTCGCAAGAATATCTCGCAAGAATATCGCGCAAGAATATCGCGCAAGACATGTCCGCTGCTCGCCTGGCAGCAAGGCTGTCTCGCATCTACTATAGCCCCCGCGGCTACTGGAAGGGACTAGCGGCGGTTAAAAAACCTCTCGGCTGCTGCTAAGATCTCTGAAGAGGCTGCTCGGGCTTGGCTTAAAAAGCAGGCAATTTGGCAGATCTACCTCCCCGCCCGAGGCACATTCCAAGACCAAAATTCGATGTCGCCGTGCCCAACTAGGTTCACCAAGCTGACCTGCTCTTTCTCCCCCGCGACCGCCTCCGTCGCAAGACGTACAAGTACGCACTCACCGTCGTTGACGTTGCCTCGCGCTATAAGGAAGCCGAGCCTCTGGCAACGAAGGAGGCCAAAGAAGTTGCCGACGCCCTGTCTCGCATTTACAAGCAAGGCCCGTTGAGGTGGCCCGGGCTGCTTCAGGTCGACCCTGGGCGTGAGTTCATGGGTGCGGTCAATCAGATGCTCGCGAAGCACAACGTCGAGGTCAGGCGAGGTCGTGTGGAGATTCACCGGGACCAGGGGATCGTAGAGTGATTCAACCGGACATTGGCTGAGCAGCTCTTTGGGCACCAATACGACCAATACTACCATCAAGGCTAAAACGGTGACACAAACGCCCTCCTCCGTCGTTCCAGGCCGCCCCATTGGCTCTAGTGAGCAAAGGATCCCTTCAGACGTTGGTGTTCGCTATCTGTATCAGCCCGGCGAGCTGGAGGGCGGCCGCCGCCGCGCCACCGATCCAACGTGGTCCCTGGATGTGTACCGGCTCGGACGCTCGGTGACCAAGCCCAACGAGCCCGTGCTCTACTATTTGCTGGATGGACCTGCCCGTGGCTTTGTCCGGGAGGAGCTCCTCGTGACGCCTCCTGATACCCAGCTACCGCCGGATGGGGTCCTCAAGCGTTGAACAGCTCGTCTAGTAATTGGTTTATATCGAACCTGCCTACTAGCTCGTCTAGTAATTGGTTAATATCGAACATGCCTACAGGGATCGCATCTTTGTGTCCGTAGGCCAAGGTGCCAACCCCATTTTTCGCGATCCTGCGCTTGCTATCAAAAGGTGATAGAGATACTTTGTTCAGGCTCTGACCATAGATGCGGTGGCGCTCGGACCGGAGCACATCCATGCTGTGGCGAAAGGTCTTTTTATCGAAGAGCGCTTCTTTATACTGCTCGTGGCGAATACGCTTCTTCACGGCGGACTTTTTCACACCTTTGGCCTTCTTTATGTTTTTGCCATCAGCCTCTAGGATTGAGTACATTTTGGGGCGCAGACCAACATATTCGGCGATAGGGCGCCCGGCGCACTCGTCTTTCATCTTACCTAGCACCTTTTAGTTCGTATTGCTGCGTAGTGGGTGCTCCTCGGGGTAGCCGGACGTGTCGTAGAGATGTGCACGTTCTGCCATGTCTTGGTACACGTCCTCAGTTTGGAGCTCGATAAGGAGCTCCGTGTCGGTGTAAAGGAGCTGACAGCGCTCTCCGTACAGACCCTTCATCTGGTTGTAGTAGAAGTCGTACATAAGGTGTTTGGAGAGGTCCAGGATGCTCATCCCAACGAACACCGGGCGATTGAGAACCAATCTGCTCTTGTGGACCTGGATGGCCGCAAGGTCGTCATCAAAGATGTTTGCCCGCGCGAAGGCTGGGCTGGCGATAAGGCGCCTCAGTCTGTCCTCTTCATCAGCCCTGACGAGCTTCACGTTGACCCGCTTGCGGAGGTTCTCCATGGTTTTGCCGAAGACGCTGTTGTTCATCAGCTTGTAGAGATCCTTCTCAAAGTCGCTGGTTGCTTTTTTCCGGAGTTCGGTGTTCATTCTGATATAGGGCTCCATCCAGGGGCTTTGATCAAAGGATAGGCGCATGCCAATTGACAGATAGAGTTGTAGGTTGCGGTAGTGAAGCACGTAGCGTTCCTTATTGCGAAGGTTGGGGACCAGCTTCTCAACCTCGGTGGGCGTCGCCCCGGCGGCAAGAAGGTTGTGCTGATACTCCGACATCCACTCTTTTGAGACCACCATGCGCTCCGGAGCCAACGGATATGCATTGTGCGCTTCGTGCAGCTCTTCCGGGTATTCGAGGTCCACCTCCAGGATGTAGCCATTGGGGTTCTCTGCCGGGTGATCCGCTATACCTGCGGCGAGCCCATCGCAATCCTCTACCCATCGAAAGGCGCCTGTGGGCAAGGGCTGGCTCATCGCCCAGCCATACAGGTTGTTGGCGTCGAGGTAGAGGATGTGGCTACGTTCTTTAGAGGAGTCATATCCCTCGACCAGAGGATTGTTCGCTTTCGCGTACCTCCTCGAGACCATGGATATCCAAACCGCGCATCCCCTTTTCAATAAAGAGGTGCTAGTCATAGTCCGTCAGCAGGTCTAGCTCGATTCCCGTTTTCTTGAGCAATGCGTCCCAGGAGAGACCGGGGCTCGTATAGTAGTTGGCGGGATCTAATCCATACTGCCGCAGGCATGTCTTTCGAAAGGTCTCAAAGACGTCCGCCAGAAGTAGGACGTCGGTGCGACAGTATAGGTCGCTGTAGTCTCCCAGGTTGCGACATCCGAAGGTCTTCCAGACATGTTGGGCATGGGCATAATCGGCCTCGCTGATGCGTTCTTCCGAGAGTTTGCTGTAGAATGCCTCTTTTGGTGGGAGCGTTGGCTCTGCAAACCGCTCCCAGGAGTCCATGTACTCGTATGGATAGATGCCCTTGCGCAGCAGCAGCTCGCGCTTTTTTACGTCGGGCTCAAACTTTGTTGTAATGTGGAACGCTTCGGGCTGGTTGTCCGCCGCTAGCTTGTCCAACGGGGCTAGCAGAAACTGCGCACTATCGATGAAGCGGAGCTGCCCGAGGGAGAAGGAGATGTACTTCTCCGTGTTGTTGGGGATACACGATACCTTCCCCTCTACCTTCGAGATCGCCTGCATGATCAGATGGGAGTCGTAGCCCCGAAGGTTGTGAAAGACAACTGGTATGGGCGTTGTCTTCGGGTTCAGCCTCAATTTGAGGTTACAGGCGTTGTGGGCTGCCCCTCTGTATTTTCCGACGATGTGGCAGTGGTCTCGGACTCTATCACCCGCTAGAGGTTTCTCACACACATGACAGGTTGTCGCGTTGTTGTAAGACTTCCAGTCCTCTCGGGTCATTCGCATGGCCTGGGGGGGGGTAGGTCAGCGTCGCCTTGATTTTTCTCTCTTCTTTCTGAAGCGCTTTGAGGAGGTGCTCCGCTGCATTCGGGCCTCTGTATTCCACAGGCGGTTGTGCCTGTCCGTCACAGCGGACGACTGTGAAACAGTAGCTGCACGCTTCGTGCTGCTGCGTCTTCCTGGTGTTACTCTTCGTTGGGTCGAGCTCAGGGCCCTCGAGTTTGATTGTGAGGACCTCAAAGTCGGCGTAGATGATGGAGGGGGCTGACAGCTGTTTTTGGTGATTCTGAAATACCAACTTGTTTTTTGCCCTCTTCAGGCATCTCTACTCTCACCGCCGTTTGCCCGATGCCGCGGCACTCTGGATGGTGGGCCTCCAGCAGGTCTTCTCTGGTGTAGCCGTGAAGGCAGCGCTCGCAAAAGTGCTTGCGCTCCTTGTGTTTGCTCTGATCGAATAAGAGGCGATTTAGATCTTTGATCCAGGTGTAGTGAAACTTTCCCGCCTTTTCGATCAGCAACAGGTTGAACCGGGGCCCTAGCTGCTTGCTGAGGTGATAGATAATGACACCCTTGTCCCAGCCAAAGACGTTAATGGCTAGGTTGTTCTGTCTCTCGACCTTCTCGATCATAGAGATGGGTGTCGGGGCTTCGATCCCATCGAAGTTTAGACCGTCATACGTTGGATAATTAGAAGGTCTATAGGCATGATTCCCATGAGCTACGGGAAATATGGCAGATCTCAAGGCCCATCGGAGGCAGTTGTCATCCTTGTTTTTCACATTGATAACAGCCTTTTTCTTTTTCACCTCTGTGGGTAGTGAGATGTAAGAGCCTCCTCTAAGGGGCTGGTATGTGGCGATGTTCAGCCATAGAGTCAGCACTCTGTCAACCACCCACCCAGAGCCCCTTTGTGTCCACTTCTCAAGGGCCTCCTGGATGTCTGAGAAAGATCTGTCAAGCGCCTCCTTGATTTCACCGGTCTGAAGAAGCGGTTCCTGTTTGTGTCGAAGCACAGGGTCTGTGTACTCCGAGGAACCATCGGGTTTGTCTTTTCGAAGCTGGACCTTGAGGGCCAGCTGGAACTTTATCCCGTTCAGAACCGCGATCTCTTCCCCGAGCTTCTTGCGAATCTGGGGACGCAAACCTTCTAGGAGAGCTATGAGGTCTGCTTCGAGGGGGTGCCCCTAGGGGATATTTAGCTGCCAACCATGCAGAAAACCCTTTATCACCCATGGGAGTTTGCGAAAGATCAAATCATCTTTCTTCTCTTCTTGAAACACTTCCTCCTCAGGGATTGTCTCATCTAAGTTGTTGTATACAACGTCGCGGGCTGGTTCAGCGGCGACAGGCTCTGGCATCTCCCCCCCTCTCTCTCGGCGTTCTCGTAGATTTCTCGCCCGCCTGGCCCTGTCCCGCTCTATCTCTTCCGGGGTACGTGCTGCCTATCGTTGGCGCGCGGCGCGGTTTCTACGCTCTCATGCTTCAACGTCGCGGGCTGGTTCGGCGGCGACAGGCTCTGGCATCTCCCCCTCTCTCTCTCGGCGTTCTCGTCGATTTCTCGCCCACCTGGCCCTGTCCCGCTCTATCTCTTCCGGGGTGCGCCGTGCCCATCGTGCACGCGCGGCGCGGTTTTTACGTTCTCGTGCTTCAGCGCGCATCGGCATAGTGCTTGATGAGTATGCCCATATGAGACCACTTCTCTAATTTAAAATCTTTATCGCTGCAAGACGTATAACTCTAATCTAAAGGTAAGTTGCTTATCACGCCAGGCCTGCTTTCGAATGCGGCTAACACCACAGGCGCGGCACAGAGCCAGGGCTGTTTTTACCCCTATCCCACAACCTTGACAGGCATAAGTTGTCCTACCTTTTCGAAGTTTAGCCAGGTGAATTTTGCAATGGTCTTTAAGACAGCTGCGACCACAAAGCTCTGTAGAGCCTAGAACGAGCCACTGACAATTGTTTTTAACCTTCATCGTAATAACTCCTCGGTTATACCCCTTGCAAATGGGTATGTTTAAATGGTTCAATAACCCATGCAGGAGGGCGATCGCGCTATAGAGCGCCCTCCTAAGACCGCACGCGCCCGGCGCGTGCTCGGGCGGGTGGCCCAGACCCGCTATTCAGAGCGAGGGGACTGGGCCTTTTATTTTTAGATTTTACGCTCTACCGGGCGCTCTACCGGCGGAGTGGCCCAGAACCCCCATTATATATACTACTTTCACCATTTTGCTGACACATGTATTTAAGTAAAATGGCAGTGTGATTTTGAATTGTTTATGGACAAGTTTGAAATAAAATACATGTCATTGACAAGGTATTTATGTAAGAAATCTGTAAGAAATCTATTGTGTATTAATGTTGGCATTATGTGGACCTCTGTCTATATTAGAAACCACTTCAACGCCAAAGTTTTTCGTTCCGACAGTGGATCGGTGAGAACAGTTAAAACTTTGCCTGCTGAACAGTGACTTTGACTAGCGCCCTCTATAGTTGGACATTTGACACCTCACACATGTAAAAAAGCAGCCATATTTGTTTATGTACTTACAGTGTCAGTTTTCAGTTAAAATTAAACCAGTTTTTCAGCTATCCTGTTTGAGCTAACACAAGTTACAGTTTCAGTAAATGACAGAAGAGTCTTGCCAAAGAAGTAAGTGATCATTTTTATAAGCATTCTGAGTGAAAGTAAAGTTATTTTCATGTTCCTAATTCACGAGTATTTTCACATGTTTACTTTACTACAGAGTACATGTAATAAGTTTGCCATGGTTTTTGTAAAGGACTTACAGTTGGAAAAGCCTAAAGTTGGAGGTTTTAGATAAAGTGGTTTAGTAGTTTATTAAGTAATATTACTCCAAGATAAGTTTTGAGAGCAGAGATTTATTCACTTTGAAACAGTTTGAGAAAGTACCTTGTTTAAAGATACATTTTGCTTCCTTAATTTTACCTGAATTTAAGGGAATTTCATGTTCATTTATGATTTCTAGGACAACAGCCTTTCAGTAAATCTGGACTGAGAATTGCAGTTTTAGACATGCTTAAGATTATATATCTCTCTGTTGATGTTTGCCTGGAAAACCCAGAATTTATGAGTCACAGTTTTGAACCAGAAATTACCTGATTGAGAAGTTAAAGGAGAATTTGCAAGTGAAGTTTGAGGAATCTTTCAGATAGTTTTCAGCAAGTTGCATTCAAGTTATGCCAGCCAGTTTAGTTATTCGTTAACACTGATAGTTATTCTGTATGTTTGTTTGTTTTATTACTTTTAGATCGAATAAAGATATTATCCGATAGCAAGATTTCTTCTGCTGTTCGTGGTTGTGATTCCCGACTGTCCGGACAGTCTGGGTAAATTACTTGTACTAGGCAACCAGCAGGGGAAGACAGAAAGGTAAAAAACGTAAGTGAGAATTTAATTATGAAAAATAAGTGTTTAATAATGTCTCCGCCTGCTGCACAACTGATCGAAAACGATGGATCAGGTACAATTTGTCGAGCAAAAAGTGCGATTGTACGAGTTCAATACAGCTCCAACATACTTATTTTTCACATGAGGGCGCACTTTACAGTCGTTTGGTCGATAGGTTTTCCGACAACACTAAAGGATAGCCATGACTTGATGTTCTGTGGCAATCATTTATCATTCCCACTTCCATGGTTGTACTATTTGAATCCAGTGTTTCATGCCATCGTCATATCACCACTGTAATTCATCTCATTATACCAATAATTCGACAACAACCTTTTTTGCAATTGGTTTTATTGTTGACGATACTGTACAATGTATACAATAAATCGGCCCGGATAAATCTGATTGCAGACTGAATTTTCGAGGGCACAAAAAAAAAAGGTTGATCGTTCAGTGCAGTGTACATGTGGATGTATGGGAAGAGTTGAGTCATTTGATCATCATATGTTTTGTACATGACCATATTGTCACATAATCTGTGTACAAAGTTAACGGGCTGTGAGAAATATTTAAAAATTAATATAAAATCAAGTCATGACGTCATGATGTCGAAAAGTTTCGGGACACAACTACTACCCTATATGGACTTCCTTCAGACCAAGTTTGGTTAAAATCGGCTGTTTGAAAAGTGCCAAAGTGGGGTGCAGAATACCCCTGTGCTTTGTCTATGTGAATTCGGCGACAAGAAGAGGAAGAGGAAGGAAGAAAAAAAAACAGAACAGAAACAAAGGGTATTTCGCTTCCGCGAAAAAGCCAAAAATCAGAACAAAAAGAAAACCTGTTCCGAAATCAGAAATGGCGGAACAGCTAAAAACACGAATGATTCCGTAAGTTATATTTTGAGTTTTCGCTGATGTACCTTTTTAAAATTAAAAACTCTATTTTGAAAATGTTTGGATTTGTAACACCTTAAACTTTTACAATAGTAAGAAGGTTTGTTTGATTTAGGATGATCATGATAATTGCTGCAATAGATATTATTTTGTTTCAGGTAAATTCTTTGGTTGGTTGGAACGTGGAGATGGTCAAGAAAAGGTATAAAGATGACCCATAAGATGAAGCTTGGCACTCCTCTTAACGATCGTGGACAAACCGAAGTTCGCGGCAAACTTCCCTACCCGGCCGTGAAACGACGGAGGGCGTGCGGTGGCCAGTATACACCGATGATCATTCGGGTATTTCAAAGTTGATGGTTACTTTATTTTGACTGCCGAAGGAAGTTATACCGGCAGAACTGATTGCCGGCAGTGGAACTGATAAGATTTTGAATACTGAATTTGATACTTCTACGTTTTGAGAATCATGAGTTGTATAGTCCATAGCCTTATGGAAGAAAAAATGCCTTTGTGTGCAACTTTGAGTACAATCTTTGATTTTTTCACAAAATGTTCCTGGGACACCAATTAAACCAAAACCAATTGATACCATTTTTTTTTCTAGCCCCGGAACATTTGTTTTTTAGTGATTTTCCGCTGAAAAATTGCAGTCGACGATCTCACAAAACGAAGCTTGGGTAAATAAAACCCAATTGAGAATACGCGCAATTGGGGATTCCCCGTAGTATTCAATACTGCGCGTTGGCTGAAATTGGGCCTGCATTCTTAAAAATAATGTCCATTTAGCACAGACTGCCACAGTATCACCGTGGATCAAAACAACGTGCTTGTGTCACGCACGTACATGTATTACTGTATGACCGTAGTTGACGCCGTTGATGACTGTCAGGTTGGCTATCATTTAGAAAAATACTATCAATCAGTTGAAAGTAATCCTTCAACTTGATAATTAACAGTCTTTCGAAAATCAAGTCATTTAGAGAGGTTTCGAAATCTGATTTTTGTTGAATAGATTTAATTTTTAAGGTTTTTTTTTTACGTTGCTAGACTGGTACCGTTGCAACAACACTAATTAATTGTAGGGGGTGACGAGGTACTATACCGGTATTTCGCATACGATCTTAAGGTTGCACCGTGATCAATCATTGTGTATTTTGTAGCTTTCCCAAGGAAATTTATTTTTATGATTTAGAAAAATACATTTTTGTAAATATGTGTTAATTTGAGAGAGGTACGACGTTTGCTGTTGTTCAGAGAAGACTACCCTGGTATGGGAAATTTGCTGTAGAATATGACGGTAAAATTATTGCTAAGTATATCCTATGGTATATCATTAATATTAGCCCAGCTTCTACTTTCTGACAAGAATAATTAGACAAGGATACTGATGAAACTACTGTCAAGATAAACCCAACTGATTTCACTCCCCTCTACACATAAAAGGGACTTTGTGGGAAAGGTTGAATTTTTGAACAGAAACTTCTTAACCGTGGCTATGCTACAGAGGAAGTAAACCACTTCGCAAATATCCACTTTGATGAAAGAGTTTCCATGTTGGGTGGTTAATTGAATATCACTAAAAACACAGCTCTGGTCTTGGTCCTGCCATTCTTTCCAAAGATCCGTTATTCCTCTCTCAAAAGTGCACTCTTAAAACACTGGCACTTAATAAACGATGATGCCTTCAGGACACACACGGTAATTTTGATTTCAGACTGCTCTATGTGCAAGACAACTTATCAGCGTACAAGTTATTCTGTCTCGGTTCCCTGTGATATATTGCACTTTGTAGACAGTTGGTATGTCTAATTACCCACCCTTCCACTCTCCATATTAACTTAAGTTCCGTTTGCTTTCCTAACCTGGACCAACCACAGCTGATGATAGCTAGGTTTATGTCCATCCACTGGTCCATCTGCCCATCTTCCACCTTTTGACCTCGAACTAACCATACACCCCCCATTCCTCGCCCCCACCCCCATCTTTCCTTCCCATCCCTGTCTTCCTTTTCTTTCCCGTGGTATCTCGTTTTTAACCGTTTCATTTCTCCCCCCTCTTCTCCTATAATAACACACCCAACCCACCCGGACCTCCCCTTCCCTTCTTCTCCCACTTCCTTCATTCCCCTCCCTTGTCCTTTTCGATATTACCACCCCACCCCCACCCTTACTCCCACCGCCTTTAACCACTTTCAGATAGAACTAGACATATGATGCCTCTTAAAGGTTTTTTTTCTTGAGCTTGGTATACACTACACTGATAAAAGCTTCTGAAAACCTTTGGAGCGCATTCCGGTTCTTCTATTTTCTGTGTTACAATTTGTTTGCTCTGTGGTAGACGATTGGGACCTGTCTCCCTTTTTCTGCTTGCCACATGCCACATCTATGATTTTGCTTCCCCTTTCACACACGTCTTCAAGGATATATCGGCTTAGAATGGTACAATTCAATGAGTAACTTTGTCACTTGAAAAAGGACTTGGCCACTTCACATCCTTGTGTTGTGGGACATGGTGCGAAATACCAGCCCTTTAAACATTTGACTACCTAACTTTGTCATGAAAACCCGCCAGAATCATATTAGCCAGCCTTCAAGGATATATCGGCTTAAAATGGTACAATCCAATGACTTTTTTATGAAAACGTATGCTTTAATAATTCATATGGCATATGAATTTATCAGTTAAAACAATAGACAAGGAGCATGGACCATGAAAAAATTGCAGTTCTCAACTCCGACCACATCACAGGTCTGACTTAAGAAATTGATGGAGCAGACCTCAGGGAACATTTCTAGGTACTATGTGACCTCAAATTGTAGTAGCACTTTTGTGTAATATCACAAAAGATTAATTTAATATTTCCCCCAAAAATTAATTAATTCAAAAAATGGGTTTAATCTATTTCTTCTGACTTATTTTTTTAATTGTTATTTCTCTGTGAATGGATTATGAAATATATAATCACATAATCATTCACCAAAATACATATCAAGGACTTGGGGGGGGGGGTGTCTCAGAAAATACGACCACGCCCCTTTTTTCTGTTGCATTGTGGGAAAGTAAAACTTGTTTTTTGTTGATCCTCAAATTATAACACATTTTCTCAAAAGTGATACCACAATTTGAAGTCACATACTACCTAGCAAAGCTGTTAATGGTATAAAATTACATTAATGAAGTCAACCTTAGGTGTAATGGGTGTTGAGCTAACTCCTTAATAAGAGGGTTGTTCATAACTTCGCTCCTTGACAACAAGCAAGTTCCTGTCATTCTGGGTTGGTTTTATTGACATCAGTTATAAAATAATTCCTCCCCTCTATGATGACGGTATTTGGGAAAAGTACTGAAAATCCTCCGTTTAATATATATAATTATATATTCATATATGCTAATCACTCATAATTCCTAAAGGAAATTAAATTAAATTCGACAGTGACACATATATACTGTTGCACTGTCATTTTCATTTGCTTAAGTATAATTATTTTGATGATTTTGTATGCATTCATGTAACTTAAAGTGCCAAAATTGACCCAAAATGGCCGCCATTTTTAAATCCAAGATGGCCGCCATAAAAATGATCAAAAACAAATTGTATCAAGTGGATTTGGATTTGTTACTATGTTGACAACATACCCTGAAAGTTACCAAGAGTGTACCCAAAAATGCATATGGAATCCATAAGGCCATGGACTGTGTTAATTGAAATTGATGATTTTGCGCTTCTGATTAAACCTAATCAATGTTAGTGTGTGTGTTGTTCGGTGTGGTGTTTGTGGTTTGTGTGTTGTTTCATGTTTGTTGTACATGTAAATGTTCGTCTTGGCCACCTATACTTGAAATAAGATAATTAATTAGCTGTTCCGACATTCTGATGTCGGAACAGGTATTGTTTTCGTACGGATTTTCCATTATTCCTTCGCTCTTTTTGCTCCCATAGCTTTGTGCACAAAGTTTGTTTATTGTTCATCTCTTCTTAGCTTCTTCTGATCAGCTGAAATCTTATAAGCTAAGGATCATTCCGGAACGGAGGTGTGAAAATTCTCGATTAACTAGTCACGTTTACAGTCATTTAAATATTTAATTAGTACCTTTATTCGCAGCGTATCTCGAGAACGGCAGGAGGTACGAAAATAATTCTTTTTGCTAAAGCTTAGATGTGCATGCTGCCATAACATTTGTGACATTACGTCATCATGACGTCATGACCGGAAGTTAAATTTTGACTCGAAATAACTCCAAAGTATAGCACAATATTTCTATGATACTTAATGAAGGTTTTGGTGAAAAAAATCAGAAATATGTCTTTTAATTAAGGTTATAACACAAAAACACTATAAGGGCAAATGAGGTCAGGTGACGAAATGTTTGTGACTTGACAAAATGTTCTTGGGTTGGCGGAATATTTTAGAGTTGAGGCAATGTTTTCGGGTTGCCGCAATGTTTGCGATTTTACGAAATGTTTGCGAGTTGACGTTATGTTTGCGAGTTCAATGTTTGCAAGTTTACGCAATGTTTTTGATTTGTCACAATGTTTTCAAGTTTATATGTTGGCGCAATGTTTGCGAGTTGAGGCAATGTTTTTGAGTTGACGTAATGTTTGCGAGTTGGCGCAATGTTTTAGAGTTGAGGCAATATTTTCAAGTTGACGAAATGTTTGCGACTTGACAAAATGTTTTCAGGTTGACGCAATGTTTGCGAGTTTACGCAATGTTTTCGAGTTGACATAATGTTTGCGAGTTCAATGTTTTTCAAGTTTACGCAATGCTTTTGAGTTGACGCAATGTTTTTGATTTGTCACAATGTTTTCAAGTTTATATGTAATGTTTTTGAGTTGACACAAAGTTTTTGAGTTGACACAATGTTTTAGAGTGTACGCAATGTTTGGGAGTTTATGTAATGTTTGCGAGTTGATGCAATGTTTTAGAGTGTATGCAATGTTTTCGAGTTTATGTAATGTTTGCAAATTGACGCAATGTTTTAGAGGTTACACAACGTTTTTGAGTTGACGAAGTGGTAAAGTCATGGAAAAGGCAAGCATTGGCGCCACAAAGTGCCAAAAATCCCCCAACGAGGTTGGTCAGAGTCTCAGGAATGTGCTGCTATGTAAGAGGTAGGCCAGCAAGTACATGACCAGGGCTCTATTTCATAAAGAGTACTAAGGAATCTTCCTAAATAAATGTTCCTAAATAACTTAGGAAAAATTTGCAAAAGAAAATTCTTATCTAAGAAATAATCTTCCTAATTTAGTAACAATTTTGGTAAAATAAAATAAAAGGTTCCTATCATTAACAATAGTGAGGTCAATATGCCCTTTGACCCAGCTGCAGAGGATTTTGCAAACTCAGATTCCGCCATTTTGTTTTGCAAAAAAGGAAAGAAAAATGGTTAGTTTATCACTAAATTCCCATCTTTTATATATTCACTGCTGATTAACTTTTAGATGTCAACATTCTCTATTCAATGAGACCAAATTTAGCTGATAGTATCAACAAATTAATGCAGTTTTTCAAGGAAGAAAGTCGATCTAGCTGGAGAAAGCTTACACCATGTACAATGCATCATGCATGCAATGCATAGCCTATGCACAGTGTAGAAATAGGCCTAACGTTACACTACAGCACAGATAGGCTTGGCCTACTGTTGCATGGCCGTACACAATGTGCACTACACTCAATACTAGGTCTAATCATTTGGGAGAATCACTATTTCATTCATAAGTGATGATGCTTTGAAGAATTTTAAGAAGATTTGGGGCTTATTTTTGTTAATTTTGTACAACTTGAACACTCAGTGCTCACACTGTCACTGTCTTGGTTTTGACTTGGGGAAGTTATGTGAACCATATAATTTATGGCTGTAGACCTTGAAGGCCCTAGTTGGGCTAGGCTCAGTTCGTAAGGTATTCAGGAGGTCACTGGTTCAAATCCCACTTCAGTCTATTTGTCTTTGTTCAATTTTCAATTTTCTAAATTATAATATTTGGGGATTTGGAAACTTGGAAATATTTGGTGAAAAATTCCCTTTTCCTCTCTTGTAAAATCTTAAATATAAGTGAAGATCTACAATTATTTTATGCTGCATCAGGAAAGGTAAAACTTTATTATTTCTTTACTAAATGGGAAACATTTATTCAGAAATGGTACAATGGTACATTCATGTTCTGCTACACTCCTCAACTAATTCTGTTCTAAAATTTACAAATCCTTAAAAAGGTCTGTTTCACCTTGCTTGTTTGTTTTCTTCCAACAAAACCTCCACATGTCATGAGATGATTGAGATCGCTCAAATTAAATAAGACAGCTGACCTAGACTTTGATCATATCTTTATTTTGCAGGAGGTGGACCAAAACCAAATATCACACCATCCATATACTTTGTATGGAGGTAATGGCACGGGAGGCATTGGAGGGGATCAGGGGTAGAACCACAAAAAATTGATCCAACTGGTTTCGACTCACCAGAAATGTCACAGGTAAGATCCCAATTCAAAGAAAGAAGTAATCTGACTTATTATGATTTATACTTTCGTAATTTGACCAGTTGTGGCGGTCCTACTTGATCTCTGGATATCAATGACTAGGGCAGTATATAGGGTTGTGCTTCTACCACTCTGTCCCAAGACACGTCAAGTACCCATGTCCGTTTTGTTTTTTCCTTATTTTTTTTTGGGGGGGGGTGAAAAAAAACAGGAATGTCTTGTTCTTTGGATTAACACAGTGTGTGCCAATGGGAGACTTCGGAGAACCGGTCTTCAAGTCAACAGCGCACGCACAACAGCGCAGGCGCAAAACAACGCGCTCATGCACTGTTGACTTGAAAAACGGTTCTCCATAGTCTCCCATTAACACCATATATTTTTATGATACTCAAGAGTAAGAAGGCGGTGACGTTTTGTTGTTTGTTATACATTTTAAAGGCTTTAAGAAAGATCCAGGTAGAATTAAAAAAATTAATAATTCAGGTCATTATCTTAGTTGACAAGCAATTTGTAGCAGTTGCTATTACTTGTATTTTGATTAAGGATTCATCACAAGACATCATGGAGTCTAATTCAGCCCCTGACGCATTGGTACCACCAACAGCAGCACAAGAAATGATGCCAGCCACCAATTTCACAAGCAGCAGCAACATCATCTTCTGCAAGTTCCTTGCAGCAACAAGTTGACCAGTTGCAGGTTCAGATGGAGACATTATCTTCCATGCCATCGGCTCTTCAGAGGGCTACAGAAATCAGACAGCTCAACTACCAAGAAGAGCTCTTACAGCTTGAGAGAAAAAAAAAGATCTCCAGCGGCAAGTTTTGATGTTCAAAAAAAGATGTTGGCAGCTATGGAATCATTTGCAGCAAGAGCACTGCTCAAATCCATGTCCGAGCAGTAGCTTTTATTGTATAATACATGATTGGTAAAGGTCACAGAACAGCACTCACACTCTGTCTGATCCAATATGTACATGAAATTATAAACCTGTGAAAATTTGAGCTCAATCGGGCATCTGAAGTCACAAAAAAAAAAAACCCAGCAAAATTTTTCTTAGAAAACATAGAGATAGTTTTTGATCTTACCCCGAAATCAAAACTGTTTTCGGTCTTTGTTTGACTAATTTCTGGATAAATTCACCATTTCAACCGAAAATATTTTAATGGTCGTTTCTACCAGCACCATCTTCATACCATGAAAGTTATACGTAGATCTGTGAACATTTCTGTTTGGGTATGTTTCTATGTTACCAATCCAGTACTGTACCTTTAAAATTTACCTGAAATAATATTTTCACCACCCTGTCAATGCATTGTTATTTTTGTGAAAAAATGTTGCCCCAAACACAACCTCCAAATAAGGCAAATTAGCAACCATGGCTATGGCAGTTGATCAGCAGCACATCTGTATTGAAGCACTGGCTGTTCATAGCAATGTGCTCAGCATATAATTCAGTTCCTACTGTAGCCATTAATTTGGATACGCCTATATAGTCAAATGCATACATTCATCAGTAAAGACAAAATTTGACTCCATCAATTTTCTTCAATTTTTTTATTGCCACAGATTCACAACAATATATTTTTTGAAGTAATTTTCTTACTTTGAAGTAATTTTCTTAAATTTATGCATGGAAGTTGAGCATTGCTCACTGGTTAACTTTGTTAGTTGAAAAAATTTCGTACAATTTCATTCCGGACGGCGATCCCAAGTACATCATCAGCAACAACTGGCGCTTCATTATTATCATCACGATCTGGCAGGTGGTTATATGATTCCTGAATGTGGTCATCTTTGCTGATGTTGAAAAGCACACAGCAGGCAGTGATTATATCACATACCTTCTTTGGGGTTTTCACCCTGGGGCCACTACCACTTAGACAGAGGAACTTGTTCTTCAACTGGCCATTGAGATGTTCTATCAGGGATCTGGTACCTCTGTGAGCACTTGAAGAAAAGAAATATTTTCTGAATAAGCAACTGTGTGTTTGGACAGACATGCAATAAATTAGTCAGGATATCAACTTTACAATTTAACAATTTCAGAAATAAGGGAAAACCAACCCATCACAATGATCGGGATATTTCCCCCTCACCTCGTAAAAGAAGCAAAACTGTCAAAATCAAGTCTTTATACCTTGGTTTTAATAGATTTGTGCAATATATGCAATTCATCAATCAACTGTTATTGTTGTAACCGTGCTAAAAAACAGTCCTGAGACAAGTACTCAATGTAATCAATATCCAGTGCGCTATGAAACCATGCAGGTAAACCACGTCAAAATGACACTTTAAGAAGTACAGGTGTACTTGCAACAAAATATATTTACCGGTTGTAAGCTTCATCTGCTGGTGTTCGTGGGTTTTGAATTGGTGTCATCAGCCAAGATTTAAGTGCATATCCAGAAGAATGCCATGCAGATTATCATTCCTGAAAGCATGGCCTAGACGACTCTCTTGCAAGATGCGATTATCATGCGTACTACCAGGCCACCTTGCAACCACGTTCAGGATCCTGTACTCGGCATCGCAGACAAGTTGTACATTGATGCTGTAAAATCCTGTTTGTTAACAACAAAAAAGAAAATGCAAATTAACATTAACAAACAGCATTAATGTTCATAAAGGCCAGTTAATTTTAATAGTAATTTGATTAGGCTTATTGTGGTCAACATGGTTCAAAATCGAAATATAGAGTAATATCATAAAGAACCTAAAGATTGGAAGGTCAATATTAGTGAGGGCAAATTCTAAAACTGTAAAGTAGCACTCTCGAGTTGGATGAATGATTACATATACATGATTACATTCTGTCAGTCCAAAATTTTCAACAGTTTGTGTCAGTAAAAAGAATAATTGTAGCATTCCGAATCGCTAATGCAGGTGTTGTGTAAAGCATTATGATGATTACCGGTAGATGAAACATGTCTGCAATTTAGGCCTAATGAGGGGTTTTGAATAGATCCTTAAATTCATTAATTTGTTTTTAGGTGTAAATAAACTAGGTGTGTGAATAAAGAATTTCAACATTTTTTCCAACCATTTTTACTGAATCACACCTGTGTTATTTGTCTCTTTTTTTTTCTTTCGTTTTTATCATACAAAAAGCAGGCCTAGGCCTATAGATACTAGGCCTAACACTGAGTTTTCTGTTGACAACAGCTGTTCTGTAATACTGAAGTCCATAAAATCAACAAAATGCGAGCTGATTTATATATCATTATGTAGGCTAAGTTGCATGGAGAAAGGAAAAATAAAATTGTAAATATGGTAAGATAAAAGGAACAAAATGCACCATGTCTAGCACAGACTTACCTTTTCGATTGACATAGACATACTCCTCTGGACCCAGAATTACACCATGAAGTCGGGCATGGGTTCCATCTATGGCCCCTACAATGCGTAGAAAACCTCGCAAAGCCATGAAATTCCTTTGTGTCCGCTGTACATCAATGGGAGTGGTGGTAAATTTTATGAATTGGCCCTGTACTCTGCAAAGTGCCCTAGTGACCCGTTTTACACATCGACAAGCTGTAGGCACACTTACACCATGGGGCTCAGCACCAGAATCATCTGTCAGAGACCCATGTCCCAAGAAGCGAAGCGCAATGAAAACCTGGAGCGAGGGTGGTAGTGCTTGGTTTCGTCTTGTTGAATGCTTTAACTGATCATGTAATAGATCAATTAAATTCATGCAGGCGAGTCTGCTGAAGCGGTAGTTTGCATGCATTTGTTGGTCTGTCCAAAGATCAAGTGGATTTGTCCTATCCCTAAACAGCACGTCCCTTTCAAGCAATCCAAAAGCAATATACATAGCCATATTTGAGGAGCCAGTCAAGATATACATACTGTGCACACAAACTATGTTATTTTGATCAACTTATTTTCCCGCCAAATGTACATGTGACATTTAGGAACATTATTTAGGTCTACTGAGGATCATACCTAAAGTTAGGAACAATTTCCTATTCAAAGATAGGAATGAATTCTTCCTAAATTGCTTTATGAAATAGGAAGATAGGAATATCCCTAACTTTTATGAAAGAGAACCCAGGCACTGCTGCCACGGCAACAATTAGGTACATGTGTATACTTAGGGCATACAGACATGTATAGTAGGATGTTGAAAGTACTGTTAAGTCCCCATTATTTTACGTGTGGAGGTTGTTTTATCAGGCTTACTTTCATTACCCCAGTTTCATATACTTGTAAATTTTGAGAGCGAAAAGTGCTACGAACTTGATTCTTTTATCTGTTATAATGTACATGTAGTTGTGTATGCTGCCACGAAAATGACTGTGGCGTCATTACGATGTCATTGGATTCGAAATTTTTTCTACGGTTAATTCTAAAATGTCCGTAAATACTTGAATAAAAATCATTTGTCGGAGAATGTGACATTGAGTCTGAAGTCACTGATAGAATTGCTACGTGAAAAATTAAAAACTGGAATACATCATACAGCCCTTATACCTAAAAACAAAATAATAAACTTCCGCTTTGTGTGACGTCTCGTGACCATGGCTTGCGATACGAAGGTACACGTAGATCGTGGTCTATCGGAGCACACCAATAGCGCCACCAAGCATTTTAACGTTATGAAAAAAGCAGATTTTTTTGTTTGCAGTATATCTCGAGAACGACAAATGCTATGGTAATGATTCTTTTTGCAAAAGTTATGTTAGATCCTGAAAATGTGCATGCGACAGTGAAAATAAATGTGATGCCATCATGACGTCATAAAAAGCTGAATGATATTCCATATCGTTAAGAATGTCTGATTGTCAGGAAACTTGGTATGTGTGATGTCTGTGCTATATACTTCAATATTGTTTTAGTAAAGACGTTATGATTAACTTAAGAATTACAAAAAATTGGATACGGAAATGTAGTTGTGCATGCTGCTACGAAAATGACCATGACGTCATCATGACATCATCAAAAAAGCTATGTTTTGTTAGCATATCTTGAGAACGACAAATGCTATGGTAATCATTCTTTTTGTAAAAGCGTTGTTACACCATATGTGCTTGAGTATGCAATCAGTAAGTGAACCGTGACGTCATCAAAAAGAATGAGTTTTTGTTTGCAGCATATCTCGAGAACGGCAAAGGCTATGGTAATGATTCTTTTTTTTTTTTTTTTAAAGCTTTGTAACATACATGCTGCAATGAAATTGAATGTGACGTCATCATGGCGTCATCAGAGTTTAGTAGTGCGCATGCGGTCTAGGCTCCATACGTTTTCGCGATGGAGATCGATTGATTGGTGAGTATTGGTAAAGAAATGGATTTGAGTGTTGAGAAGTTGAGAGTTTTTTGAAGGAAGAACAAGAAAGGTTGACAAGGGAGCGAAAGGAGAAAGAAGATTATGAAAGAGAATTGCGAAAAGCAAAGTTTGATACACTTCAACGGGAAACAGAGGCCAAGCAGATAGAGCTGAAACTAGCCAACGCTGAAGATGGAAGCATCCACGACGGGAGGATCGACTGATCCATTTCATATAACAAACCCATCCAAGGTCATCTTCAAGTCATTCATTAAATTACCACCATTTGATGATGAAAAAGATGATATAGATGCTTACCTCCACAAGTTTGAAAGATACGCTGTTGTTTAAGGATGGCATCCAGACATCTGGGCTATCAATTTAAGCGCCCTTTTAAAAGGTAGATCACTAGAAGTGTATTCGAGATTAACAAACAGTGACGCCTCAAGTTACGACCAACTTAAAAGTGCATTGCTCAAAAGGTACAATCTCACCGCGGAAGGCTTCCGAAATAGGTTTCGCAAAAAAACGACCGGAGAGATTTAAAATACAAATTTGTTGTCAGACGAGAAAACGTAGGCAGTAGTGTGTAAATTACCCGTTAGGCCAGCTGTTATCCAAGGAAACTTTTCTCGGGCGTGCCACCACATTCCTTCACGGCCGAGTGACCAGCGTTATTCTTCACAAAGCACGCGGTTCATCGGCAGTCTCTCAACATCTAGACCAGGGAACGGACATGGGGTCCTGCTTGGGTGTGGCCGGCTCAGGAAACACCACCGACTCTGCGGTGGTGACCGTCTGAGCGGTTTTCACCAGTGCCCGCCGACAAGGCGTTTTCTTCGAGGCCTGAGGCCGCCAACTCATGGGACTCCTTGTTGCAGCACCAAACCCATCAACACCGGTGTCCGAATATTTCATGGGCGCCTAACCACGGTTCCTGCCAACTGGTTCTTCGGTTGTCGGAGCTGGCCCGTCGTTGTGACCAAGAACTTTGCCGCTGACCGTTCCTGCGAGTGGCCCCGGAGCTGGCCCTTCTTCGTGACCAAGAACACGTTGCCGACCGTCTCCTGAGAGGTCCCCTGGCCAGGCCTCCCGCCTTCTGGCCCGTCGTTCCCGGTTACTCGCGAATTCCACGGACATGCTCCGCTGTGAACTTTGCTGCCTACCGTAATCCGTCCGCGTCGCCGACTCTGGAGGAACCTCCCATCCTAATTTACATGACTGTCTTTTGCTTTGAACTGTAAGTTTATTAATTGTATTGATTGATTTAGATTGTGTGCAGATTGATTATTTTGAGATTGGAGAGGGGACAACACAGAGATATATGTGGCAGAGTAACCGGTAGGCAGGCAAAGTGGAGAGGATCCACAGTGCAGATACCAACCCACTACCCGACTGTGTGGCAAGCTTTATACGGTACATCGCTGAGTGCGTACTCTCCATCACTCCAGCGCGAATCCGGACGACTGACTGTGGCACCTACTATGGTCTGCACGACTTCTGTGTACAACGGTACCTCACTATAAACTGCAGCCAAGGACGCTGTAGGGTCAGCACCCCATCCAACCCCGCCCAGTGGAATCTCCAGAGATCTAAAGAACGTTACCGCGAGTCACCGCGATCCGAAGAACGTTACCGCGATCCAAAGAAGATTACCGCGAGAACCCACGGTTGAGAGCGGTTATATGTACTTTATTATTTATATAGTGAAAACTTACTAGTTCATGTAGCGCCGTGCGAGCGCCAGTGTTAGTCAATTTCTGTGTATGAAATGTGATTGTAATTTTGGTTTTGACGTGAAATTGTAGTTGAGCTGGAACGGAGTAAATATTTTGTTTGTATTTGCTTTGTATAATTAAATAGAAGTAATTACTATTCAGAGTAAAATTGGTTAGTTCTTGGTTTTATATATCTGTCTGTGCGTCTCAACCATCTTCACTGATGTCCCCCATGGGAAAGACGGACCCATGGTGTGACACACACCCAATTCAGGTTGACCCGCACGGTCTCAACATAAACACAAACATTGAACAATTATATATGAAGGAAACAAGCACATTAAAACGTTTGACCTTGGAACATCAAGAAGGCTTACGTTTATTTACATTATTATATGTTTAAAGTGTATATAATAAAAACAGGACTTACAAGTCTAATAGTAAATATGGACTGTAAATGGCATAAGCAAGTAGGAAAAAAGGCCATGCTTTCTCAATCCCGCAACAAAATGGCCAAACGCGAAGCGTCCCAAGGGAAAGAAAGCCAAAGCCGAAAGCTTCCCATTACATAATAGAGCGAATAGCTGAACATAAGTTGCCAAGAAAAACACTATTACCCAAGGGCGATAAATGGACACCATCATAACGGTAAAGGGAAGTCTCAGTTCACTTGAATTGTGGGTGGTGCAGTATGCTCACACCCCACCGGCGACCTTGTGATCGTGCCCACCGATTAACCGCACGGCGTTTGCGTTCAATGGACAATTGAGACCGAGCTCCAAAATAAAAAAAACCGGGGCAAAATATCTGACCAAATGACACGAGCAGTAGGAAACAGTTCGAGGCAACTCTGCATGGAGAAACCAATGCGTTGCCTCATACAAATTTCATCATTGTCAATAAGCCATTTGCGAGTTAAATCTGAATAGTAACTGGTACACAGGCTTCTTTCATTGCATAGAAACACCGCATTTTGAATTTCCCAGACTAAAGACTCTGTTGCTATAGCACATGATTCGGGGCAAGCTTTTGCTTAGTTACATAACAGACGTCTTGCACCAATGCACTATTCACAATGGATAAGAATGACACAAAGGAACCAGACCACTCCAGAGATGGGTATCATTATGCAAAAAGCTTGCCCCGAATCACGTGATATACCAACAGTCTTTAGTCTGGGAAATTCAAATTGGGGTGTTTATATGCAATGAAAGAAGTCTGTGTAACAGATACTATTCAGATTTAACTCGCAAATGGCTTATTAAGTCATTGGTGCCCACGTGTATGATTATAACATATGGGCTTGGTCCGAACGTCCCCTCTAATAATTGGTTCAATTCGCACAGACCGACGCCATTTTTGCCTCGCCAAAGGACACGCAATGGGACATCCATAGCACCTTTCGCCCAACGAACCAGAGAGTCACCCACAATCCATATTGGACCTATTTGAAACAGTAATACAAAATGAGGTACAGAATAACGATACAGAAATCAGTTTCTTCAATTGCGTAACCTAAACACCCGGTGTGGCGGTCTCAGCTGACTCTCCGTCTCAGCTTTCTCCCTTACTAAATATAGTACCAATATGTCATGCTATCTCTGCGCACAACAACGGTAAAGTCGTCCGTTTCAGTGGCGTACTGAGCTGTGGTCGAGCTGCGCATTACATGCTTCACAACACGACAGGTTTTTTCCTTCTTTTGAAGGCCACGCATTGCTGCTGTGATCTATTACAAAATACTACAGGATCGGAATGGACACGCTACAAAAACACTAGCTGAACCAGGAGATTTAACGTAAAGACATGGAGGTCAAGGAAAGGGGAGGGGTGAATAAGAGAAGAAACAGAAAGAAGGGGAGAGAATACAGGGATGGGGAAAGAAATTGGGGGAGAGGTGTTGGTTTGGTTTAAGAGTTCGAGGTCAACAGGTTGAAGGTTGACAGATGGAGTATACAGGACTTGGGTAGACATAAACCCATCATAGGATGTAGGACGAAGTGCTATTTGCCTTAAATTGGACCTTTAGACCCTTATATAAATTGACGAATATTCGCCAGAGAATGCTCACTCTACGTATCAAAAAGAATACTTCATTAAAGTACATGTAATTATTGAATTAATAACATCAACTAATCTGTGGCTATATGAGGCACGGTACCGTGCGATAGTTACCGTAGTCATTGGGGGACATCTCACCATAGGGAGACCAAGGAGACCGTGCACATGTCGGACTGAACGTAGTCAGGGGAGACAGCTGAGACGGGGAGTCAGCTGAGACCGCCACACCGGCAAAGCACACAGTGTGGCACAGGTCGTACGTATGAAGCGAAAGCATTGGATCGCCACCTGCCCATTGCGCGAATGTCCACCGCAGGAACCCCCCTCACTCATATGCCGCAGAGGCGGCCCAAATGCGAAATGAATGTCCCGAAATGCGGGTATTGTCAAGTTGAGAAAAACCCAGTGCCTTTTTTAATACCGCATTAAATTGATACTTTGTTAGGGGACTACCATCGAAATGACAGAAAAATGGTAAGTGAACTGGAGTGTCAGGGCGTATGTCAGTGAAGGAAGATAACGCTTTGACTGGGCAAATCAAGCTATTGCTTTCCAAAGCTTTCCGCAAACGGACGACTTGAGGTGCACCTCTTTGATTGTTCTTACTTCTTGGAAAAGAAAATTGTCACATTTGTGCCGGGGCTAGTTTCAAAACGAACATCAGTTGATTTCAGCACTAAGGATTGGATGTTGCGTTTTGAATTAGCAGCGTTTTCACCGATCCGCACGAAGCCGAAAAATGCAGTAAGGAATGCGGCTTTAAACATTTTGGTTTCATACATGGACGTGCATATGTGCCGGAAGGCATGAACAATGTGTGTTAACATAGAAACGGAAACTGGAAGCCGGGAAATCGTTGAAAGGACGGTCCCTACGGCATCCTTCTTATAACTTGGATACTAAAAAATCACGGGTCGGGTCTGGTCATCCCCGCAATCTATGGTTATAAGCTACTGCAGATACACAAGTGGCAATAGTAGCCGGGACCTTGGACTGGAGGGAGAGCCATGCTATTAATCTACGGATGTCCGTTGGGACCGCTGGCTGATTAGTTATAGATGATTCATGGCAGAATTGCGAAAATACCTCCCATCTAGTTTCATAAGTTCGACGGGTGTTTGGCGCTATGGCTGCGTTCAACAGCCGGGTCATTTCTCCATTTACCAGACCAGTGGTAGAGGAGGCAAAGGTGTTGGACTGGGAACTGCCCGAGGGGCAAGAGAGCAGAAGCGAGTCATTTGAAACCTTAATGCCTAGGTCAGATTTGCCGCGGCCGCCGTGGATTCTAAAATATCTACGGCCAGTAACAATTATAGGGTCGCCGCAGTACTTCCACGGTAACACACTCTAGCAGTCACATTGTTAGGGTTGCCGCACGGCGTATTTTTAATTTATGGGGAGAAAAAACCTGCGGCTGCCGTACGTCCTTTGAAGTGATAACGCACGGTCGCCTTAGGGTGACCCTGCGGCAGCCGTTGACAAAATTGAAGACACAAGATTACTGCAAAGCGCCCGCAGCATACACTGAGTATGATAATGTGGGGTTTGCCATACACATCAAGATTTTTCACGATGGTCATTTCATTGCAAAGTTTCCAAAGTGTTACGGAAAGCGTGCATCGAGCGTACGGGAACCGGAAAACCGTTCTACGGGATGGCTACGGCGAACGTATAAATGAAAAGAGTTATAACTCCGCGCTATAACTCTACGGCCACCCCTACGGTCTGTAAAAAAAAAGGGATGTGCCGTAAGACAACCCTGAGGCCACCGCAGTTTCTCTCGATTTTGGGTACAAACGGCCAAATCAGCTATGTCAAGCATATTATGCTTGAGACATTCCAGAACCAGCAACCGCATCAGCTTCATGATTCGTGGACAAGGCGATGATTGTTTGTTAACAATAAAAACCACCGAAATTGTAACCACATCAACAAGTCCAGACGGGCACCTTTAGATATTCGAACCATATGGTGTTTTTTTTTAAGCCAACAGTTAGCCCTTAAGGCGGCGCAAAAAAGGCTCGGCCAGGAGCAATAGCTTTACACAAGAAGTTAAGGGACACGATCAAGGATTGAACAGCTACAAGTGTGGCTTTGTGTTTACTTAACAAGTTATGGATTTGCTGACAAATGGCCCGTACTTTACAATAGGGTACCCTGAGTTGAGCATTAACGGAGTCAATTTCTAATCGTAAGTACTGAATGGACTGTACAGGACCCTCGGTCTTTTCAGGAGCTATGGGAACGCCTAGTGTAGAACACATTGAAGTAAACTCATGAAGTAATTTCGCACAAGAGGTGAAGGAATCGGCAAAAAGTCAGAGCCACTTGCCCTTTTCTTTTTCTATTGTGCTGGTAATATACTTAGGCCTATACATTGTATACTGATTAGATTGTGTAATACCTTTATCTGTGTGACCCTAATTAGTTGAGGTCGGGTAGATAAAGGCACAGTGGAGACATCAACTTCGGTTCTGGAACATTTATTGAATCTGTTAGGAGAGAAGACGGAACCATGTTACTTGGTCTTCCGACACTAACAGAATGAATTTGAAAAATAATAAAACATTTGAAACAATAACAAATTAATACTAAAATTAAAGAGAATTAAACTATCATGGCTCCCGGTTCGCGCCAAAATAAAGGCCGCGACCGCCATCTTGGAAAACGGACTATTTACATTCTGGTGATACAAAAATACGCCAAATGTATCTTATGAAAACTAGTGAAAATTCTTATGTTATATGTCTAATCAATAATGAAGTAATCTATTAAATAATTAAGTCGAAAGTGTTAAATTTACGGCTTGTGCAAGATACTCGAATACATGTACTTTCATGTCTATCAAAATGGCACATTGCTCTTCACGAAATATCGGCTAAATCATGTCTAAATTGACAAGTCTGAACTAACAGTTAAGTTCAATAGCAAATAATCATTCAAGGAATTAAACAAATATAAATATGATAAAAATACAATAGCTCAGGCAACTTAACTGAGCAGTTTCCAAATTCTCGCATCAGTGTCACCAGCAATTTCTAAATTTACAAATTACTTTCCCATCAAACTCACTTTATACAATAATAAAGAAATAATTAGCATAACGCCTTTAATTTGTTTAGCAAATACCCTATGTGGAATTCAGTTCCACAAAGAGTATACTGTACTTCATAAATACACAATCAACGGTGGGAAGTGAGGACTAGAGTGGACTGTGTTCTTGTAACAGAAGTCGGAGATACGCCTTTTTCCTGGTTTCGGCCATATTTGGTCGCTTCCATCTCCGAAAAAGTTGTCGTCCTGCTTCCACCTTTGTTTGGCGAGACTGTGTCTCTAGGACACGATGTTGTTTCGTCTGGCCTAAGTAGTCATATGTCAGCCTTTCGACGGGCCTTCGAATTCTGACTGGTCTGCCAGTGGGCGGTGAAACTGATGCCGTGCTTTCAGTGGGCTCTGTCTCTTCTATATCTTCTTCGACTCTAGAGGGGGATGTCTTCTCTTGACCCTGCACTTGTGGAGTAAGTGTGGGTGGCGATATAGATGGAGACAAGATTTCAGGTGTGTCGTTTATCACCATCGGAGTGAGCACTGGCGGGGATGTTAAGTTGTTGAGAGAACGGACCGTGTACACCGGCAGGTCTGAATGTTTGGAGATAACGACGTAGGGATGGGGTTCCCATCGATCAGCTAGTTTACAGGTTCCAGTGAGGTGTTTATTTTGAATGAGAACCCTGTCACCTGTTTGTAGTGGAGCTACCTGTGTGCCTCGGTCATACAGGCGTTTTTGTTTAGCTTTTGCCTGTGTGACGAGGTCGCTGGCTCGTTTGTAGGCGACTTGAAGTCTATCCCTTACTTGTTTTGTGTATTCGTCGTAGGTGGGAGTTTCTTCGTTTTCTTTTCCCGTCTCAAACATCAGATCTACTGGTAGGTTTGGATGTCTCCCGAACATAAGGTAGAAAGGGGCATATCCTGTAGATTCATGGCGTGTGGAGTTGTATGCGTGGGTCATTACACCAACATACTCTTTCCAGTTCTTCTTTTGATCCGTTTCCAATGTACCAAGCATGTTAAGGAGAGTGTGGTTGAATCGTTCTGTGAGGCCATTCCCTTGTGGATGATACGGTGTGGTTCTACTCTTTTTGATGCCAGATATTTTGCAAAGTTCTTTGATGAGTTGACTTTCAAAGTTTCTACCTTGGTCGGCGTGTATCCGCGAGGGAAAACCGTAATTCTGTATGATTTTCTCCCACAGTATCTTGGCGACGGTGTCAGCTTTCTGGTCACGAGTCGGGAAGGCTTGAGCGTACTTGGTGAAGTGGTCTGTTGCAACTAGTAAGTTCTCGTATCCGCCTTTACTCCGTTCAAGCTTGAGGAAATCAATACAGATCAGTTCCATTGGCTCGCTGGTATTGATGCTAACTAAGGGAACTCGAGTTTTGGTGGAGGGAGTTTTTCTGAGGCCACACCTTTTGCACTGTTCACACCAGGTCTTGACGTCTTGTGCCATCTTTGGCCAGAAGAAGCGATTCCTCGCCATGTCTAAAGTTTTGTCGTATCCAAGATGACCAAATTCGTCATGTAGCCCTCTCAGGACATTGGTCTTGAATTCCTGAGGGAGAACTAGTTGCTGTGAACTGGAACCATCTGGTGTCTTCCTCATTCGGTACATTATACCATCTCTCATTCGAAGCTTCTCCCATTGTCGGAGATAAAGTAGACATCCAGGACTTTCATGAGATCTTTCAGCAGGGGTTGGTTTCCTATCCTTCTCCAAGTAATACATCACTCTGGAGATGTCCGGATCAGCTTTCTGGGCTATTATCAGGTCCTTGTGTGAAATCCGAGGTAGCTCCTTCGTAGCGATAGGTGTCTCACTTTGTCTCACGACGTCGCATCGAACAGCTGGTGGTTCCACAAACGGATGAGATACAGGAGGCTGGCTGCTGCAGATGGCTTGGACGACAACCGAGGGTATCGTGATGGCGTCTTTATGGAAGGAGAGTGAGCTTCTTGATGTAGTATCATCAGGGTGTTGTTTGCGAGATAGAGCATCTGCGGCTTCGTTGTTTTTGCCGGGCTTGTACTTCACCGTAAAGTCGAATTGGGACAAGGCAGCGACCCACCTCTGTCCGGTTGCATCTAGCTTGGCGGAAGTAGTGACGTACAGAAGGGGGTTATTGTCGGTTAATACGATAAACTTATTACCGAGAAGGTAGTCTCGAAGTTTGTCTGTTATCGCCCACTTCATGGCGAGGAATTCTAGTTTGTGCGCAGGAAAGCGGGATTCTGCTGGGGTGAGCCCTCTGCTGACGTAAGCGATTACCCTCTCTGACCCGTTTTGTATTTGACTCAAGACAGCTCCTAGTCCTACTCCTGACGCATCTGTCTGTCGAATGAAAGGGAGTTTATACTCGGCGTATGCGAGGATGGGAGGTGACGTCATGAGCTTCTTTGATTGATCCATGGCTTGTTGACATTCTGCTGACCAGACGAATGGAGGTGCTTCAGAAGGAGACTTACGTTTGGTTCCTTTCTTCCTGCGTCTCGGGTCGCCTGATGTGAGTTTGTACAATGGAGACACGATCTGTGCGTAGCCTTTGACAAAACGCCTGTAGTATCCAGTGAAACCCAAAAATCTTCTCAGCTCTTTGCAGTTTGCAGGAACAGGCCAGTTGCTGACTTCTGCAGTCTTGTCGGGATCTGTAGCTATACCCTTGCCCGAAACAATGTGGCCGAGATACTTCACTTCCTCCTGCAAAAAGTTGCACTTGGAAGGTTTCAGCTTCAAGCCGTGTTGTCTGAGACAGGAAAATACTTCGCCAAGACGTTCAATGTGTTCCTCAAAATTGGCTGAGAATACAATTATGTCATCCAGGTACAGCAGGCATGTAACATAATTCTGCTCTCCAAGACAGGCCATCATGAGGCGTTGAAATGTAGCAGGAGCATTTGATAGTCCGAAAGGCATTCTATTGCATTCGAACAAGCCCATAAGAGTGGTGAAGGCCGTCTTGGGTATGTCCTTCTCCTCCATCTGAACTTGCCAGTAGGCCGCTGTGAGGTCTAGTGTAGAAAACAACTGGGCTTTACCAAGGACATATAGGGCTTCTTCGATTCGAGGGAGAGGAAATGCATCACGCACTGTCTTGTTATTGAGTTGGCGGTAGTCGACGCATAGACGAATGGAGCCGTCTTTCTTGTGCGCGACCACAATAGGAGATGCATACGGACTGCTACTTTTGCGGATGACACCAGCTTCTTCCATACCCTTGATGTGATCTTTGACTGCCTGGTACAGGGAGGGTGGAATTCGGCGATAAGGAAGACGGAGAGGTTGGCTGTCTATGAGTGGGATACTATGTTTGACCGTTGAAGTGCAACCGAAGTCTAGTGAGTTAGATGAGAATACATCTGAATATTCACGAAGGAGATCATGGAGTTTCTCCCTGTCACAACTAACCCTTTCCTGAGTCGTGACAGGAAGATTTATACAAGTTCACTCCAGAATGACTGCACGCAGAGGACACCAATTTATATTTACACAAATTTACAGCTATATATATTTAATTCTTTTCTTAATTCTCAGATAGTCAAGCCCTTGTTGGGCCCCCCCAAAACACCACCCACAAAGCAAGCCCCAAATTATGATCGCAAGTCCCAATTAAATGAATACTAATTAGCCCTAACTAAGACACTGGGTCCAAATAACACAGTGAATCTCTAGCAATCAACACCTTTACAAAGTTAAAGTGTTACACACGTATATATACAAACTTATGTCTTGCTGTGAGAATATCTAACCCCAAATTATGATTAAAAGAGACCTAATTAAACAAACACCCAATTTACACATATAGTCCCATTCCACCGCTGGGAATGAGTTAAACCCATCACCTAGGCACACACAGATAATCAGGGTTCACCCTAGCAAATGTCTCAAACAAAGAGAAAGTTCCAACCGGGAAGTTGATTTTGCTGGCGAAGATCCGTCCTCAGCGCAGCACGATCACGCCGGCGGATGAATTATGTGCACAGCGTATATCACTGGTCAGCAGTAGGCTACACTGTAAAAAAATTTTCTGTAAATTTACAGAAAAAGTGCCGGCAACTGAGTTGCCAGAACCCCTCATTATTTTACTTAACAGTTCGTTTGTAAAGTATTTTTACAGACCGGATGTTTTCTTCAAAGACATAAAATGGTTGTAATCCTTATCTACAGATCAGCTTGTTTTCGCAAAATACCGCAAAATATTTAAATGGAAATAATTGATGGTTTGTTTTTTGTGTTCACAAACTGCACCGATTTTTTCAAAATACAGAACTTTTGATCATTTTATTAATTTCAGTTTTTTGCTTATACAGATTTATCTATATTGAAAAAAAAACAGTATGTTAAAAAATATCTTTCTGTATTTTTACAATCTTGTTTCTTTCGAAAACATTTAAACCTTTTATTTGTTTAATAAATTGTCAGTTAATGTAAAGAATGTAAAATTGATACGAATAGCGTAATTTTACACTTTTTTACATTTCATGCTGTTAAATGTTTCACTGAGCTGAATCTCAGGTTGTCAAAGGTGTACAAAAGATTCACTGCATGACACGTTGCTTTTCAATGTGAAAGACCTTTCATTTAATAAAGAAACACACAACAATCACACCAATTGGTGTTCAAAACAAATAACAGCAAAATGCTTGTTACCCCCCTCCAACAAAATACATCAAGTAATATCATACTCATACTGAGTAAACACCCACTTGGTGTTGAAGCAACTAAAACACTGTTGTTAAACACCCCCCCCCCCCCCCAAAAAAATGCATCAAGTATTATCATACTCATCATACTGAGTAAACACCCACTTGGTGTTGAAGCAAATAAAACACTGTTGTTTGTTTAACACCCCCCCCCCAAAAAAAAAATACATCAAGTAATATCATATTCATACTGAGTAAACACCCACTTGGTGTTGAAGCAAATAAAACACTGTTGTTTGTTTAACACCCCCCCCCAAAAAAAAAATACATCAAGTAATATCATATTCATACTGAGTAAACACCCACTTGGTGTTGAAGCAAATAAAACACTGTTGTTTGTTTAACACCCCCCCCCCCCAAAAAAAAAATACATCAAGTAATATCATATTCATACTGAGTAAACACCCACTTGGTGTTGAAGCAAATAAAACACTGTTGTTTGTTTAACACCCCCCCCCCCCAAAAAAAATACATCAAGTAATATCATATTCATACTGAGTAAACACCCACTTGGTGTTGAAGCAAATAAAACACAGTTGTTAAACATCCCCCTATCAAGTTATATTATACTAATATTATACAAACAATATGGTTAAATGCCCCATGCATCAAGACTCGGTGAGCCCCACTTCTAAATCTCAGAATGACCAATCAGACTCAAAATCCTTCACTCCGTTGACAAGAGCCAGTACCTTTGTATTTGTGCAGGTTACCTTTCGTCCAGGATCAGATTTTGCCTTGCTGCCCTTTTCTGGATTGATTCCCAACAGGCACCTGCAGGGGAAATGCAAGAATATATTACGTAAATGCTCAAACACATTGCAGCAAAAACAATAGACAAATTAGAGGTTGCTATCATGATCCATCAATGTTGGCAAAAGAACTGTGGGCAAAAATAGAGTTTCTATTAACATGTTGACAATTTGTACAGAGGGATCTTTGACTGAGGTTTCAAAAACATTTGGCACAGTACCATCGTTTCAAGATCTGGCTCCCAAAACCTGCAATGGTTTCAATGTTTGTTATGAATAAACCTTTTTAGTAATTCAAAAGGCCAAATGAACACTTGCCCTGTACATGCAAACCTACCATCAAATAGCCCAGAGGTTTTCATGACTCCATATGTTATTTGGTGTGGTGGGAATTCTGCCTGTGGGCAGATCTCCAACATAGAATAATGAGATTCAATTAATTAATGGCAGGATGATGGGGAATGCGCATAATGGAGTATGCATGCTAACAACAAGTCACAAATTGTGATATCATAAAATAAATAAGTAATAACATAAGCCATGGATATTGTACGCACCGTTGTAACAGCTCAAGTGTTGCTTGGGCCTCTGCAGGATACTGCACGTTGAAATTAAAGAATGCAGCAAACATCATGCAGAGAGCTTGCATAGGAGAGGAGATGGATTTCTGTACCACCACTTGATCAATGGCCAGCTTGAAATTATGAGCTGTAAGAGCCGATGAACCTGTTTGAAAAATTGAAAGGCAATTTTCTTCTCAATAACATCCCTGAAATATTTTTGCTAGCGCCAATTTTAAGAGACAATTTATTTTTTCACTTCAATGGTCTCACTGTAACACCAAGTTGAATAAAAGCAACATGGGGCCTAGCATTTGTATACAAATTTCACTATGTGTTACATTCAATTCACATAGGTTCCATCAATGATTTGATAATGTAATAGCCACACTGCATTGTTCCATACAATTGGGGAAGTTAATATATAAAAATGAAGAGAGATGGCCCAGCAAACTTTCAAGCCTAGTTGAAGTGACACTCAAAAAGTTTTAAATGTCACAACACAAGACCTTATTACAATCCTCTGCCATACTGAGCTGAAGAAAAAGGAGGGGGGGGGGGCACGATTTTACTAACGCTTTGCGATCATTGCTACAACCCAAATCCATTGCTAAACGCAAAGTAGCAATCGGTTTTCTGATTAGCGATGGCTTTGTGCTTTAGCGATGATCGCAAAGCATTAGTGAAATTGGCCCTTGGCCTGCCACTAATTTTCTTACCGCAAGCTATTATGCAGGGTGTGAGTGGTATTTGAAGGTCCGGGTGTCCATCTTCATCAGATTCCACAGATGTACTGGAGCTTTCCTGTTGTTACAAATAGTATAAAACATACAGTTTGTTAACAAACATTACATCTCTTTTGAATCTTGTATACCCTATTCACCTTTACTAAACCTTAGAAATATCAATAAGCAATATCAATTACTTAAATTGTCATATGTTCAAATGGAGTTTTGCATTGCACCAGGCATCTCATCTCTGTAATTTTAGGGAAATTGGATGTAGTAGGTGCACATGCTAATTATATGTGCTGATATAAATAACCACATTTGTTTTAGAGTTTTATAGAGGTGTGGTATTTTTATGAGCAGGAGCAAACAAACTGCAAAAGAAAAAGTGGAATTTAAAAAATAATGAAAAACACTGGTCAAATGCATGTGCTGACTTACATCTGAAGTGTGAACAAGAGCTTTGGCATCTTCTCCGAAGTAGCTAGCAAGAAGGAAGAGGATCCCAAGGACTTCCGCCTCGTTGCTTTGCATTTCTCTCTTGACAGTGTCCAGAGCTTTCATCGACTTCCTCAGTGCAGACTTGGAAGACTGCTTCATCTGGAGATATCTGATTAATCTCGGAACCTTTGACTCAAAAGCATGAAGAAGTGTCTCCTTCAAAGGGATTCCAACCAAACGCTCAAAATGTTGCAGCATACTAACTTCTTCAAAGAGGAAAGGCCACTCAGTTGTCATGGAAGCAATCGATTTCTCAGCTGAATTTATAATGGCCCTTACAGTTGGATATGTGTCATTCATGAGTTGTCCTATTTGTGCAGTATCCCATACTTCTCTGGCATGCAAGTCAAGCAATATTTCTTTTTTCTCTTTTTGGGTGGAAGGATCTTCACTCGGAGGCAACATTGGCTGCCAGTCCTTTGTACCATAGCTACATGCAGGCACATGTATCTTTTTTGGGGGACCACTAGTACTGCTGTCATCAGATTCTGAGTCATGAACATGTTTTTTAGGTTTTAGTCGATTAATATTTGAAATCCTGGTCTCAAATTGGGCAAGGAGCGAATCATATCCACGGCCTATCCTGTTGTCTCCTAGTTTGTCTTGAAATGATTCAGGGTATTCATTTACGATCTTGGAGGCAATTAAAGATAAGGCCTTCCTTCCTGGTTTGTTACACTGAGCTAGAATTTCATCCACTATAACTCTCACCATCTGTCTTCGCTTTGATGGCAATGGCCGTTCTTTGCGTTTGAGATCTGCTTTGAGAGGTGTAGGCATCTTATCCCACGGGATGCAGAAACTGCTTGTCCAGTCAGTTGGAGAACCCACAGAGCCTACTGAAGTATCCAAGGATGAAGGAGGTGATGCAGAGGAGACTGGTGACATATCAAGGGTACTTTCTATAAAGATAAACAAATTCATGAAAAAAAAAATCATTAGTAGAACAGATAAAAATAAGTTAAAATCATACAAATCCAAAGGAAAATTCCTTAACTTGTGACATTCAAAATAATAGTCACAAACATGCACACATAAGAGTTGAAAAAAAACCAGACTTGCACAGCCTCTGGAGTACATTTTGAGCTCTAAAAAATAGTAGGTCAGCATACATAAGCAGTTCTGAATATGACTTTGTAGGGTGTGGATATAATGTTTTGCAAAATTCTCACACACGCTCATCAAAGGTATAAAGTGATGAATAATGACTTTGTAACAAATACCTTCCTTTCATGTACCAATAAGTATGGTTCAAATTTCAATGAAACATTTTGAAAAATCTGTGATCTATACAGTGAAAAAAAAAAAAGTATACAAAAAAATACATGCCGATAGTCAGCCTTACAACAATGATATTGGTTTGTAAAAACAATCAATACTTCAATAAATAAATTCACATTTGAGTAATGAGATTTCAACAGGGTGGTAGAATGGCTGCAGCCAAATCTATGTCTGTGTTTCTGGTATAGAGTTCATTTACCTCTATCATGTGTGCTGGCAGCATTGAGTAGCTTCCTCATGTGGATAGGCCTCAGATTTAGGTCTTGGAAGTCTTCCTCCTTCACATATTGAAAGTCTGAGGGGTGGTCGACACCGATCTCTAGAGCCCTCTCCATTATCTGGTTGACTTCCCATTGCGAGAGCCGTGGTAATGACTTGGATATGAACTCGGAGAGTGGACTGAGAGTCACAGTTTGATTACTTTCATCGCTGCTGGCCATTTTAGCAAAACTGATAAAGAAGCAATTTAACTGCAGTTAAGCACTTTCAACATGAAATTTATGTAGGACATAGAGCCTCCATCTTCAATTTTGTAGTAACCTAAGCCAGATTCACATTTGTATGTTAGAACTGAATCTGATGCATGTTATGTTTCCTTCTTTGGAAATCTATGCTTTAGTGGAATAAGACATTGTCTTCCAATATGGTATGCAGGAAGTGGAAACAAATCAAGAAGTTCATTGACTGCAATACATGACACTTGACCAGGTGCTTCACTACAATCGTCATGGCCAGGTATACTATAAACACCAAGATGTGTCTCAAAGCTACCTTCACACAGTCGTACAACAATGTACAGAGACAAGCCAGATTTAATTACCATCATCTGTATGCAGCCAAATGTGATGTTAGGGTTACATGAATCGACTACTACTAATAGCCCTCTCTTAAAGTCTATTCCCTTAAAGGTGACTTTGTCACAAACTACAGAATTTTGAGAATTCAATCCAAACCTATTGAGGGAACCTACAATCTCTGCTGAGTACAGGGTGGGGTGAAAAGGAATTGCTTTGTCATAACTCATTGTAGCTGAGAGCAATGAACCACTTCCCATGTATGCCTGAAGCTGCTGATGTCTTTCACTAAGTGTCTTTGTGATGTTTTTGAAGTTCTGGCAATGCTGTAAGCACTTCTTAAAATAAGAGTGCTTACTCTCGAACCTCATAGTCCACATTCTCATTAAGGGACCAAACTTCAGTATCATCTCAGCATAATGAGCCATGTAGTGGTGTTTAGGACGAAGTCTACATTCACTGAATGTAACCTTCCTCTCTTCCAGATACTCTTGTACAACAACGTTCAAATAAGCTACTTGTTCTGTTGATATGTTTGGAGAACACACAAGCTCAACAATCTCTCTGAGTTGTAAGCACAACTGCCATACAGGATCACATGTCGTTTTGATTTTGTCACCTATTATCAGTGGCAGGATCCTTAACAAACACCAATTCTGAATGGCATGCCCACCAAGACTTGTTCCATTTTCACGCACTTCAGGTGGTTTGTTACTGGCATCACTACCAAAGCACACAAAACTCCTTATTTTCTTGTTGAGCATCTCATATGTAAACCAACATTTGGTTTTCACAAAGTACTTCAAGTACAAAGCTAGGTCATATGTGACCACCCCTTCAAACACATCATGGCCTAAACAGGGAGGAAGTCCAGGGGAGCAGACATGATAGTAGTTCAGTGTATTGAAAACTGATTGAAATTTGATTCCCATATGACTCCTCAATTCAGGATTTTGTTCAAGGTGTTCAACCACATTATCATACTTGTCTTTGGTCCTTTCTTCGCCAACTTCGAAGCCATTTCCAGAGTGAAACTCATTCAGGGTAATGTGGCAGTATCGGCAAAAGTACTGATTTGTACTGAAGTTTTCACAAAAACCCCCTATTCCGTGAGACCCTAAATTGTCCCCTGTGATGGCAACAAGTGACCCTTTCATGGTCCCTGATGCTGTATGTATACCGTTTTGCTCAATATCCTTCAAGTCTCGAAGTAATGGTCCAAACACTTTATCCTGGCCATATGTTTTAAAGTCCTTCTCCTTTACTAGAAGAACTAATTGGATTTGGTTAACAGATGATCTAACATGTGGATGGAGGTTACCAAGACAAACATACACTGCCAAAATCTTGTGCTTCTTTTTGCTTGATCCCAATGGATTAACAACCTCGAAGGCATCTTGGAAAAGTATCAGCTTCAATGTGTCATCAGATGACATGAACAATTCATTTGACCTAAAGAGGCTTCCATCCTTGAAGTCACTTAGAATGTCTACCTGGGAGTCCACAGGTCTATCGATACTGAAAGACTGTGTATTTGCTTGTACAGAAGGGTTGTTCATGAGAGATATTAAGGTTTCTTTCAAAGGAACATAGTGGAAACAAACTGATTTCTGCTGATCATTCTTACCCAAACACAAAGAAACGGGGCTTATGTAGTTACAATTGGTTTGGTAATAGACCTTCCTCTTGTGACATGTCCTTAAACTACCTGTACTACTGTCCAATGTTTGCTTCCAACAATCATTCAAAATCAACTCTTCTATTACCTTTGAAAAACTACTTTCCAGGAGTCCTTCTTCTAGCAACAATTTCTTCAAATTTGAAATTAAGCATTCCAATGCCAAATTTTGCATATTTTCTAGTTCTTGTACTAGAAGCTGGATTGTGCTTTCTGGCACATGAAGTTGCGCTTGAAGTTTTAATAGCAGAAGTGCCAAATTATGAGCAAAACTGTCTACAGTGACCACAGGTTCATGATTCATTTCACAATCATCATGATCTAGGTTTTCATCACTTTCTGATTGTGATGATGCCCCTGCATTATCTGCAATAGGTTCCACGTTCGTGACTGATAAACCTGTTGTACTTGCATCCAACTTTTCAACCAGAGAATTGGGACAGATTCTCTGAACTGACCATTCTCTGTGATTTCTTGAGATGTGTGATGCTAAAGAAGATTTATTATGGAAGGATAGTGAGCAAGACGAAAATGGACACTCCACTTTTATACCACAGTCAATGTGATATTTCAAATCCTTAATAAGATCACTCACATTGTTGAACTGTTTCTGACAAATCCTAACAGAACATTTCACGGCAATGTTCTCAGAGTGCTTTAAACGAGAAGGATTTTCTTTTCGATACTTGCTATGATCGCGTGTCACGTGACTGTTGAAGGATGAGTAGGATGAGAATGACAAGAAACACCCAGGGACTCCACAGGAAAATCTGAAATTATGAACATTTCTGTGTATACGGTGGTGATTAGTGAACTCCTTCAAGGAGGATGTTGAATATTGACAGAGCTGACAAATATACATGTTGAGGCCTAACGTTATACACCGTATGCAACATACAATTTACATGTAACGTTATGCATGTAAATACATTGATGTCGGGTGTAAAGTACTGGTATTGATTATCACTGATTATTGTTGTACTTTTACTGTGTGGGCCTACCGTTTTTACAGGGAATTACTTCAGTTAAAGGCAACAATATGGCATGGGAAACGTATACTGGCTCGACTTGACTGTAGTGTAGGCGGCCTATAACGTTAAACCTACCATTACCAAGTACCAACTATAGGCCTACTTTACTAAATTGATACTGTGGACCTGAATGCATGATCACTCAGTCATGTGTCTCACGCTGCTTAAGTTATGTCATGATGTCACATCATTATTTTATGACGACTTATGATAACATATCGATCCCACGAAAAAACATATATTCGAGTGGTTTGAAAAGATTCATGTCCAATCTTTAACAGAAAATTGCATTTATCGCCACATCCTAACCTATATGAAAAGTGCCATACCTCAGTCAAATCGTGACTTGTCAGCTTGCCAGTGCGTAATGGCGACTTCAAGTTCATCAATACATACACTCAAACTCGTGCATGCACGGATCCAACGTGTACACGCCTAGCCTACACTGCTGCTGCTGTAAACGGCCGGCCAAGTTGTTGCTGGGCGCTATGTCACAAACATCACGCGCGCGCGTTAAGTTCGTGTTGCTGATTGGATGAAGGGCATTGTACCTTCACGTGCTCCGAAACAAGCCGACTGCTAAAATACAGGTTTTAGGTAAAATAAAAAGTTGGCCAAGTCTCACGACTATCTGTCAATCTTTACTACTTGAATCTTACAGATGTAAAAACCATAAGCCCTAAATACTTTCTTTATTTCACACACACACACGCGCAAAAGTGTGTGTGAAATAAAGAAAATATGTAGGGCCTAGCCTCCATACATGATGACTGTACATGACTATTTACAACAAAATGTAAATGAAATTATTAGAAATAACAATAAACATGTAAAAGCAATTAATAACAAGTAGGCCTACATTATTGTCTTAAAAAAACAAAGAATTATTTCTGTGCATTCTATGTACAAAAGCAAAACCCTATGTTATTTTACAATTTCTATATCAAATAACAATATTGTGTGTGAAATCAACACAAACGTGTAAAAATACATGAATAATTAAAAAATAAATGTCAAATAACAATGAACGTGAATTTAAAAACATGTAAATGCAAATAACAAACTCACATTTAAAAAAAAAAATTAAAAAATATTTTCCAGTCTATGTAAAAAAACACAAGTCATGTTAAATTTCACTGTAATTTTACAATTGTTAAATTAAATAACACAAGTGAGTGTGAAAACACGTACAAATGTAAAAAAACCCATGAATATATACAAATAAATGTTAAATAACAATAAAAATTTCAAAAAAACATGCAAATGCTAAAAACAAGTACACATTTTCTGTAAAAAAACTAAGATTGTGTTACAGCATATGTAAAAAAACACAAGTCATGTTTAAGTTCACTGTAATTTTACAATTTCTATGTTAAATAACAAAACTATGAGTGAAATCACGATCAATTGTAAAAATACATGAACATATACAAATAAATGTCAAATAACAAAAAAAAATATTTCAAAAAACATGCAAATGCATAAAACAAGTACACATTTTCTGTAAAAAAACTGAGATGTTTCACAGCCTATGTAAAAAAACAAAAGTCATGTTAAATTTCACTGTAATTTTACAATTTCTATGTTAAATAACAAAACCATGAGTGAAATCACTAACAATTGTAAAAATACATGAATATTTACAGACAAAATGTCAATTAACATTAAAAATAAAACGAAACACATGTAAAAGCAAATAACAAGTACAAAATCTCTGTTAAAAAACAGAAATTTTTTACAGTGTATGCACAAAACTTGACTCGTTCCGATGAACTGGGCAAGCGGTCTCTCGGCCGTACTGGGACCGTCTATCTGGTCGCTCCAGTCCAGAAGTGCGCCCTCTATCAAGTTTTGATTACGTCAGTCAACACTTTTGGTTGAAAGACGAATGTACTTGAAAACCATGGTTTTCTTGCCGATTAGGCGATCCTAGAAATCCAGACTCCTGGCCTGACGAACTCAACTTCAACCAATTTGCCAATAAGCAGCCTGTATCAATCTGCTCCAGGTTTGGGTCAAAATTGGTTGTTCCCAAAATCTCAAAAATAAATGTACACTAATCGGTGAATGAAAACTGGCCAAAAGGCAGCACAAGGCTCCAGGTCTAAGGCACAGCTATACCTGCTCTCTGTCTAAGTCACAGCTAGACTGAGCCACACCCCACACAGACTACATTCTACCTCTCACTCAGATTACCCTAGCAATTTACATACTTCAAAGTTACACATTACACTCATGCAAATGAACTCATTCATCACTCTTCCCCAACTCCAACTCTAGCCAGCTCAACAATACCTCCAAGGTTCCAAGGGGAAATACCTACCTTTGTTAATCAAGTGAAAGGAATAAATTTACATGGCAGCAAGAATGTCTAGACTTTACACACTTGCTGCATAGTGAAATCAGAATCGAATATTCATGAAAGCAAGGGAAACAGAATATTCATGAAGCAAGGAATAGAAATGAGGCCAAAGTACAAGGGAATACAATATGCATGACAGCAACTAAATTAAGGCGTGGCTAGCCTCACAGTGTAGGGGAAAAACCCCCTAGGGTAAATTCTGACACTCCCTTTGGGTTCCATCGTCTAACTTTGCTTTGGACAGATCGAGGGGTGGTACAGCTTTTGTAGTCGTAGGTTCTGCAGACTTTTGGGGTTGATCTGGTGAAGCAGTGTGTTTCTCGTCACCTTCTCTATCCCCTAGGGTTGTCGAGTCAGAATGAGGAGATACCTCATCTATGCGCAGAATTGACGACAGCTGTGCCAGTTTGTAGTTACGTCTAATGGTTATCGGTTTAGCAGAGATGTTACAGAGCCTCACAGGAACTCGGCAGTTTGGGCCAACATCCGCAATAAGAGTACAAACCCTTAGGTGCGATGAAGAACTCTCCGGAAAACCTTCAACCATGGCTGTGTAATGACCATCTCCTTGGTTTGGCGGTGCTTGACAAATGATGTTCTCTTCCTTTCCCGGTGGTATCAGCCTAGGAAAACGGCCGATGTACCGTGCATAGCCAATGTTACCATGCTGATCACCAAGATCTGAAGCAGACTTAGTGGAACTGGTGATAGCTGTGTGCCATGCGGTATTCTTGACCTGAAGTTGCCTCAGGAAGTGTTTGCCTTTGGTGACTTCTTGGTTCCGCTTGACAGCTCTGATCACATTGGTGCCTATCAGGACTGGAATCTCCTTTCGGTAGCTATCTTCTGGTACGACAAACACAGGGACGTCATCGTAGACGACACCAAGAATGGTCAGTGAGACTGGAAGGACACCCAAAAATGGTATTTGGTGTCCACTGGCGCTTTCGATGGAGACTTCTGAAGAGGCAAGCTGGACGTCCTTGAGCTCTGGATGCTGCTGCCATAAGTCTTTTGTTATCGAAGTAATCTGTGAACCTGAGTCGATTAAAGCCTTGTAGTGTAAATCGTTGACTTGGACTACGTCTTCGTTGTTTGGTCCTATCAGCCGATGGTGGCTGGGAGTGGGAGCAGAGGTTAGCACTGAAGATAGATGCGTATTCCTTTGGAAGGAGAAATTATTCGGCTTGTGGTTTCTGGGCTTCCGACGGCTCGCCCTCTGGCTGCGGGCCCTTGGAGTTTAAAGGAGCACTCCTGCACCCTCTGGCTATATGTCCTTCTTTTCCACAGGTATGGCATACACAGGTCTGGTTGAAAGCAGGCTGGTTACCTCTCTTCTGTCGTGAGTTTTGGCGTGGGGCGGTGGTCATCTGTTCAATCTTCTGTGCCAGTTGACGCACTGTGTGAACCAGGTCTTGTAGAACTTCATGATCAGTCTTTGGTTGCGAGTTGTTGGCAGGCTGGTTTCTTTGGCAAGATGGAGGATTAGGTGGATCTGACGAAGGTCGCTGTTGGTTCTGGGGTCGAACCTGCTGTGACTGCTGAGAATGTATCTTGGCTCTTGTCTTCATCTCTGCAGCCATTCGGGACTCTCTTTCCAGTTGTCGTAGCTCAACCTGTAGTTCTCTATAGGACATTTCTCTCGGTCGCATTGGTGCCAGTCTCTGTGTAACTCTGTCATCCTTTACGCCTCTCATAAATTTTAGAGTGAGCATGCTGTTTCTGTTGGAAAACGGTTGCTCTCGACTGGATTCCTCTTCGATTGTTCTAAGTATAGCTTCGAGCTCAACTGCATATATACTCGGCAGCTCATTTGGAAGTCTCATCCGCTCGTAGAAGTTTGCTAATGGATCACCAGTAAGAAGAGTGTCTCCAAACTGCGCTTTAAGTTCTGCAAAAGCATGGTTTGGGGTCTGCTGTGTTGGAGGTAGATTGAGCACAAGCTTTCTTGCAGCACCACCAAGGTACCTGACTATAGTAGAAAACTGGATATCAAGAGGCATAAATGTCGTGTCAATGAGATACGTAACATCTCTTACCCAGTTCATCGATGGCTATACTGGAACCTTGGTCACGGCCAGTGAAGATTGGTACGCTTTTAACTTGGTGCGATGGAACTAAGCGATGACGTGGAGGGATCGACGGTGAGCTGCTAAACCTGGGTCGATCCTGTGGTGTGAGAACTGGATAACTGTCTGTATTAGGACGTCGTCCCGACACTGATGTAGGCCTTGAAGGGGTCGGATGCCGATGCAGATTTGGTGCCGGTAGTCGAGGCAGACTCTGAACAAATCGACGTTCCATGTCTTCCAAATGCGAAAGCATCTGATTAGCTAGTGGCTCAATGTTGCTAAGTTGTTCTCGTAGGGGAGAGGGGTCTAAAGTAGTTCGTTTCTCTTTAGGCCGAGTGTCTCTGTGTGGATTGCGTCTGGTTCTAAACGTTGTTGGTTGTCCCATTGTTGTAGTTGGCGTAGGAAAAATGTCACCTTCTATACCTGGCATCCTGGAGGTGGCCATAGCAAACTGAAGAAGACAATCTGCTTCTGAGCGGACGACACAGCCCAGAGGGATTGATGTATAGAAATGAGGGGCCAATATACAATTGTGGACAAGGCCTAACAACAAACACCAAATAAAGCAAAAATCGAGTGGCATTTGCGATCAAGTAAAGCAAAATGATATACACAAATAAATCAAGATTATCAAATGCGCACCAGTTAAGAGGAAAACACAGGAAACAATAACAAATCTCGCAATTGTTTCATTTAAATCAATACAAGTGTAATGGAAGAACAATGACAAATGTAAGCAACAAATCAATAGGAAAATCACTATAAATCAATGCAAAATTCGGTGAATAATAAAAAAGCACAGTATCGAGATTGATCAGTTGGACAATACACCAGACTATAGAAATTCTTCAAAAGACTAAAAAGAGCAGTGGTACTCAAGCAGTTCGGATTAGTAATTGATACACTTAATTCGACTGGTGGCACTATGTTAAGTCCAGGACAAGGACACTTGACTGACTGAAAAAGATCGGATTCTTCTCTTTGACAGTGTTATGCAATAGCAGTAGATAAAAAAGATTCGTACCAGGTAAGAATTTGAATGGAGTGTTTTTTTTTGTAAGAATAAGTTACTATGGAGACTTACACGGCGTCCTGGATCGGGGAATGTCCACCGGTATTTTGACAGGCGTGGATGATCCGTAGGTCCACGAAACGATTTTAGTGTTCAGTCCCTGAGAAAACACGCGTAATATTGTTCAGGAGAGTCCCGCGAGTTCAAAGGAAATTTAGTCAGAGTTCTTGTTCTGTGGTTCTTGATCCATGGATTCTTGTCTTGGTCATGTAAACGCTGATTGTGGTGGATCAGCGGCTGTCCCTCCGAGTTCAGTTGGCTCCGGTGGCGGTCTCCGGAGGCCGGTCGGGGCCCGTGGAATCGTCAACAGCCTCCCGCGGATGTTGTCGGCCCGCGGTCAGGACACAGGCGCGAGTAGTGTTGTAAAATCCACACGATGTCGTCGATCGGGTTCCGGCAGGAATTACAAGCGAGGAGTCAGCTGGTTTGAAGCATAGAACAAGCCACATGAACATGAGTAGGAACGGGAACGGAAACAGGAACAGGACATCTGTTATGAGAGCAAACACGATGAAGTGTGAGAGGTGAAACCTTCGGACGTCGGCGTTGTAAGGGATCGGTTCGGCCAGGAAAGACTTCGCTCTGGTCATCCAAATGTCTACGATGCCGTCAGGTAATGTAGAAGACTTTTAGGTGGTGGATGTCTGCCGATGATGTGCCTTTACCCGGATCTTCCACCAAAATGTGACCCTAATTAGTTGAGGTCGGGTAGATAAAGGCACAGTGGAGACATCAACTTCGGTTCTGGAACATTTATTGAATCTGTTAGGAGAGAAGACGGAACCATGTTACTTGGTCTTCCGACACTAACAGAATGAATTTGAAAAATAATAAAACATTTGAAACAATAACAAATTAATACTAAAATTAAAGAGAATTAAACTATCATGGCTCCCGGTTCGCGCCAAAATAAAGGCCGCGACCGCCATCTTGGAAAACGGACTATTTACATTCTGGTGATACAAAAATACGCCAAATGTATCTTAGGAAAACTAGTGAAAATTCTTATGTTATATGTCTAATCAATAATGAAGTAATCTATTAAATAATTAAGTCGAAAGTTTTAGTTTACGGCTTGTGCAAGATACTCGAATACATGTACTTTCATGTCTATCAAAATGGCACATTGCTCTTCACGAAATATCGGCTAAATCATGTCTAAATTAACAAGTCTGAACTAACAGTTAAGTTCAATACCAAATAATCATTCAAGGAATTAAACAAATATAAACATGATAAAAATACAATAATTTAGAAGGAAAAGATAATTACCTGTTAGGAGAGAAGACGGAACCATGTTACTTGGTCTTCCGACACTAACAGAAAGAATTTGAAATACAAAAGCGCGCTAAACCTGTACCGAACATAGAGGGCGCTTCCCAAATTAAAATAATAGATCAAACAATGGCCAAGTACCCGGAAATGAATTGGAGATCTACTGATCTTGCAGAAGAATTTAAGCTTTTCCGGCAGCGAATGACACTGTGCCTGCTTGATAACGAGGTCACTGACCCACTGAAAATTGCAGTTAAACTGAAAATCGCTCTGGGCAACGAGGGCCCATCAAGCTTAACCGATGAGGACCAAAAAGATCCTCAAAAGATTTGGGCATTGTTTGATGACCAGCTTCAGGTGAAAGTAAATTTTCGTGTTCACCGCCTTGAATTAATGCGCTACAGACAGAAGACTGGGGAGAGCCTAGACGTTTTTGTGACCAGGTGTTGTGAGAAGGCAAAATATTGCGATTTTGACGCTGCTGATTTAGCTGAGCGCATAATGGAGCTTGTAATTGCCTCCACAGTCTATGAAGCATTCCAGAAAGAATTGCTCGAAAAACCTAAAGGATACAAAATTGACGAAATCCTAGCCGAAGGCCGCAAATACGAAGCTATGGCCGCTAGCAAGCAATGCCTGCAATCTCACGGCGATAGAAGCGCTTCGGTCGATGCCATGCAGCGATCCCGCAGAGCATGCTCAAACTGCAATCTAACTCACCAGCCTCGAAAATGCCCTGCGTACAATGACACCTGTAAGGCCTGCGGGTCTAAGGGACACTGGGCCAAATGCTGCCGCAAGTCAAGGCGCAAGCAGCAAAGAGGCAAATCGCAGCAGCGACGGCGACGGAGCACATCACGCGGTAGATCTCAATCGCGAAGCAAAGGTGCCAGATCTAAGCGCCATGGTTGATTCCGGGCAGGTTGACCACATGCAGAATGACCACCAGCAACACCATGCCGCGCCAGATGGTCACGACGATGACCAGTCTAAAGGTGACTTGTTGTACTCGATTACAATCTCTAGAATCAGTATGACCCCCATACAGTCACAGAAACGGGATGAAGCATTTAGCATAATTGATGTTGAATGCCCCAACCTGACCAGCGCAAGACGCCTCAAACTCAAAGTGGACACTGGGGCAAGCGCCAACACACTGCCACTACGCACGATGCAGCAGATTTATGGCGACAGTTGGCAACAACACACACAACGTGCACAAGTCCGGCTCACCGCCTACAACGGATCAGAGATCAGATGCCTTGGAGCCATATCTCTCAGGTGCAGGTACAAGAATTCAAGATGGGCCAATGAGATTTTCTACGTCGTGGATGTTCCGGGTCCAGCCATAGCAGGCCTACCCACATGCCGAAAACTTCAGATGGTTACAATCCATGCGATATCCCAGCCGGAAGCCCAGGTACAGCAAAATGTACAGCCGACTGCACCACCCACCGACGCACACCACATGAGTCCGCAAACCACTCCAACCATGCCGATTAGATCAGTCGATGACCTAAAGGCCAGATACCCTAAGCAGTTCGACACGCTTGGAAACTTCAAGGGTGAAGCCCACCTATACTTGAAGGAAGATGCCAAGCCGACCACCGATGCCCCGCGCAAGTGCAGCATCCACCTTAAACCGAAGCTCAAGGCAGAGCTTGACAAAATGGAAAGAGATGGTGTCATCCGTCCGGTGACGTACCACACAGATTGGTGTAGCTCTATCACTACAAGCGTCAAGAAAGACGGATCGTTGAGGATATGCTTGGACCCAAAGCGGCTCAACAACAGCCTCAAGCGCTGTCCACATAAAATCCCGACCTTGGAGGAGCTCAACCCCGCTTTCAGCGATGCCAAGTACTTCTCCAAGCTGGACGCAAAAGCCGGCTACTGGTCCGTCCACCTCGATAAGGAGTCTCAAGACTTAACCACCTTCCGGACACCATTTGGCCGATATTGTTTCCAGCGCCTCCCTTTTGGTCTCGCCGTTAGTCAAGACATATACCAGCTGGCCATGGACCGAATTACCGAACAGGTCCCCGGCTGTGTGGGAATCGCGGACGACATTGCCGTCTACGGTCAAACCGAAGCCGAACACGACGCCAACCTGATGTGCCTGATGGACACCGCCAAGAAGGAAGGCCTTGTCTTCAACAGCAAGAAGTGTACCATCAAGACAGATCACATCAACTTCTTCGGTTCCATATATTCCACCAAAGGAATACACCCAGACCAGAGCCGCATCGAAGACATACATGCAATCCCCACCCCACAGGATAAGGAGGATCTGCAGAAATTCCTTTGACTGATGAACTACGTCTCAGCCTACATTCCCAACTTTGCGGACAAGGCTTCACCTCTGCGAGATCTACTTCGCAATAATGTGCCATACCTCTGGGAAGAGGACCACCAAGACTCCTTCGTTGCTTTAAAGCACTCCATCACGGCAGGTTCATGTCTGCAGTACTACAACCCGTCTATACCGACTGTTCTGGAAGTAGACGCCTCTCAAAAGGGCCTCGGTGCTTGTCTTCTTCAGCAAGGGAAGCCAGTGGCGTTCGCGTCCAAAAGCTTATCCCCTGCACAGGCCAACTACTCCAATATTGAGAGGGAAACACTTGCACTAGTGTTTGGTGTTACCAGATTCCACACGTACCTGTTTGGCACTGACTTCGTTGTGCACACTGACCACAAGCCACTGGTCATGATCTCTGCCAAACCATTGATGAGCGCCCCGCCGAGACTTCAAAGACTGCTTATTAAGATCCAAGGATACAACTTCTCCATCGAGTATAAGCCAGGAGCTTTGATGACACTTGCTGATGCACTCAGCAGGTTGCCCAATTCAGACAAACGGCAGGATGTTCCACTAGACATCCAGGTGGACGACTTGACCCTCACCGACGGTCCAGTCACACGACACATCGACCTTGTCCATTTTGGAAGCGACAAGCAAGAAATCCTGCAAGAAGAATCAGCACGTGACCCAGTACTAAAGGCACTGCGACAGGTCATATATACCGGATGGCCAGAATCCATCAAGGAACTCCCAACTGTCCATCAGAAACATCAAGATTTTTTGCTAACATTACTCTAGCACCAGTCCCTAGCCACAATGATTCAGGCAAAGTTGTACGCACTGATTTTGGGGGTATTTTCACTCGGCTTGTCTTTTTATGGGACTCTTTCTGGAAATCATTTGCTAAAATACAGAAATAATCACTGCACTTTGCAAACAGAATCTTCTTATTGTATTCATCAACCTGTTTATTACATGGAAATATATGTAAAGCATCATCCCACTCTTCTCCAGTTTCTCGTGATTGTAACATTGCCCCATCTTCATCCAATAACTTATCTTGCTTAGCTCTGACACGTATTCTATTCAAAGTTTCAGCAAACTGCATATCATCCTTTTGTCTCATAATTTCTCTCAACTCTACTTTTTTAAAACAATCATTTCACAGATCTACTGTAATATCTCTCTGATACAATGATTTCCCTTTGACTGGAGGCAATTGATAAAAATCACCAACAGCTAAAATGCTCACTTTTCCAAATTGCTTGAGATCACGTGTTTGTTTAATCTGACGCAGACGTCCATGAATGTAACACAACATTTTATGATCAACCATTGATATTTCTTCAATAATAACAATCTGAAGATCTTGCAATTCATTCCTCAAAGTATTCAATTTTTCCTCACCTAAAGGTTGATATAGCAAACGTTCATCATTAGGGATTGACAACGCATTTTGAATTGTACTTCCATTGATATTAAAAGCGGCAACTCCAGTAGGTGCTGTTATCATTACAGACATATTATCAGGATTATTAACCATTCTTGTAAAGAGTCTTGTTGCTAAATAATGTATTGATTTAACCAAATGACTTTTCCCAGTTCCAGCTCCACCAGTGATAAACACATGAAATGGTTCAGGGTTTTTGCCTTGTACCTTCTGTAAACACCAGTCTCGAATCTTATTAAACACTTCTCTTTGCTGTGTATTCAATGACCTCAATAAACTTAGTGCATCTTGCTTTGATATTTTCACTGAATGTTGCTCCATATTACACACTTTGTCTCTCTTGTCAGATTGTAGGTCAGGAATATCCAAATCATCATCTTTTGGTAATACTGGCTCACGTTCTGCTTCACATTCAAGTCTTATCTGCTCAGATATTGGGGAAATTAAAGCCCATGCATCTTCCTGCATACCATGTTTTTCTACATATTGTTTAGCTGCTTCAAGAGCCTCAGCATTCTTCTCATATTTAGACCGATTACTTTCAACAACAACAATTACAAATTTCATTTGGTTATTTAGACAAACTGAACCATTCTTATAAAACTGTTCATAATTATCAAACTGTGGTGGCTTCAGTTGAGCATCAAGATGATATGGAAGAAACAGTTGTAATATACTGTGGTAATATTTCTCTGGATATTTAGTCACTGAAAACCTTGGGTATCTTATGACTGCTGGTTCAGTTCTTGTACGTTTCTGTATGTGACCCAAACCATGTTTCAATGCATATACTGGTGACTTTCTGGATATATTATATGTATCTCCATTATAAATAATTCTGTACTCTGAGCAAAATTTCGCCAGACACATGCCATTAAATTCATCACTATCTGGCCCTTGCTTTATAACGCTCAACTTTGTTAGTCATGAAAATATCATCATCATCTTCACATTTGCTCTGAATAACACTCAATGGCAAACTCATTCGTACAGGATTTTCACCTACAGGTATAAACTCCACTTTTCTAGAACCCTCTTTCAACCTCAGACCACCAACACGAAACACTGCTTCCTGAGCTGATAATTCCCGATTGTGTAAATACACACATCTTATTTCCTTCATACTTTGTCTAGCATCTAAATTCCCCTTCTTGGCCTCACTCTGGGCATGTGCTATCAACTGTCCCAATTCTGGTTCTGACTTTGACATGTATGATAATACGTATGCTGCACAGGCATATGCATCAGTGATATATTGAATATCCAAATTAGCATTCCAGGCTCTTATTAAATCAGGATTATACAGATTTATCCATACATGTTGAGGCTCTCTCTTTAAAACAATGGTATATTTCCTGCTTAAAACATCATTAGCCTTTTCAAAATCAGTCTGTGTAACATTAATGCTTTGAAATAATTCAGATGTTGACATGTGTTGATTATTCTCATCCTTGATTGCATTCCATACTGACTGCAATAATTCCTTGGCTGCTTTGCGTTTCATTTCATCATTACTTATGGATGTACTTTCTTCATGATTATATCCATCATGCTCACTATCTTTATCATTACATTCATCAGCTGGATCACAACTGGCAATAAATGTTGTATTAGATGGTGGTCTTGGAAAATTAAATCTACATTCAGAACCCTTCTTTTTACAAGACTTTGTATGTTTCCTACTGTAGTGGTTCCACTACGGTGCTGCGGTTTCGCAGCCAACAAGGGAGCAAGACCCTAAAATTAATTAGGATAAGTGTATCCCAAGCACTCGATGAAATAAAAACAAGGGAAGACCAGTTCTTGTTGAATCGCAGAAAATCAGTTGAAGTGTAGAATTTATTCCAATCAGTAGAAGAATCAAGTTAATTAATAAACAATCAACGAATCACAAACAGTTGAGTTATTGAAGATGGAATCCAGTCTATAATTTGTAGAGAGTGATTATTAGCCCGGTTGTAGATAAGTTAACCCGATGATGAATGATGAGTACTTCAAGCAAAAAGATCACCGAAAAGATCACCAAACAAAAAGATCACCGAAAAGATCACCGAAAAGATCACCAAAAAGATCACCGAAAAGATCACCAAAAAGATATCCTCGAAAAGATCCCCGAAAAGATCATCAAACAAAAAGATCACCAAACAAAAAGATCACCAACAAAAAGATCCCCGGATGCAAGGCAGGTTACAGCTACACTACAGGTACATCGACCTATAAGTACAAAGCAGTAAACAGTATGCAGGGTGTCAAAATACGGTGAATGTGTACACAGTGAGGTTGAAAGGTCACAACGCGTAATGCCAGCACAGACACAACAATAATGGCTGTGCTGTGTACAAAGTATATGGCACATACAGAAGGCATGCATTTATAATGCATGAATGGCGACACGACATAGGTCAACAAGTTTTAAGTAGGAGCACTCAAAATGCGCGTTTCAAGCCAAGCTTGCAAATAAAAGGAACCAGAAACTCACCAAAATGGTCGGGGGAGTCCGCACTCCCTACATCAGCATATGCCCATGCTGACCAGCCACGTTGGAGGCTGGTTTAACCCCGGAATTCTCCGGAGGAGAATTACATGACTGTTGTCGCCGAATCGTAAAACGAACAGTGTCCGTTTTCCGCGCGCGCTCACCTCGTGTGGACACATCACCAAGCAACTTTAAAATATTAGTACACCCGCATATGGACTAAGGTCGTGGGATCATCATTATTTAACAGTAACTATAAAATACGATTTCCACCATCACATGGATGTACTTTAAATACAATATAAGTGGAATATTAAGAATATTCATTGACATTTAGTTTGGGCCTAATTGTTTACAAAGTATGAGGCGGAGTGATTTGTGTGTAAACTTGTACACATATGCATATTCATGAGGAACCATTCTAAATATAGCACTGTATCTGGGGAGTTGGGTATGGTGAGTAACTTACGAGTCCCCACACTACTATGTTGCTGTACATGACTGATTATTTTATTCAATTCCTCGTCTTCTTCCTGTGTTGGTAACTTGCAACTGATATATTTATCAATGAATTTTATTACATCAGCATCATCATCTTTATCCACTCTTGGAGCATTTTCAATCCAAAACAGACAATGTGTGTGTGGAGATCCTCTTTGCTGGAATTCGACTCGGTAAAAATAGTGTGGCGAAACAGCCAGTGGACTTGTCAAGTTTAATCGGACATGTCTGGTTGCCAGACGTCCGTCGCATTCATTACAGTGCGTAGTCGGTAAATGTTAGGGACTTCGTCTCCAGACTTTGTAGAAGTAACATCGTTACGTGGGAGCCCGTCTATTTGCGAGTCAGCCTCATACGAGCGATTTCATTAGTCTGTATAGTAGTAGAGGGCAGCGAAGCGGGTGAGTTTATTATAGTAAACGGTAGTTAGTTATCACTTATAATAAGTAGGGAGTGTTAGCTTGGGTGGCTGTAGGTTGAGCAGGAGTGGCTAGAGTCGTTTGGGCTTGTGTGGTTTGCGCAACTGGTCCCCGTTGTGGGAATTTGGGTTGTTGGAAGCCTGTCAGCCTGGTCTCGTGTAGTCACACTGAGGTTTACTCAGAGCTCCGTAACCTAAGCCGTAGCTTGCATGTATTAAAGTTGCTACGAGGTTTACTATCATATTTTTGGCTTGTGTGTGCAGTTGCATGACTTATTACTGTTGATCATACTTGGTGCCACAGTGAGGTTTATAGTCACTGGGTTTACACTTGTCTTGTTGCTGTTGATCATATTTGATGCTACAGTACAGTGAGGTTTATAGGCGTTGTGGGTTTATACTTGTTGTAATACAAGAGGTTTATTATGTAAACACTTTATGCAGAATCTTACTGTTTACTTCCACATAAATTGATTACTGTGGTGAGATTTATCAGCCACAGGCATTGATGCACAATTGAGGTTAGACTGTGAGATTGACTTGTAAGAAAGTGTTGGGGTAATAAAACAGTTGTTGTTGTTCTCGAAGACACTGTCTGTACTGAGGTTTATTGAGGTTTACCTGATTTGGTAGATAGTTGGTAGCCACGTTGATTGTCATTTCCTTTAGGGTTGGTATATTTCCTATAAACGAACAGGCCTTGGATTTGAGTCCTCCGTTCGTGACATAATCCCCTCTTGCGTGTACATAACCGCTCATGTGCATGTGAGGTTCATTACATATATTTTGTGGGATTGTCCATGGTCGCTGTTGGTGGATTTGCCAGGGGTTTATTCACCGACGGGTGACCCGGTTCGCCACAATAGTCCTTGACTCTCCCAATTGGTTCTGCACTAGACATGATAACATCTTTCAAAAATGTATGAAATCGATTCTCAAACATTCTAGCTACAGTCACTGGATTGCTTCTCAATACTGTACACTTCAATCCAAACACTATCATTCCAATCCAAATCTTGAATTGTTCTGAAATCCCCTTGTTGTCTCAATATTGTATTAATGACTTCAGGCCATCTCATATCAGCTGCAGAAAATTAGCAAAACCATGTTGGTATTCCAAGTTGTCTAATCATAGCCGTGACATCTCTTGATTGCCAATATGACGGGTGTACCTCTGATTGGTTTTAAAAATTTATACCTACTATCAGACTGTAAAATATCATTAAATGATCTCTATTCTTAATCATGCTAGAATTAACATTCTGACTACAATGCATTTTGCCTGAACTTTGACGCATAGCAATTGATACACCAGACATCACCTTTTCAATTTCTGATAAAAACTAGGCTTAAAAGATATACTGAGTACATTTGGCAAATCTATTATCTGCATTCATTAACTTTTTATGAAAATATCTCAGGCGTGTCAGCTTTCCATCACGTTTATCATCAAATATAGGTGAGCCTGCGGGGAATAATGCTAGAAAACATTTGGCCTCATTACCTTTCTCCATTAACACTCTAACTGGATTGTTTCCTTCACAAGGTGCAACACAAAGTACATCATCAAAGTATTGATCAAGCACCTCTTGTCCAATATCTATATGCTGTAGACATGTATCAAGTGGAATACCACACAACCGATCCTCATCTGTTTCTTCATCACTTACATTTGATTCATCAGATTCATTTGCCATTTCATCTTCATGTTCCTCATCATGTTCACCATCTAAAGGGATCATTCCAATCACAATTGATTTCAATATCTTTATACCATGCATTGTTCTGCTTAAGATAGCTTAATGCAGTTTCCACATGTTCCTTGGTCAAAAACTGATATTGATAATATCCTTTGTAAGTTAATTTCTCTTTAACTTAATTCGAATTAACTGATTTTCATTTCTGCATCTTGGCAATGCTGTCACTGTATCTGTAATGTTAGATGGTACACATACAACAGGACCGTGTATAGAGTTCTGTCCATTCTACCATTTTCATGAATGGTATATTAATTACAATGAGATGTTCCTCTAATATATTCAAACAATCCAATTCTTGCGGAATGTTTAGCAATTCCAAATTATTTGTACATGCTTCTATAGGTACTTTTTTCTGTAGTAATGTCATATGACATGTGTAACATATCCACAATCTAGACCTGCTAGATTTTGATATAAGACATTCATTTCCACACTCTTTAGTACATAGACATTTATGTAAATATTTGTCAGATATACAACTAACAATGCTGTATTTTTCTTTATTGCATCTAACAACTTGTTTCTTAAAGGGATTGCATACGTTTGGTAATTTGAGCCTACTGTTTGTTTCAAACCAATATAATTGTATATATATACCATAAAACTAACCTGTGAAAGTTTCAATTCAAAAGGTTGAAGCGTTTTTGAGATTTTGGCGACAAACTAGAGCGGTTATTTCACGCCAGAGAACAGTTAGTCAATAGCTGAGAAGCGTTACGGCCATAACGCTTCTCAGATTCATAATTTTTAGAGATAAAAAGTGACATATTTTTCCATAACCGCGGTACTTCGAATTGAACGTTTCTCAATATGCATTATACTATCCAAAGCAGCTGTACTTCTCACCAAGTAAGTTTTTATTGCCATAAATTTTCAGAGTCATTACCAAACGTATGCAATGCCTTTAAACAAACGTTTGCAACAAACAGCACAAACATACTCAGGTCCAGTTGACACTTCATTCCTCCAATTTCTGGTAACATTTCTCATGTTCCTTGCTTGTTGAGATTTTACACGTCTTTCTCTTAAAACCCTCTGCTTTATTTTCTTACGATAATTTGCATCTTGGGTATATTTGCATTTCAATTTTTTCATCAAATTTGTTTTGTACACTTGATTACTCCAATACTTTTTCTTGATAGAATTAATGACAGCATTTCTGTATACTTGATTACTGTGATATTTATTTTTTGCACAGTTAATTATTTTCTGCCTATATACAGCATTTTCATAATACCTGGCTTTGGCATGATGAATCTTTTCTTGTCTATGGACACTATCCTTATGATACTTCCTTTTTTGTCTATCAACCTTTCTTTATCTGAGTACACTATCTATGTGATACTTAGTTTTGTCACGCTTAACCTTTCTTTCTCTATGTACACTATCTTTGTGATACTTAGTTTTGTCATGGTTAAGTTTTCTTTCTCTGTGTACACTATCTTCACAATACTTATTTTGTTCACTCTTAATCTTCCTTTCTCTATGTACTCTATCTTTGTGATACTTAGTTTTGTCATGGTGAAGTTTTTTTTCTCTAAACTTACTATCTTTGTGATACTTCTCCTTTAACAATTTCCTTTTTTGACCACTATTTTCTGCATATTTTTTCCTCTCATGTTCAAGTACATTTTCTCTGAACTTGTTACAATAAGCATATTTTTTTCTCTTTGCCAAATTGTTCTTTTCCGTGTACGCAATATTCCCTTCTACAATTGTTGTCTTATTGTATCTTTCTCTTGCTTTCTCTCTCTGTAATTTCCGTTTCAATCTCACATTTAAACGTTTACGTCTCTTTCGCTTACACTGAGAATATGTTGGCTTATCTTCCTTTCTATCATCACATTGACTAACATGAACATTACTGACTGGGTCTCTAGTAGAGGTACTTTCAGACATCAAATCTCTGTTACAGTAGTTTTCATTACTGTCAGCTTGATTACTTTGAACAAGTTCATGAACATTCATGACTAAATCATAATGAACTTCATTTCTATGATACAAATAAATTCCACAATCTGACAATCTCTCTGTATTGCTGAATGAACGAGAAAACACATACCACTTATTTGCCTCACTATATGTGTATAAATCAACACCCTACATGTCGGTCATTGCTATGATTTCTACTTCTGTGGCCCATGTACCACTATGAAACAATCTCTGCCTAACCACATAATCTTCCACTGTAGAAAAACCTTCTCTTAAGAAACACTTAAATTTAATACCATACTTCAGCAAATGATTAACAGTAAGAGTTTTAACATTCTTATGATTTTCTTCAGTTCCTGATATAGCACAAGAAATGGCTCTAAAGAAACAGTTCCCATCACCTTTTATCCTCCTTACAGTGTCAGGTCTTCCCATGTTCTCACATCTTGTGGAAATCTTATTAGTATTCAAACATACTTTGCTGACACCAAATTTTTGACACAATGTTATCTTCATTTCTTTAGTCAGTGGCAAAAAGTTCAAAGGAACTGGTTCAGTAACTTGTATTATTTCTAAATCAATATCACTCTTGTCACCATTACTTAATTCATGATCCAAACCAGTGGCATGACCATCATCAAACAAAACACTGTGTGCTGTATCTTCTTCAACCCAATCATTTCCTTTATTGTTTAGGGTATTATTACTCTCCATTGTCTCATTTAAACATTGAGTTTCTACACCTTGTGTACAACTACTGATGGGAGCACTGTTAGTATTATCAATGTGTTGATCACTACAGATCCTGAGGTCATGACTAATGGAAATATTAACAGCAGTAATTTCAAATTGCTCACTATCAGATTCATAGAATGTCCAAGTTCAGTACAATACCAAAGTGTCAGAGTAATTACTATGTCCACATTTACAACAAACCCAAGTAAATGTCTTACCAATCAAGTGTTCGTTCACATTCAAAATACCAGTGCAAATAGTATGAAACCACACACAACATTTATCACATTGTATCGTCCTTTTGCCACACCCATCACTTTTATCACAAAGCCAACCCACTTTGCATTATCATTTTCTGTTTGCAGTTCCTTGACTTTCTCTTTTGTCACTTCACAGGTCTTCATTCTCTTGATGCCTCCTTTGGAAATGTTACAGACATTGCCCCGTCCTCTCTTTCTGTTTACAGTCTGTCTCACATAAATAACTTTGCTAATACATCTTCCTGTATGACAAAATGTAGATTTCCTTAATTCTTCATGTATTTGCCTGTCCTCCTTTGACATACGCTGCTCAATTGATTTCCCATTTCTTCTGTAATTATACATCACATGTTTCCTGGCCTTTCTTGTCATTCTTACTCGCTTTGGAACCGTGTATCCAGTTGTTTGGCACCTTTGAGTCTTTCGAATTCTCTGTTGACGGCACTTCCAACTATATGAACATGTTCATGTTGCTATCACTTGTCTCTTTAATGTACGAGGACACTTCTGCTTCAATGGTATTGTGAATACACCTCTCACCTGGTTCTTACACTTATCCCGACCTCTCCTGTATCTTCTCACATGGCTCTTATCATGACTTCTTCTAAACCTCAACTTACATCTCTTCTCACAGCCCATCATATGCATCATTCCACAGCTGCTTACCTCATGACTGCTTACCTCATGACTGCTTACCTCATGACCACTCACATGACTCTTCTTACATCCATCCTCAAGGCATGTCTTATGAATCGTCTCAAACTTCACCTCACCGTTGGTCTCATGGCTCATCTCAGGTTTTTTAAAACTCGGTCTTTCAAAATATTTCTGATAACATATCGTATAACCATGACATAAACAATGCTTTAAAGCCTGAGACGAACGCTTTATGGTTTGGGATGAACGCTTTTTATCATTCAACTTCATTCTCATTTTACCAGCATGGCTGTTGCTGAGAACCGCAGGAGCCTGGTTCTCAACAACGTCCTCAAGCAAGAGTGCTTGAGTCACAAGCCCAGTGTGGACTTGAGTGGGAAAGGAAAGAGGAATAGACAGAAATAGAGTGAGAAACACATGAGCTGAGCAAAGAAAGGCTAGAGAAGTCAGCAACAAACATGTACGTGTTAGAGAAAACAGACGCTCCTCGAACTGGCTTCCTCATCCTCCAGATCCCCATCCCATCCTTCATCGTCTTGGCTCGCTGGTACTTCTGGTTTATTTGAAAGTGTTTTTATACAAAATAAGCCAGACCCCTTTGGGAGATTCCTTACGTTTTGTTGCTACAATGATTAAATTGATCCAATGATTAAATTGATCCTTCGGATATAGCAGCATACAAAAATTTCTGCTTTCATAGCTTCTGACTGAAAACCAAAAAAAGTACAATTGAGGACACTGCCAAATGTAGGGCTGGAAAATGCAGGTCAGTCGAGTGCTGGAACAGTAACTGGGAGGTTGCAGGTTCAAGTCCTCCTTCAATCAGGTTTCTTGGGTATTCTTGACTTGAGCAATTCCCGTCAACTTCCGAGGCCTTGCGTAGTTGTTTTTTTCAAATCATATTCATGTACTATCTTTTTCAAGGTTTTTCATAATAATTGTTAACAAGTTACAAAGACACTGTTTGATTACCTCTATACTGAAATGCTGTTCAAGTGACACACACAAGTGATATAAATGTCCAAGTATAGTATAAAGTGCAGGTATTACTTCAAAGCACCAGCACATAATCAGAACAAAAAGAATAACTTTTGTGTACTTGACAAGTGCAAAAAGTACAAGAATTCATCATGATTTTCATAATTATCTTATTAAGAATATTGGCATTGACAGACTCAATCAAACAAATCAATAACAGAAATAAATACCATTGACTAAAAATCCTTCAATTTACATAAAATGTTGAATATCATTCAAACACAAGTGAGATGTGTAGCCACTGGTTATAAACCCAACAGTCAAAAAGTGTGCTACTGCACAATAATGTACAGGTATGAAGGACATAATATTTACGTAAAAAAAAAAAAAAAAAAGTAAATATGCAGACGTCCCCCAGAATCAATAAAAAAACCTTCATAAGCTCATATCAGAATCATGGAGGAAAAACCGTCTATTCCTCCATAAAGAAATACTATTGTTGCATCAGCACTGCCACTACTATTATGCAGTAGGATCAACTAAAATAATGAGGAGTCATTTCTCCATGATTTTACTGAACATCAGTATTTTATTAAATTAATAAAACATTGAATTGTTATCATCCATGTTTAATTTATGACATTAAATGAATGGCTTATGGATGGATAGATTCCAATTGTAGCAAAACTAGGCATTAGTGTAGTTTACGCCACCCATATTATTTTCAGTATTTGAGTAAGAAACTTTTTTTTGTTTTCACTGAAATATTGCCGAAATAAGTTCATTTTAGGGTTTACAGGACCCATGTCCATGAATAAATTTGCTTTAAGTAACGAACCTCATTTTGGAACAAAAGAAGGTAAATAAATACTGAAAATAATATGGGTGGCGTAAACTACACTCACCCCAAAACTATACAAGATAATACAAACTACTCCACATAGGCAATAATCCATACTGACCATAGTGGGCTCATGTACGAGGACCTTATGGCATATTGTCCTTTTTGTAGTCGATTGCGGACATCCAGGGTATCCAAACACCAGAGAGAAAATTCCATCCATCGAGGCGGGTCAAAAAATAAATGAAGCTACTCAGTTGGAGCATGCCAGGGCGCTCGTCTTACCAGGAGGTACAATGGACTTTTTCTCTGGCGGGCGCGATGATTGGTCGGTGAGATTTGGGAGTCAGGCAGCTTTGCCTTCGCTAAGGCAGCGGACCCAAGCCTCATTTCAGCTCCACAATTGGGTTCCCCTCTGAATTCTAGTCATATGAGGCAACGGGCTTAGATCGGGGTCGTGGATCTGGCCCGCGAGGATGCTTTGACACGTTTTCAGGAGCTTCAAATTTCCGGACGCCCCGCGCCAGTTGCTTAGTGGACAAAGTCTTTGTCGTGAGGCAGCCCTGATATCCGGTTTCAAACTGCATTGTCAGCTTCTTTGGACGAGGGCTGCCACGCTCTGGGAGCACTTAGGCACTTGACCTCCACCTTGAAGCTTCTAGGGCCGCGGAGCAGAGCAGAGAGCGGCGCCCCGAACCTGGGGTGCTGTGTGCCACAGTAACGACGTAACGAGGCCTCGCGTCACAGTTCTAGTGCCTCGCAGTGCGGTTATAACTTTAACGGTAATGGAAGGTGTTCAGCAGCGGGCTTTGCTGGGGTTTCTATCGCCCTTTGGTCCGTGGCTCCAGAGCCCTTCTGGCTTTTCCAATTCATTACCTTACTGGAGTTCAAACAGGTCTACAAAATCGGATATGGGGTCTAGAGCCCAATGGCAAGAGATGAGACAACGGTGGACGAAATGGTGGCAGGATTTGCAGCTTATCAGAAAGGGGGCGGTTAAGGTATGGGAGTAAGAGATGGGGTGGTTTAGGGAGAGTTTTACTTGGAGGAGATGCGCGGTTCGGCAGGTGCCCGGAACCAAAATCATTTCTACCCATAACTCAATCCATAGAATCCAGAGCCCGAGACAATACAGCGATGCAAATAGTTTACTGTGCCCGCTACGATACCGTTACCAGGCATGGTTGACGCTAGCCATTTTGCAAATCTTGTTTCCCTCAATAGGCCATCCGAGGACATCATAACAGGATCGGGTCTTCCCTCTTGAGCCTCGGTCTATGTCATCCGGGGTCTCCACCTTCAGCAACATTGGCAGCAGGGGGGGGGGGGGCACGTTCGAGCAAGTGCATCCCAAGCTTGATCAAACAAACAGCCCCGTACCCCGTATTGTTTGGACAAGCGCCCAAAATTTTGGACCAGCCTCTCCAGACTGGCTTTCATTCGTGCAAACTGCACGTATAGTAGAAGAAAACCACATGCGTTAGACTTCACGTACTACTTGCCGCCCAGTTCCTCCTGCAAAGAAGCCACCCAAACACGGTATGAGCCGAGAGCCAGCCCTCGACAAAAATTACCTTGAGGGAGCGTCAGTCAGATTAGGTCTACTGCTAAACGGCACCCACAAGTGGAATTCCTCTCCACTGCAGGCACGAATGAGAAGAAGGCCTCAATTTACTCGCAAACATGACCGACCTCGCTTGGAGACCTGACCCCGCGTGGCGTCATATCTCCGAATCCGCTAGAGCATCCACCTCTCTGCCCAAAAGACGGCGCACCACAGGGAGCACGAAGTGAAGGGAGCCTCTTTGCAGCGTATGACTCCCGTGAACGAATAAAACACAAGCTTAATGCATCTTTGCCCCAACAAAAACAGCGACCGAAGCACTCCACCCTATATCTGTAACTCGATGCATCCAAGGTGAGCCGCAATGTTGAGTGGAAGTTCCTGTCCCCCCAATCTATTGGCCCCGAATCAGTCGAACCAAAGTGGGACCATCAAGGTAGGAGTAGTGCTGCCCGTCTAACCAGTCAATTTCGCCAATTTTTCCAAGCTTCTCGACCAATCAGAGGGCTGGATTTAGCCCCACGTGACCCTCATTAACATAAAACTGAGGAGCCGGTCATACCATTTAGCGTGGGGGTGATCGCTTTTCTGGGGTTAATTATGTACGGAAGGACGATACCATTTTATGAAAATTATGTGTTATAATATAGGGTTTTATTTGTCTATATTTATTTGTATAAGTATTGTAATTTTTTGACCGTATACTGTTTACTTTGAATCGTATGTACTTAGCTTATGAATTGTCTTCTTAAAATTGAACCCCCACAAATTAATTAAATGTAAATCAATAAAATACATACGATACGATACTATACGATACTTTAGGCCTAAGGTACGGTTAAATAAAATACATTTGTAAAACTATAAGTACACAATAAGAAATAGTACAGTCATGCCATAATTAATCGATATTATTAGTGAGATGTTACAGTGTATTACCCGTGTGATATTATTGGGAATCTTAGGTGAACATACTGATACAATAACGCGAGAGGTGAAATTGTGATTTTACTAGGCTTGCAATGTTTGCATTGGAATTATCTGTTTTACACCTCAGAAAGGTTGTGCATGTAGTGTCATATCACTTGACATCCATGTATCTCACCCTCAAGTATTGTCGACGGTCACAATCATATGCACCTTATTTTGTCGGTGTTTTCATTTACAAGATAAAAAAGAAAGAAAGTTTATTTCAGGGTTTAAAGACTTTCGTTTCATTCAACCATTTGCCAAATATTTGCTCAGTAGACCTGCGAATAATGCAACAGGGACCAAGGCGTAATATTAGATACGGTACACACGTGAAGTCTGCAGGAACAGAAATTGAGATTAAGAACAGTACTGTACAACATTTTGTTTATAGAGTCAATACACATGTAAATAATGCAAGGTGAACACAATTTATTTGTTTCAAACTTTTTTTTTTCTTTTTTTTTCACAACCGCAATTCAAAATAAGTTGATATTCATCTGAAACAATTATTTACTATAATCAGGTATAATAATACAGAAATTAAGTCCTTTTTTAGTAAACCAATTACAAATTAGACGTTTGTATCAATGAAATTAAATTGACCAGCCTTATGAACAGTAAAGTAAACAAAACGTTACACACGCATTAAATAAAAACACAAAAGACACATGATCTGGAACGTGGTTTCAACTTGACTCACATATTGACCTACATTTAGATAGTGACTACAATTTATACTATGGCCTATGCGAGCGCCCCTTCCTACAATTTGAGCATAAAATGCAACATCGTAAGTGCACTTGACACATTTTTCCAGAAATGTAGAAAGAAAATTGCATTCTTTGAAAAGTACAGCGAATGTGTCAAAGATAAACATATTCAATGTATTTGGACACAAAGAGTCAGTGTTTATCATCGTGTACAAAAACACTAATTTGGAACACTGCCTATTACAGTGCCCAACGTTTCACGAGCATTTAAAATTACAATCATCGAACTTTGTGATTACATATGTAGTTTAACGTCAAATATTTACATTGTACATAATATACTACAAATGAAAAAAAAAAAAACTTAAAACGGTATGTTAGGAGCACTAATTCTACGCGCACACCCACAAAACAATACTAGTTGTGTCTACATGAAATTGTGTGTACAGTATCTAGAGAATCAACTGACCATGTAAACGATCCCTAAATAACGTGAAGATAAAAATATTTACTATATTCAAAGTTTTGGGTGTAACGTTTTCTGTATGGTTTAGTTATTATATAGTTTTGAAGGTCAGGGCCCAATTTCATAGCGCTACTCAACGACCGTTTTTGTGTTCAACGGACGCGTCTAGCAAATTTTGTAATTTGATAGAGTCCGTTAAAGGTAATATCATACTTTGATTTTTATCGAAGAAATACAGATTCATGGGCAAAAATATCAAGACAGATACAGTAACAGTAATCTATGAAAATGTCAGTCCCATACGGTGCCAACTTTGAGAAAATAGGGAACAACATCCACAGTTGAGTCATGTTTCTTTTATTTTTTGATGGTCAAAAGATCAAAAATATTTGTGGTCACTGGTTTTTTCACTTTTTGAATAAATACAGCATTTCAGGCAGATAAATTCTAACGGTATGTTTCTACCATCTTCATCTTTACACCCTGTAAGTAATGGGTATATCTTTGAAGATCTCCGTTTCTGTATGCTACAAAAATTTGCTGTTAAAATACGTTTATGCTTAAGCCAATTTTCCTACTATAGTAAGCATACAACTTGCTTACCGTTAAGTAGCGCTACGCAATTGGGCCCTAATCTTTACTACGTGTTCGTTGATATCGAAATTAATAAGAATCCATAGGGAACAGTGTCATTGTTCTCTAATGGTATCCTTTTGGTGTAAACCATTTGATAATGTTTCTTCACTTCTTTCGTTTCAATATTCATGGTTTTCCTGTTTCTCGTTATTTTGAAGGGATCTTTCACCTGAACTTTACTCGGACCCACTTTACATACCATGTCAGACATAGAGTCAAAATTGACAAGAAATTGGTTCCTGTTATTCAGGGTTATGCCTCGAACCTTACAGTGCGTCAGGTAACCACTCTTATCTTGTTTTTTGGCCAATTTATAAGCGTAGTTTTGGGGTCCACCCGATACGAATGAAACGATGTGATTGTCTTCATCTAATTCATTGGTAAGCTCTCCTAAGTAATCACCAATCTCAGGCTCCCATTGACCGTCACGGCTAATGTAAATCACACTATCAGTGTCATAGTAGAGCACCCTACGATCTAGTTTATCTAACAGTTCATACAATTTAAGTCTTGCTTGACACGTTGTGTATGCAGCCAGGATCTCGTTGGTCCCCCCCCCCCCCCCGAGGCTTCTACAAACTCATCGGTGTGTTGCCACTGGACCTCGACCATCTCCTCATTGACAAAGTTTGCGCTGAGTACTTCAATGTCATCACGCGTCATCATGTCAAAGTATTCGGCTGGGTCCTTCAAGAACGAAGTCTTGCCCATGTTAGACCTCTGGCCGAACTTACCCCAGAAGCTATGGGGAGAAAAGAGAAGAAAATGAAAACATCGCTGTATGTAGTATCTATTTTGAAACACACTGACAAAAATAAAATTCATCGCTTACCTATTGAGCATGAGCTTTGCTATGGCCCTCAGTCCCGGATTTTTCTTGATCTCGTCCCATTCAAGCTGGATGCCCTCTCTGTCAAGGTACTGCTGAATGTACTGCCGTTTGAGATCATCCGTCTTACACCAAGATGGCCAGTCACTCGACTCTTGCTTGAGTTTCAGGAAGGGGTTCACGTAAGCCGCAAACAGCCCTCCCTCCTTCGTGTCTGGATCGTAGACGGCGATCTCATCAAAGTGCCAAACTTCGTAAATTGTCTCCAGTCGGTAGCCTTTCTCCAGCGCTTTCTGCAACTCCATGGTCACCCACGTGCCAATCAATGCACGCTCATCCTCACTATGTTGACAGGGAGATTGAGGAAAGAGAACATTTTGCACACAGTGGGAACATCAGACGGGCAGAAGCCTTGTATGGAAGTACCGGGTAGTACAATCCTCTCGGTGGAAGAACTGTACATTTCACCAGTCCTTCGTACTCACTGATGTCTTTGAATTAGTGAAGATAATAGGGTGTCCTATTGGATACCTTCCGTACTTATTGATGTAGGGATACAGCGATGTGAAGTATACATATTTGATTTTCTCTCCCGGCTCTGCCTCTTAACGAAGTCGGGTGGCGTTAGTGTGACCTCCACAGAACGCATCACGGGGAACAAGCGGCGTGAGAATCTCCAATGAAGAAACAAATGACCCCATTTCAGGGTTCAGATTCAGCTCAGCGTCAAATTCGCATTCCCACTTTTCCACGTAGTTATACCCCTCATTTTCAATGAACCGGCGTTTGTCCATGGTCTTTTGATACAGGTCTTCCATAGTGAGACCATTTAGGGGGTGCTTGGTATCCCGAGCCTTATAAGTATGGCCATGATGGAGACAACCGTGAAACTCTAGCACGGTCTTCACCCCGTCCAGCTCTCAAAAACCATCAGCTTTGTAGTTACCGATGTGTTTTTCACCTTGATTTGCCGCATGTTGAATGTATTGGCCTGTATGATGAGCCATCCATTTCAGCCATTGTAGAGCCTTGACTGATTGACGATCATTAGAGGCATAGCCCTGTGGTGGAATAATGGCTACGGTGTCAGGGTCGAGGTACTTGGTGCGGTACACCAAGTTACAGGCAGAGGCAATGGTGATACACTGTACGAATGGATTAATTCCCGGGGTCGTCTCTCCAACCGTCATATTCATGAAGAGAGATCTGAAGCTCAGACAGCACTGACGTAGGATGTCCACATCAGATCGGCAGTACTTGACGATCTCCTTCTGAAAGACAAAGGTGTCGTTGCGGTGATCCTGGTACCATTGGACGAATCTTTCTCTGTCTGAAGCCTTCATGGAGTCTGGATTGTAGTAGCGCATCTCGGGTAGATGAGGCAAGACACAGTTCTGATTATTCCATGTGTTGAAAAATGGGGGAAGTATCCTTTGGCTAATTCCTTCAGCCCAAATGCCCCTGGAAGTTTGGATAGAGCCATGGGTAAGAAGTTGAAGGAGTCGTTGCATTTTGTGTCGGTGGCGGACACTGTAATGCTCATTACCTAGGCTCCATTGAAGATGACTTCTGGTAACACCGCATTGTCATAGAGGTACTGCAGTATGAATCATATCCCTTAAAGTTAAGACAAAGAACGATAGCACCCTCGTTTTCTTCGCTGAAGAGCCACTTGCAAAAATCGTGGCGAGTGGTAGGCCCCGAGAAAACACGTTCGCGCTGGCGACATCGTGGGCACGACACAATATCTTCGGTGTCCATGCATTTGCTGCAAACTTTATGAGCGATGCAGAGGTTCGGATGGTGAGTTCCCGTTTCCTGCACACACTCGAAATCGAAGAAGATGTAACTTGTAAAATCGACATCGTCTTCAGTTTCATTGGCGTCTTCGTGCCTCTCCACTTCGTTAGTCACCAGGCAGTCATCTGACTTTTCGTTGCTTCCTATCACTGGTCGCATATAGCACAGGTGATCAGGGAGAACAAACTATCTACATACGTTACAGTATCTTTCCCCACACCTGTGTCCCTTGCCTCTGTGATGTCTACGGCTGACAAACTGATCGCAGTTTGGACATCTGAAGTGCGTCTTGCAAACTGACGTGCCACGTGTGTTAAGCTTGAGATGATTTTCAAAGCACATCGAGCTCTTAAAGTGGCGGTTACAGTCGCAGCAATAAACTGGTTCTCCTTCCTCGCATTGTGGCTGGAAACAAAGTTTACATGAGCCTTGACATCTATGGTCTTCCGGATGGTCGTGACCCTTCAAGCAACGGAGGCAAACATAACTTTTGTTGACGAGTGCCGGCATGCTGGAGATGACGTCATAATGCCCATCGTGATGATAAAGATAAATTTGCTGAGCGACAGAGGGGCCCTTGTAGATGATGGCATTGGCGTAATCTTTGGACACAACGACAATCTGATAATCAGTAATGACTTGTTGGAATATGTTAATTTCCTCAATTCCACACTTAGCCAAGGGAATTCCAGCCTTGTGGTGGAGATCCTCAGCCATTTTCCCCTGCAAACTGTATCCTCTACAAATACTATTCCATTGATCATGCTTATCGAGCCGTGCTTTAGCAGTGACGAGTGCTCTTGCACAACACAAATCATCCTTATTGACGATTTGGATGATGCACTGTTTTTCTCTCAGGAATCTTTCCAGGTTGACATACATCTTACGGCGACGTTGACGACCCATTGGCATGGCAACGTGGGTGACCTGAATCTCCAGGGTGCTGTCTATAGTAAACTCTTCGACTGCAAAACCGTCTCTACCCTTGCCAGAAACCGTTCGGCCGTTAAATGGGACTTGGTCATGAAGGGTAATTGAATGGGATAGTCCAATTCTGGACACGTGACAACCAAGCGAATCAGATCTTGGGGTTGAGCTCCTTCGGTTTACTGTGTCGATTACACTCTGGAACACCCTGTTTAAAGTGTCTATGACATCAGCGTGGCTGTGGATGTCGATATCGTCACTGAATTTAACGATATACTCTAGCCCCTTTGTCTTGAATTTTTTCATATCCTTCTCCTTCACCTGAGTGACGCGGTTGAGGTCTCGTACATCATCTGATATTCTCAGTCGTTTGGGGGCCGGTTCAATCTGCGCCGTCGTATCTTCCAGCGTGCCGTAACCAGACTGCGTGGTCGTCCCTTCATGCTTACTGCGAAGATGTCGATGGTAGTTGTCTTTTCGTGCAAATACCTTACCGCATTCTCCACATTGATGTTGGTTGACATCATTATGGCGGGTCAGGTGACGATTGTAGTTGCCACGCTTGAAAAAAACCTTGCTGCATACGCTACACGCAAACATCTGTAAAGAATCCAGAGAAATGGTATGAGTTAAGGCTAATGACAAATATACACTGTTATAATTTTATACTAACTTGAATAATATTCACAATAGTGAAATAATCTTGCTCGTGTGCTTATAAGTACATAATATAATTCGCGCATAATAGAAACTACGCGAACTCTGCACATAGATTCAATAAAGAAATAAACAAGAGCGTTTTCCTGTTAATGTATAAGTTTACATTTTCTGTTTTATTACACTGGTCAGATATGTTATTTCAAAAACAAAAGCGAACCTTGAATACGACGGTGAGGAGTGAAAAGGAACTTTGCTCTGACGATTACACGCTGAACCAAATGAACTAAAATAGCAAATTGATGCACTGTATGTATCTGCAGGAGATATCGATGTGATACTGACGCCGTCCAACAGTAAAACGATTTAACTGCGCGAGTTTGACGACTTGTATAATTGTATTGCGGACGTCGTGTTTTGCATGGTGATCATGTATCTTCTTTTAATAATAGGAAAACCTCCCAGTCATAAGTAATGTCTGGAAAAAAATATATTTTGAGCTATCACAAATCAGGAACTGTGGGTGATCCCAAAAGTCTTGCATATATAATTAACAATGAAAATAAATTACTGCAAATGGCCTTCATAATGCAAAAGAATTAGAAATACCTCATGTTCAGTAAATAGGCAGGGGTATTGCGTCTTCCTCTCAAAAATTGTCTTGTGCTCCCCCTGTACGATATCGTGTCTACGGTCAGCAAAGGTCAAGTTCATCAGGCGTCCAACTTCCTTATAGTCCGGCCTCTTCTTGAAGATTTCAACTGTAAGCCATCGGTTGTGTGCTGCAATAGTTGTATCATCTTCAGATTCCATACGACTGGGTAATATAAGTAGTTCTGCAAACCACACATTGGTGGATACTTGGCAGCTATGATCTTCTCCTTACTACCTCTTGGTGCAGGTGGCTGCTTGCGTTTTCTGGATTTGACCACAAGCAGTTCTCGAATGGAAGGGTCCCGTTTCCGGGTATTCTGAAATTTATGTTTCAATTTGTGCAGCCACAATTGCTGAAAAGAAAAAAATTATTTTTTTAAATATTGAATATGAAAACAAATGAAAGGGATAGAGAGAGGGGAGGACTGATAGGGAGCACTTGCCATTTGTAGTACACACTCCTCTTCAAACATTGTGTGAGAGGAACATGAAAATCTATTAAGACCTACTTAATGTACTGAGTTTCATGCATACAAAATGGTGGCAACCAATTCCTCCCACCCAATTAAAAGTAAAAAAATACAATACAATAAAAAACATACAAATTATTCATCCAATAGCATTGGTGAATGTGTTTAATAATACATAAAATTCTTTTTGATGAGGTGGTTATGGTATACTACATGCTAGACAATCCTTCATAATACCACATTTGAAATTGCTGCCATGACTTGTGAAAAAGTTTTGCAAGAATATAACACCCAAGAAATGCAATGAATCATTCCGTAGTTTGAGAACTGTTCATTTTTTTCAGGACAATTTTGTCTCGCACAGAGAACAAGAATGCCATTTAAGTTGTCGAGCTCATTTCTCTCTAAAAGTTATTGTCATTGAAAAGTGAACAAAGAAAAATTGACTGGAACGGGATTCGAACCGGTGACCTCCTGAATACCGTACAGGTGCTCTATCAACTGAGCTATCCAGCCCTACGTTGGTGGTGTCCCTAATAGTCAATTATCTTTGTTCGTTTGGCAGTCAGAAGCCATGAAACCACGCACATACCGCTATATCCCAAGGATATTTTATCGATACTCGCAGCAATGCTGCAACCTGAGACAGTACATGGGGGATCACTCAAAGAGGATGCGGCTTTTTAATTAATATAATCATGAAATAACCACAAGGGAAACTGACTGAATTTTAAAGTCATTGAAAAGTGAACAAAGAAAAATTGACTGGAGCGGGATTCGAACCGGTGGCCTCCTGAATACCGTACAGGCGCTCTTCCGACTGAGCTATCCAGCCCTACGTTGGTGGTGTCCCTAATAGTCAATTATCTTTGTTAATGACTTAAAATAATTTAGTCAGTTTCCCTTTGTGGTTATTTCATGATTAAAAGTTATTGTCACAATAAAACATACCTTTTGGCCAGCCACACTTTCATCTCAGTCACTATCGGGTATTTGAGCAGAAGTTGTTCGACAAGTTGAACATAGTCTGTTGGTGTTGGGTAGCTTCAACACAGGAAATACAAATGAGAAAAAAATTCTTCAAAACCCTTTAGTCTTAACATCTTCCAGAAAATCAAGAATAGAGACAGAGGTTTAATTTTTAAAAACCATTCCTAAAGATTTCATTTCACATCTCATTGTGGATGTCGGCATAGAATTAGCACCTGCCAAGCACGGAGTATACATTCTGAGTTTGAACAAGTAGCAAGCTCTAAAGTTATTTTTATATGAATAAAATTAATTAAAGTGAAACTTCAATATAAAAGAAATGAGTCATTTTCGACGACTACTTAGCATCCACTGTGAATTTGGAATTCTATGCATTATAATATAATATCCCTTCCCACATGAAAGCCAACTTCCAAAAAAAACTGGTGCATTTGTTTTACATACATTAAAAAGCATGCATGTATACTCACAGGGTATGTTGTTTGACAGCTTCAAAGATCGTGTCAAGGATGACTGTCTCGTTTGCAGTTAAGAGACTTTCTTGAACAGATATTTTCTGCTTTATCTGCTCAGGAAGATCAGGAAAATCGAAAGTATTCATCCACCCAGACTTCACCGCCGCTTTAAAAGTCGGGACTTCTCTGAAAATAGAAATTATAAATAACTAGGAATGTTATTTCTTTAATAATGTAACTGTACAGCTTTAAACCTGCTTCACAGGTGTTGCAAGGTTTATTCACAAGTTGTTTGTTCATATGCAAAGTAAAATGCATATTTACGACAAAAAAGGGGATGGCTTGAAGAAGCTTGTACACACATTCTAATATACTCTGGTATTTTTCTGAAAGACCCCTCCCCCCTCTTTCACTCATTTTCTTCTTCTGATGTTAGTTCCCTTCAGTCATCAAGTGTTGTATTTTTTGGGGCTAAACCCCCTCATCAACAGATCAAGTTTTCACTTTCAGTTTCAAATGTTTCAAATGTGTCACTTTTTATTCATTGTCCATTGGGTTCCCTGACCGAGCAGGCATGAAAATCTAGCCCTATATGTATAACAAAAATAAGAATTTCCCTTTGTTTTGTATAGCTGACATATTTTTAATGCTGGAACCCCAAAGCTATAAGGACGGTGACCTGAAAAAGATATCATAAAAGAGTCATCTGATATTAATTGGTTAAAATCATCTGTCAGTGATCTTTTTAAGAACTCAGTTGATTATGGAAATGTAAAAAAAATTAAAATCTGAAAATTTTGACTGAAACTAAATCTAAAAAAGACACAGCTTATAATAGAATACTCACAATTGTCCTTGTACTTGTGAAACTGGAACTTCAGGAAGCATAACAGTCACAGGGGAGTGTCAAGATGGTTGTGATCTTAACTTTGGACATTGGTGGAATTACATCCTCTTCTTCTACATCAACGAATTCTTCAAAGTCAGGGTGCCAGATCTTGAGGTGAATATCTTGTCCTTCAAGCTCTGGGAAGATCTCAATGACTTTCAGTAAGAGGTCTTGTGATTTCACATGTTCTTTGTTTGGCACATCTATGATTTTTTTAGCGTCATTCCACATCAACAAATACCTGAGTGAATAAGTGCATCTTTGTGAAAACTAAGAAATAACACAAAATGAAAATGCACAGCGGTATCTTTTGTAATTGGGATTCATTTTGCATACATGTACATGTTCTTTTTACAACTTCGCTGCGCAAACATAAGTATTACCCTGAACTACATCTCAAATGGAATCTCTCACAGAAGGCAATGTTTCAGAACAATTAACTTGGAATAGTCTGTTTTGTAGACCCCAAGTGGATAGTAATCTGCCAAATCTGTCACTTTTAGTAGTTCAGTTGTCCATTATCATTTGATATTATTGCATAGGCATGAACATGCTCAATATAATCAGCTGTCTGGACAGTCCTACATAGAATATGAACAATTCCAGTGATGATGAAGCTTGTTTAAATTATTCCAAAATGATACTCATTGTCCAATTTCTCCAGTATAACGGCAGAGCCTGAGTGATACCAAGTTCCGTTACATTCTACATTCTTCACCATGTAAACATCTGCTTGTCCAGCAAGTGGGAGGATCAATTGTTGGACATCTCTAGAAAGTTCATTAGTATGTTTAATTTCACCACACGTATGATCAATTACTTCTTTAGTAAGGAACTTATCAACTGAGGATTTGGACATACACCACGCTTGATGAAACTGATGTCTCTCTGCAAGAGTTTTTCGGATGTTCTTCCTGTTTTTGGTCCTCCATGCTACTTCTTTAAAATAGAAATGCTTTGATTCAAAGCGAAGTGTCTAGCAATGTATTAGTGGACCATACTCCAAAAGACTTTTTGGGTAGTGCAAGAGATAGTGAAACTTTGGTTTCATAGTAATTTCTGTGTACTCTGTATAGTACTTTGTTAGAAACAACTCAATGAGATAGGCAAGGAAATTTGAGATCACTCTGTTTACTTTTGGCATCATGCAGTGCTCCACTACATCAAGAAGCAACAACAATACTGCCCATTTTGCATCACCAACTGGAATTGCATGGGCAACCATGATGGGTAACAAACGTAACAAGCACCATGCCTGTGCAGCAGTTTGCTTGTCCTTAAAGTTTCCAATCTCTGATGACATTACACTAGGTTTGTTCCTCTTGTCATTTGCATCATAGGCAAACGTGGACACTTGGTGGTTAAAATACTGCAGTGAGAAAAAGCCCTGACCCACACAGCATTTAATGGTATTGCAAATGACCTCGGGTACAATTCCTTCCAGGAGATCATGTGCAACATCCCATGGCAGACCACTAGTTACATGAAAGTACTGTAGCTCATTGAAAGTACAATTATGCTTTACTCCATACAGAGTCGATAGATTAGGATTATCATGCACAAGTTGAGCCTGTTGGTCATATGCTTCCTTAGATCGTATCTCCAACCTTTGGGTACAGAAATGGTCCTTCAGTGTTTGTGAAGTTACGTTGCATAAACGACAAACACAGCCATGGTTAAAATGTTCTTGAAATCCCCCTATTGTATGGGCACCTAGGTTATCTGCACAAATAAAGCTGACAGTTCCATGAATATTGTGCTCTACACCATCTTTGTGCAGTGTAAGACCCTCTGTCTCTAAAACAGAAATATCTTGGATAAGTGGCTGAAGGATTTTATGCATGCCATATTTCTTTACATGGGATGATATGCACATACAGGCAAGTTGTATGCATTGCAGTTTGGACCTGTATTGAGGAGATATGTTGCCAAGAACAAAGTAAATACCACCAAACTTAAGTTGTTTGACTTTGTTTCCTAATCGATTTGCCACGCAGAAGTCGTCAAAATAGAGCTGTATTTGGAGATTCATGTGATTTCTTGAGAACAAATCACTGCTTGCAAACAGACTACCATCACAATAGTCCTCAATGGCTTCTTCTGAAAAATGGCCATTGTATATTTCTGCAAATACATCATCCTTCCTTAGTAATGAATGGATAGTTGAAAGAATTGGGATGTATTGCATTGTCTCATCCTCACCTTTGGCATTCTGTCCTAAGACATACTCCACTGGTTCTACAAAATCAAACTGCTCTGCTGCAAATTTATTGATCTGTCTATCTGCAGAGAAATGGCTGAATGCCTTCTCATATTTTGATTCTTCTAACACAGTGGAGAGACCCAGCTGATTAAGTGCCTGTAGATCAGCACCACCTCTCTGCAAAATCCCCCTTACTCTGTTATTCAAATCTTCACGATATGACTTCATGATATCTGATATTCCATTTGCAACATAGCTACAGGCATTAGTTGTGGTTTTGAACCCTTCTCTTAGACCAAGTAGGAATGAGCTAACCTCATGGTTTTCATTTACAAGAGGCTCTTGGTAATCGTTGTCTTGACCAAGAAAATCATCACCAACTACGTCATTACCATCTTCCTCTTCATTATCTGTGTCATCATTGTATTGGTTTCTATTACGCCTTGTACAGTGTTGCATCCAAAATGTATTATGTTTACATTTGATGTGACGTAAATGCGCACGGACTGTTTTCTGCAATTTTTGACACCCAGCAACATTGCAATTGAATGTTTGGATAGATGTATGCCCATGCCTGTAATGTTTAATTAGTGCTGAAAACGAGTTCTTTTTAGCAAAGCAAAAACTACATGCAAATATCATTCTGTAAAAAACTTTTTGGAAATAAATTGTTCAATGTATGCGCCTACTTGTTAATGAGCATCTACATGTATTAAATAAATCCCAACTTTATTTGGGTTTTGGTATTATTTGTATTTGATTGGAAAGCCTTTGCAAGAGTGCCAACTGCCAAACATACCTTGAAAAAGTAAACAAAATAACAAACAATTAATTTCAAAATTAAGAAACATTTGGTTTTCTCTTTCCTAAATTAAAAAATGCAAATGCTGCAATTTACCAACTTAATAGGTTTTTGAGTATTAGACTGATGTGTGAGAAAACTTCACACGCTTTTAGTGAGCGATTAGCTTGCTGAACAATTAAATATGAAGGATCCAAAGATCCCCTGCCCAATTTTTGTTACAAATAAAAAACTTTAACAGTGTTTTTACTTGTACTTGGACAAATCATCCCCACCTGTGAAACTAAGAGGGGAAATTATGAAAATTCAAATGATCTGACACAAAATGAATCGTGAAATGGATACAAATTATTTTAATATAGACTTACTTTGAACTCATGGTGCATGGATTGGAGTTTGTGTATTGTATGTAATGTACAGTACATACAGGTCCACCTAAAACACAACAATAAATTCATTTCAAAATTAGAATCTCAAAAAAAATCAACATAAAGGCCTAAAATAAAAATATTTTCAGATAATCAAGTACAATTAAGTCCTAAATTAGGCTTTCCAGGCCAACTGCAAGACTTGTACTAACATTTATTAGGCCCTAGAGTAACAAAAAATGAATTAGCCTAACTGCGATTAGCTTAGGCTAGCTAATTTAGTTCATATACTAGGCCAAACCATATAACTTCAAGTTTCTGTGGTCTAGGGTAGGTCTTGCTTTTAACATTCAATACTCAATAGACGAGACTGACTATAGGAGTAGGGTACAAGTCTACAAGACCCCTATCATTTTACTGCTGATCCCCCACCATGACTGTAGTTTTAGGCCCTAACGTTAGGCCAACCTAGTCCGAGTAACTAGGACCCTAATCGCCTTTTTTTAACATTTCGACATGGTCTGGCGATAGTACGTTCCTAGTCCCTTGTATTTACATGAGTTCAGAGTCCAGCAAAATCCTGTGATTTCACCTCCAAAACGATCCCAAACTGTCTCATGCTGCCGGCTATGGACCAAAGGAGAATAAGAGATTCCAATAATGATACGTTTTACTCAAATTTTTTGAAGAAAAGGGAATTTTTCCCCTAGAAATGGGCACTATAAGACCGCCACGAAAATAACTGCCATCAGCTTGTTGTTTAAATTGTACACTGGTACCCGGCCACAATGCAGTGCAATAAGTGCATGCAGTGCATCCAAAGCATTTTAATTTAAATAACGAGATTATGGCAGTTATTTTCGTGGAGGTCTTAGTGCCCATTTCTTGGGGAAAAATTCCCTTTTCTTCAACAAATGTGAGAAAAACTTATCATTATTGTAATCTCTTATTCTCCTTTGGTCCATAGCCGGCCGCATGAGACAGTTTGGGATCGTTTTGGAGGTGAAATCACAGGATTTTTACTCAGGGTAGAGGCAAAAAGGAGCTCTTGCCACTCATGTAATGATGTATTACAAGGGACTTGGACCCTACTATCGCCAGACCATGTTCAAATGTTAAAAAAAGGGATTGTAGGGTCCTATAAAGACCTAGTTACTCAGACTAAGGCCAACCTAGCTTTCCCAGGCCGACATAGGCCCCCTTCTTGAATAAATAGGACCCCCAAGAATTACGGGCAAATTGACTTCAAGTTCAGTTCAATTTACACGACGGCCTAGGCCTAACGTGAAGGCTGTAGGGGGCCTAAGCCAACTAAACTTAGGCCTAGGCCTAGGCCGTAACTGAAAACAGTACATATGAATAATTAATGATAATCATTATGTAGGACCATGCACGGGCTGCCTGGGACTAGACTGGGTCAATTCGTCATGATCACGTTAGGCCTAGCTTGCGGTTTTGGGGTCAGCGGAGACTAGAGAGCTTCAGATTGGTGTGAACGTGGACGTCGTTCACGTCGACGCTGCGACGTGGACAACTCATGTTGACTGTTGTTCGGTACGCTTTAGATCATCACTGGACGACGCGACGACTGCACGAGCGCCCTCTTAAGTCCTGTGACGTATTGACCTTGTCGATTATAAACAAGCAAAATGGCGAATCTGCATCGTATCCAGGAAGCGATACTGCTTGGCTATTCCACTGATATTTTAGATGATGAAGAATTTATGATTTTGTATGATTCTAATAAACCAACCAATCCCGAATTTAAGTACTATGATTATGAACAATTTGACCTGGAAAATTACAATGACGACGAATGCAACGCTTATTTCAGGTACAGTACTGTACTAAAAGTTACTTGTAGGCCTAAGCCAACGTTACGTAATACGTAGCCATATTTCATTGATAGTGTAGCTACAATTGATTGAATGAAGGATTAATTATAGTGTTTTCCATACATATACTGTAGCTCAGGCTTTTTCTTTCTGTACCCATGCCCGTGGTTTTGGCCCTACCCAGGTCTATTGGAACTTATTAAGCTGAACAATATAATCAAATTCGTATAACGAATGTGAGCATGGTGAGGGGAGTTTAGGATATATTTTGGAAAAGACTAAACCCATTTATTTATGGGCGATAACAGAAAAAGTGATTCAAAGAAATGTAACCTATTTTATTTATTATATTATTTTACTCCTGAAACAGTGGGGTTTTTTTCTCGAATGTTTTATACTTTTCGGGTCATAGGCCTACTAAGTAAAAAATTTGTGTCAGCTGTGTATTGAATTTGTCCATATTTTGTTAATTGCATGATTGCACGTTTGTACGTCCAAACTCTTTTCTTCGAAAGAGTGAAGGGAAGAGACTTGGTGTTTATTAAGTCTTGATTAATTTCCATATACAATTTTAAGGCAGGTAATATGCTGACCCATTTTGATCCTACATTATAAACATGTAATCTGGGTCCTAATCGTGTAATTCAACCAGTCTGTTTTAAAAGTGTATGCCTGTTTTTAATAAGAATTGACACATTTTTCTATGTTTTGTTTGTATAGGTTTAAGAAGGATGATTTGTACCTGCTGAAGGATGTACTACATGTCCCAGACAGAATAAAGTGCTCCAATGGATACAGAGTTCATGGGCTAGAAGCTTTGTGCATCATGCTGTCTCGATTCGCATTTCCGTGCAGATATGGTGACATGGTGAAGATGTTTGCTCGTGATGTGCCACAGTTGTGTTTGGTTGCAACTCATATGATGGACTTTTTGTACTTAAACTACAATCACCTCTTTGAAACACTAGATAAACCATGGTTGTCACCAGCACACCTCCTGAAGTATGCCACAGCTGTACGTGTGAAGGGAGCTGCACTGATGAACTGCTTGGGTTTTGTTGATGGAACTGTGCGCCCAATATGTCGACCAAATACAAACCAAAGAGTCATGTACAATGGACACAAACGTATTCATGCTCTAAAGTACCAATCGGTCACTGCAGCAAATGGCATGATTGCGAGTTTGTTTGGGCCCATATAGACCACAGGGCATGGCTTCAAAATGTGCTCAGAAAACAAGTTTCTTGGCGCACCTCTGGGAACTAAGTGGAAACACCACAGACTGATAGCTAATACCTTAGGGATCATTAAAAACCAAAATCCACAATCCCAAATTTGCCAGTTAATTAAATATTTGCATTTTAATTACCCCCTTTGAAAAGCAGCGCCCTCTATTGGCGGGAATTGGCCAATCGTGTACAAAGTGAAAGGGATAATTATTCCTTGCTGCTGAGAGGGATTCTTCAAAGGCATGACTCGGGAAAAGGAAACTATTAAAACCAAAATATGACTTTTGAAGCAATGTCAAATAATTTGAAGTAAATTTTAGACCCGTTATGATTAAAAAACCCTTGATACTAAACCATCTGCAGCCTCAGGATGGGGGTCTATTTCAATCTTCAAACTGTATAATTTTGTCATGGATTTCATGTTATGATAGGGTTACACAGACTTGTGTAATAAACATAAAAAGAAAGGTAAACATGAACACAGTTGTTCATTCGGGTAACAACAAGTTTCACCTTTGATGCACCTTTAGCTTTATTCATACCACAAAAAAAACCAAAGAGAGAAAAAAAATGCCTCACTAAAATGACTAAATCATGTTAAATTTCACAGAAAAAAATCCAGAGCTTTCAGAAACCACAGTGGCTTCATTCCGCGTCCGAGAAGCTCGTGGACACCGCCATCTATTATCTTGTCACGAACAGCGGTGCCTACGCTCTCTCTTACGGGCTTCGCAATTGGTCCACTATCTTTTGAATATGCATGATGTAATAAGGGCCTCGTTGATTGGCCGTTAAAAAGCAATGATGTAATGGTTTTTTCTCCGTTTCTTAAAGCGAAATTTTGAACGTAAAATGGCTATTTTTGCTAAAACTGGCAAAAAACTCAACTGTGGATTTTATGTGCGAGTCTTGGGACATCCTCTGGAGTAGTTTAAGGTATAATTTACATAGATCTGTGATATGCGTCACGAAACTGAAAAATAATCGGCCATGCCCCGAGGTCTAATAGAAGGAAGGAGGCATGACTCTTATTTGTTGCGAGAGTCTGGGCTCTTGGGTGAATTGGAACTCAGATCATATGGCCCAGGTGGCAATGTCATGTGCATTTATGGAGATGCTGCTTACTCATTACGGGCCCATCTCCAGAGTCCCTTCAAAGGGAACGATGTTACCGCAGAACAGGAGGCCTACAACAAGTCAATGAGCGGTGTTCGAATCAGTGTTGAATGGCTTTTTGGTGACATAATTAATTTCTTTAAGTTTGTAGATTTCAAGAAGACCCAAAAGATCTGTCTATCAGCATGTGGCAAAATGTATGTTGTTTCAGGCCTACTAACAAATGCTCATACTTGCCTTTATGGCAATGTGTGTTCACGTTTCTTTGAGCAAGACCCACCCAGCTTGGAGGGATACTTTCAAGGTCAAGTTTAAAGGTAATTTCATACATTGTTTTTTGTCAAAGAAATGCAGATTCAGCCCCATACGATTCCCACTTGTTGTGAAAACAGTGTAAACAACTTGCTTTATTTTCAAATCTTTTCACAGGAGTTTTGATCTCCCTGAGATCATTGTTTTTGGTCAATTGGGTTGTAACTTCTGGATAAATACAGCATTTTAGGCAAAACACATTTTAATGGTATGTTTCTACTATTACCATCTTTATACCCTGGATAGTGCTGGGTTTTTTTTCCGGTTAAAGGTTATGTACGACGTGGATTTAATTATCAGTGTACACATTTCCGCAAACCGTTAAGGGTCTCAGCAATGGGAATATTATGGCTTGAACATGTGCCAATAAAAAAACTGTACATGGGGATTGTAATTTTACCCGCTTCCTCACACTGATTCAGGGTTAAAACAGGTTTTTTGGTTTGTATGCTAATTAGCATTTCCATATTCATGAGCAAAACTGTGATGTCATCTGGGAAACTGAGAGCAGTAACCCAATTGATTTGTGCACAAAAAGTTGCAGTTGTTTTATAGGTTTTCTGACAGACATTTTCCTCCTCAATGGTTTTATTTTGCCAAATATGTTCCTTTCACTCAACTGGTGGTGTAACCATTTCTGTAGGTCAAGTTTGCCTCTTCATTTCTTATGTTTTTTCATTATATTTTGGCTGTTGGTTCCCTACATGAGTATGCGTGAAAATCCCCCGTTTTACAAAGCCATTCAAAGGAACCCAAATGCTGGTTTGAAACCAAAATAAGACTTGCCATTCATTATTTGTCAGTATATTCTCTGTATGAAGGCAATAAAATAACTTGACTGAAAAAAGCAATGCAGCCGCCCTTTAACCGAAACTGAAAGGAAAAAAAGGGGCCGAACCTTTGCACAGTGTGCCCAGACAGCCCAAAATTGTCAAAAATTCATAACTCACTCAAAACTCAAGCTACAGATGTCAGTGATATGAGGGCTCATTTTGTTTGTTATTTTATTTTATATACAATCCATTTCTGAACAAACAAAATACCAAAAATCATTAAAGATGTTTTAAAATTGAAAAAACACATTACCATACAAACAACACTGTGGTGTATTGTGGTAGTCAGGGTACCAGACTTATCACAGGGAGGATGATAGACTTATCATGGCTGTGTACAGTCTTATTTCATGATTGTGCATGAATTTGTGCCTGTTGATACAGGTACATGAATGTAAACTGTATCTGTATGACCTGATAGGTAGCACATTTGGCTGAACCCATATTCTGAGAAAATGGTCAGTAAAATGCGTGTGTTGTTCTTGGCAACAATTTTATTTATTCATAATATCATGAAGTATTTTATGTGGGTAACAGGTATCTATCATTTGACCTTAACATGTGTTTCCTAATTGCAGTTGCACACCTGTACACTAATTATAAGCAATTTAAATGAGTTAAATACCATTAAAATGGGTGAAAATGGCCTATTTTGAAATTTTGGCCAATCTTCATGGGTGCTTCGTTTGGGGCCTACTGATGGCTATTATAGCTCTCGACATCACGGGGCTTCATAAAACCACCTCACATCAACTCATTATATACATATACTGTACATGGCATCTCACCATGTCAATATGAAGCACCCCCGCCATGCCAAAAAAGTGCTAGTTATTTCAAAGTTGCCCTACCCCATCTGGTTTACTCCAAAAAGGAGGGCGTCATGGCCATTCAGGCAGAAATTCTGTGAAAGTGAGATATTTGGGTCTTAATGGCCTGGTTGTTTCATTTTCTGAAATGGGAATGTATACCCAGAGTAACTGTGAAAACCTTTTGAGGCTGTCTTAAATACTTTTGGAGCAGTGACCTTTAAAAAAAAAGCCAACATAAGTTTTTGACAGCCCTGGGCACATTGTGCTTTGGCTCATGCTCAACAATCCAAAAAGTGTAAACTGTAGAATTTCAGTCAGTTGTCCATTTTGCCAAGTAGAAGCATGCTTTTCACATGTAAAAGAAACATTGTACATGTATGTACTTCATCTAAATGCTTGATCTAAAGAGAATAACATTGTAAAAAGTATTCTGAAAGCGACGATCACTTTGAAGAAGACATAAATCGCACATGTTGCAAGTGATTACATAGGTTTAATAACCATTAACCTGATTTGTTTTGCAATCAGTAACCGGATATGAAATTAACCGATTTTGCCCAGCACTAACCCTGGAAGTAATAGGTGAATTTGTGCAGATTTCTGTTTTGTATGTTACCTTAGCACATTTAAGGAAAAGTTTAACTATTAGACAATGTGCAATTCTATTTATTTATTTATTGAATTAACCATTAAATCTTTCAATATACATTAACACATATAATGTACAGTATATAATAAATAATAATTAATATATGAAAGTAAATGAAATAAATCAATTGTTCTGTATCATTTCTAAAAAAATGTCCTGTGATTTTTTTAATTACATTCGAAGAAGACCAATTTTAATTCAACATTCTGCTTATAAGAAACTTTTTTGTATGTCCCCAGTCTTTGTTTTCCATTACTGATGGCCTATACAGGTGCTTTGTGAAAGTTCTACATGTATATACCCTTGTTAAGACACAGACAGTGTTTCTCTATAAAGAAATAAACAGACATTTCAAAGACAACTAGACCAGAAAGGGCAAAGATGGAGCCAGACCCCATCAGAAAGACAAACAATTACATCAATATGGCTGGGCCTATAACAGTTTTGAGTTCAGCATTACAAGTACAAAGACTAAAACTAGACATTGTTGTTGTGGGAACAACCACTAGGTGTTCGGGGTCTCATTTCGTAGTGCACTGTTATGTGAACATAATGTTGGAACGTATGTGATCAATCGTCCCTCATATAATGGCATATTGGAATACACTTAAACTGCGGGACTGAACAAATACTCATCATGCTGTATACATGTACACTGACTGATGGAGAAAATGGCGTCACCTTTAAATATATATAAAATGTCTGGACAATAACTTCCGGTTAGTTCATCACAAGCAACTGAACATTTACAGACGTCATTGAATAAATGCAATGTAAATATTTTGCAATTTTCACTGATGTACGTCATGTATTACTGAGTAAACAGTATTTGAATAATTACGTCCTTGTCCCCCTTTAAAAGAGCATAACTTCCGGTTGGATGACGTTACAGATTTCAAACTTCACAAACATGTCAAGGTGTTTTAGTGCTTTATACATGTACCTACCAAATTTGGCGGAAATTCATTGTTTACTTTCGGATTACGTAATCACTGTATATCTTTAATCAACCGTAGGGGGCGCTATATAGCCCGCATGACGTCATCGTTTATATTTTCTGAAAGCCCAAGACCTTCTCTATCTTTTACCCATGAGGTTTTTTGTGCCTAAATCCGTCCGTTTTCGAGTTATTTTGAGTCAAACTTCAACTTCCGGTAACACCGGAAGTGAAGGTCATATGTACACAACACTGAATACATGTATATTAATTGTTAAGATTTACGTGTTGAGTAACATATGTCAATATCAAAATCGTAGGTCATGTGGTTCTGAAGTTATGGAGCACCAAAGATTTTCCTAAAAACGCTCGTAATTTGATACCCGATGACGTCAACATGACGTCAATCTTCTAAATACAACTTGACATGATGACCGAAGTTCCCACCAAGTTTCATGTCAATATCTTGTACATGTCACCACTAAGTCCTGCTCACAAGTTTGGGATGAAAAAAAAAGAAAACAAAAAATCTAACAATAACAATAGGTGTTCGGCTTGAACCCGAACACCTAATAATGGAAGATTCCATTTAAATGTTAACAGCATGGATCAGAACATCAAGTTAAATAAAGGCAACAAGTCAAAATATCTGTTAGTAACAAGATTCTTTTAACTCCTAAAACAGCCAAAAGTGAGACAGAGTGATTATGAATAAAGAGGGGTTAATGTTATATCGTTTTGGGTTACAATTGCACAGTATGTGATAAAAATGTACTTTGACTCAATCTGAGGAAATCCAACAGCAGCTATTGGAATCTGAGGTATGGTTAAGACAGCAATTACAACATTATTGACAATCATTAGGTTGCCATTATTTTACTTAATAAAGGAACTAGGGGAGCAGAACACTTTTCCCAAACTGGTAAACTACAGAATAACTGAAATACAACAGCTTAATTTGAAAAAATAGCAAGAAAATCATTTGGAAGGAATAAACTGCAAGTAGCAGCACTTAAAATGTGCATCTAAAGGCTTTATTGGTTATGTTTTTTTAGCATCATCATAATCATCTGGTTTTGTTGCATCAACTGTTGGTGGAACAGATCCATCCTCCTTTGTCTCTCTGCCTCATCTTGTCTTCTTATCGCCTCCTCCCTTTCTTCTCTCTCTCGCCTCATTTCCCCATCCCGCCTCCTTCTCTCTTCCTCTATTGCTTCCCTCTCTCGTCTTCTTTCTTCATCTTGTCTCCTCCTTTCCTCCTCTCTTTCTTCTCTGTCTAGTCTTCTTTCTTCATATTGTTGCCTTTTCTGGGCCTCCTCCCTCTTCAGCTAAAACTCCCTCTCTTTAATTTCTCTGTCCATGTCCAATTTTTTCAGCAAGAACGGACTTCAACCTGAAAAAACAACAACACATATTTCATTCTGACATCAGAAAGAATCAAACAGGAAATAATGCCGATTCTGAGTATGATGAGACCATAGCTCTTGTATAAATTGTACCCTTATATTTGTTTCCACCAATGACTATACCCTCAAAACATGAATCTTGGAAATGTTATAAAAAACCCACCTTTTGTCTGTCTCACTGAATGATTCTAGTGCTCGTTTTCTCATCTCGACCCCGTCCAGTTTATTTTTCTCTTCCTCCTGTTGTTGGTCTCTTGCCTCTAAATCTGTTTCCTTCTGTATTTCAACCAGGTCCTCAATAATCTGTGTAAGTTCCTTGTCAGCGTCGCTATGCTCTGGGGCGATACCACTTTCCCTCTCTTCTTTGTTATTCCGTTTTACTATCTGGTCTCTCAAGGCCTTAAACTTGTCCCTTACACTTCTTTGGGTGACATCATAGCCATGCTTGCGTAGATTGACCGCCACCTCTTCCCAGCATTTTCCCCTTTCCTTTGTTCGTTCTTTATACTTGAAAGGATTTATGTAATCCACTTCCCGACACAACATGACATTCATTTGCTCAGTCCAGGTAATTGGCCTGTTGAAAGTAAGAAAGAACAGAATCGGCATTGTTAATTATAATAATAGTTCAAGCTCATGGGGGAAGAAATGCCAAATCCCTGGCAATCTGCTTCCGTTGAACTTTATTTATGAGGGTACCCAACTAATTACCCCTGATGTTTCTTTTAGATCCAGTATGCGAAAAGCGTGTTCCTACTTGGCAAAATGGACAATATAACTGACTGAAATTCTACAGTTTGCAATGTTTGGGTTAATGAATATTCAATGATTTTTGGTTGGGAAATAGATAATGTTATGTACACTCAGAATATACAAATGAACTGGAGCAGATTTACGAACAGATTTACGAAGAGCAAACTCTGTATTTCGTAACGAATCCAACATGGATGCCAAAACAGCATGGTTACGGTGTAAATATAAAGTGCGCCCTCTATAGGCCAAAACGGGCCAGTTACATAAACAATGAAACACAACATATTTCCCCCCCTTTGCAAGTTCCAATTCATGAACAGTCAAAGTCTTTGAGATGAGGAGGCGGGACGTGAGTGCGGTGAGATCTGCGGAGTGGAGCTTGAACTGGTGTAGCTCCGGTATCAGTAGCATCTGGGGGAAAACAGAATGGCATGTTGGGAATGTCATCCTGGTGAACTGAGGGTGCATAGGATGGAATGAGTCGACGAGTGTTCCAACGCGTGCCGTCACTGAGCTGGTAAGTGCTAGGGCTGAACTGGCGTGCAATCTGCATCGGCTTGGAGAGTGAAGAAGCAAGCTTGTGGCTACGATTTGGGCGTCGAACCCTAACCCAGTCACCAGTCTGGAACTTTGGTGTCTGAGCATGACGCTTGGTGTCGGTGTAGGCCTTGGTTTTCTGCTGGCGTTTAGCGATGGCCGATGCCTGGGCTGCTATCTTGGTGCTTGGCTTGACTGGGGGTTTGAGCACGTCTAGTGGAAGGCGAAGGTTGCGGCCTATCATGAGCTCAGCGGGTGTTTTCCCCGTCAGCGAGTGTTTGGTTGAGCGATAGGTGCGAAGGATGGTTTGGATGGCCTCGTCGAACTTTAGGCCGGCAGCCAGATTGGCTTTCAAGCCGTCCTTGATGACGCGGTTGAAGCGCTCGACACCACCGTTACTCTGTGGGTTGTATCGAGCTGTCAGACGGTGCTCAACACCATGGCTGGTAAGGAAGGCGTTGAACTCATCAGAAATGAATTGTGGGCCATTATCGGTGATGATGACTTCAGGAAGGCCCCATTTGGTGAACATTCGCTGAAGGATATTGATCACAGTGGCAGAAGTGACCGTGCTCGTTGTGGCGATTTCTGGCCATTTTGAGTGTAGGTCGTGGATCACAACGAGGAAACGCTGGCTAGCCGGGGCGGCTTCAACAGGGCCGAAGATATCCAGCTGAAGCTGTTGCCATGGTTGTTGCGGCCATGGGATGGGTTGGAGTGGGGCTGGATTTATCTTGATGGCTTTCTCGCTCAGGTGACATGCTTCACAGTGCTTCACGTACTGTTCGATGTGGGTGTCAATTGCAGGCCACCATACTGCATCTCTGCAGCGTTGCTTCATGCGAACAATACCAGGGTGTCCATCGTGGGCAAGTGCCACAACCCGGTGCTGCAAAGTGGTAGGGATTACTGCTCTGTCCCCACGTGCGAGGCAACAATCATTCCAAACAGACAGTTCATCGCGAAGTCTGTAGAATGGTTTGAGTTCTTCCGCGAGTTGTTTTGGCCACGCAGTCTGCACTGAGTGGCACACCTGCTGGAGAATGCCGTCGTCCAGTGAGGCGGATTTAAGTTCCTCACATGATACAAGGGTGCTCAGGGAACTGGACATGAGCGACATGACATAACTGTCATCCCCATTGTGTGAGTCAGCGTTAGTGTCCGAAGCTGGCGTCAGACGGCTGAGCATGTCGGCAACATGGTTACGAGCACCGGAAATGTACTGCACTGTGAAGTTGTACTGGTGGAGTCGGTCTGACCAACGGCTGATACGCAGAGGTCTGTGGCCAGAGCCTGTAGTTGCGAGGAGAGTGGTGAGCGCTTGATGGTCTGTACGCAGAGTGAACATTCTGCCATACAGGTAGACGTGCCAGTGTTCGCAGGCGTAGATGCAAGCAAGTGCTTCACGTTCTCCTGTTGAATACTTGCGTTCTGCTGCAGAGAGCGAGCGAGAAGCGAAGGCTACAGGGCGCTCGGTGCCGTTGACTTGTTGAGACAGCACGGCCCCAAGGGCAGTGCCAGATGCATCAGTAGTAACAAACGTAGTAGCTGAGGGGTCGAAGTGTGCGAGGATAGGCGGGGAGGTGATTTTCTCCTTTAGCATCGTAAACGCTTGGGCTTGGGAGTCGCCCCATTCCCAAGGCGTGTCCTTGCGCAGCAACATGCGAAGGGGTTCTGCAATCTCAGCGTAGCCTGGAACGAACTTCAGGTAGAAGTTGCAGGTGCCGAGGAACGAAGCAAGTTCCTTAGCACTGGTAGGGGATTGGAGCTTCAGGATAGCGTCCATGTTTGCGAGTGAAGGCTTGACTCCCTGGGCAGAAACTCTGTGACCAAGGAAATCAATCTCCTGGGCCCCGAAGACACACTTCTCAGCATTCAGCGTGATATTGTGCTTGGTGAGGCGGGCAAGCACGGCGTGTAGTCGAGAGTCATGCTCATCCATTGTCCGTCCATGGACGACTATGTCGTCTAGTAGATTGATGGCCCCATCAATCCCGCTCAGCATACTCGTGACGATCTTTTGGAATGCGCTTGGTGCTGAGGAGAGTCCGTAGGGCATGCGGCGATACTGGAACACACCGTCGTGTGTCACGAATGCCGTCAGTTGCTTGCTGTCCTCTGCGAGTGGGACTTGGAGGTAGCTCCTGCGCATGTCCAGTTTGGAGAAGACTGTGGCGCCGTAAAATTCGTTCGACAGTTCGTTGATTGTAGGGAGCGGATATTTGTCGGGAACGATGGCTTTGTTGACTTCCTTGAGATCAACACAGAGGCGAATTTCTCCATTTCGCCGCCATGCGATGACCAAGTTGGAGATCCAGGGGGAGGCATCAATGCGCTCGATGATACCCTGCGATTCGAGTCGTAGGAGTTCGTTGGAGACTTGGTCGCGAACTGCGAAGGGTAGACGTCGAAGTCGTTGCGTGACTGGCTTGACCGATGGGTCGACGCGGGGGCGATGGTAGAAGGTTCTGATTTCACCAAAACCAGAGAATATGGCGGGGTACTGCTTGTCAATGTCCACCACGTACACAGGGGTGCCAACAGGATCGAACACCTTGAAGCCAAGCTTGTCAAACAGGTCAACACCCATAAGGCTTCGGCCTTTAGCAACGTGAAACGTGAAGCTGTCCAATGTGATGCCTATATACTGGACAGGAACGGAGATGACCCCACACACCTCTATTTTGGAGTCAGAGTATGCATGAAGGGCGGAGGTTGCTGGGCGAAGTGGATGATGTGCAAAATGAAGCTTGTAAGTGGCCTCACTCAATATAGAGACTTTCGCCCCAAGATCAATGAGAAGGCAAAGTGGCTTACCGTCAATGGTGAGTGCACAGTCTTTAAAGTTCCCGGAACCAGTATGCGTAGTGTCGTTAACTGTGTAGACCATACTTAGTTCGTCATCGGGATTGTCCACATGGCGAATGTGAGTGTTCTCTTGTTGAGATGAGCGGCAGACACTGGCAAAGTGATTCATTTTGCCACATGCAGAGCACTGTTTCCCACGTGCAGGACATTTGGAACTCTTTGCAGAGTGTGACTTGTCCCCACAGTTATAGCAGTGGAAGTCTGGTCCGCGAACAGTAGTGGTAGCCTTGGATTGCCGCTGTGGTTGTCTCCCGGGGCGCACGCCCTGTACTTGGGCCGGAGCTGTCATGGTTGTAGCTGCAGGCTGTTGAGTTGGGGCAGGTGATCGGATGGCTTTGGAATCAGAAAGCGCTGATTCGATTTGGACAGCCAGTTTAGTGGCTCTGTCCAGTGTTAGTGAGTCATCCTCCATGAGAAGGCGTTCCCGAATGCGGGGGATGGAGGTTTTCTCTATGATTTGATCCCTGATCATGTCCTCAGTCAATGCCCCAAAGTTGCAAGTGGCAGCCAGTTCGGTCAAGGCTACAACAAATTGCTTGATCGGCTCACCATTGCCTTGGCCTCGTTGGCGAAATGTGTAACGCTCCACCATGACACTCTTCTTGGGGCCGAAGTACTTTTCCAGAGCTTGAACTGCGTCGTCGTACGTGTCAGTATCTTCGAACTGACCGAAGATACGTGGGCCCTCCGTGCCCAGACAGTGCAGCAGGATCGCTCTGCGACGAGCCCATGTCACGGTGTCACTGTCGAGACCGCTCGCAATTATGTAAGTTTCGAAGGATGATTTCCATCGAGTCCACGAGATTGCCGGTTCTCCAGGTGTCGGAAGAAATGGAGGAGGCGTGGGCAGTTGAATCTGAGCCATTCTCGTCGCCAAATTATGTTATGTACACTCAGAATATACAAATGAACTGGAGCAGATTTACGAAGAGCAAACTCTGTATTTCGTAACGAATCCAACATGGATGCCAAAACAGCATGGTTACGGTGTAAATATAAAGTGCGCCCTCTATAGGCCAAAACGGGCCAGTTACATAAACAATGAAACACAACAGATAATATGCAAATTACATGTAGGCTTGCCCTTCACCCAATACATAGATGAGCACTGTATACTCAATGCCTGTGAGTGCACGTGAAAAAATTACGTGCTGGCTCAGGTGGGATTCGACCTCGTGCTTACTAGTGCAGATGCCATACAGCTAGACCACCCAGCTAGCTAAGGTCAGTGGGGTGAATCGAATCCAATATCACGGCGGGTACCGCAGTAAATCATGAATATAAATTGATTTTAATACTCGCATTTATCGTACGCATTTTATGGAACTCACGTTTTGAGTGGCACTGGACTTTGAATTTCATCCTGTGTTTTATCCTGAGGATTAAAAAAACATAAAAATCGAGTAATTAATTTACATGTGTAAAGCAAACAAATTACGCGATCAAGTTAAGTATTCAAGAAATCACTTGAATAAAACAGTGGCTATATTGTTATGCGAATGGACTCCCGGTATCTGTTTCCATGACTTGATAAATAGTCATGTATGAAGGGGTCCTTAGGACCCATATTTTATTGATACATGTAAACAAGAATAGCTTTTTGGTAGCAAATTAAGTTTAGCAATACTTCAGATGATGGTGCTAGAATGTCACACTTCAGAATTATCTATCAGTCTGTGCAGCTGTATTCAGAGTTGAAACATTTTGTTCCTTGTGAGATATATGAATCGAATATACCAAACAGTAGTCAGTACAACAGTTACATCTTAAGTTGGCATTCTAAGCTTGCAAAGTTTTCAGGTAGCTTTTTGAGACACAATTGCAAATAACAAGCTCACAAAAGTAACCTTTGTCTTGACATATTCAACATGAGGAGTCCAACTTTAAACAAACAATTCACCCAAACATGATTTGCATGAAAAAAGATTAATTAACCTAAATCTAGCTAGTTGTATTGGCACTTGGCAGAGTTTGAAACTTTGTGCCTAGTTCCTGTGTAGAGAACATGTAGGCATAGTCCGAGTAACTACAGGACCTAAAAAATAGCTTTAAAAAAACATCTGGCGTAAACAGGTTTGCTGGTACCCAGCTTCTAATCACCTACCATTTAGGTGAGTAGAAGCTGGGTAGGCCCACCACGGAAAGAATTCCACTGATGACCTTTATGGAAAAAGGATTAAATCCTCCAAGAGTTAACTTATTGGATACAAATAAGGCAAAGTAAAAAAAAAACATGTTTAGCGTCCTGCCTTTTTGAAAAAAGGAAGGAGGAGGCCCTTTTTTTTTTTTTTTTTTTTTTTCCCAAAATGGCCGCCCGGCCCATTTTATCAAAATAAAATGGCAAGATGGCTGGCAGTTCGTTTTGGGCAATATTATTGTTCTTTCAAATCACCGCTTGGACTAATAAGTGAGATAGCTTTCTATTCATGAACCCCATATAGTGACAATGAAACAATAAAGTAGAAAATATGTGATTTTCATACATGTATATCTTGAATCCTTTTAATACTACATTATTTCCCTTTTATACAGATGAACAGCAGAACAGCCAAAAAGTTAAACAATGTATACCGTAAAGCTTCGTTCATAAGCACCGATGCGGCTTTTGGCAAAATGGACAATATCGCAAATAGGGACCCTCTCCCCTGGATTTAAATAATAGCTATTGCTGGTATGACCTTCATTCACCAAATCCAAAGTTATATGAAAGCAGTCTAACGAGGAACAAAAGCTCTTGTGTTCTTTCTGTGGGGTTGTTTGCCGCTGGCTTTGCAGATGTCACATAGTGGATCCTGTTTCTCGTTTGATTCCAAGTTGTGTTCAGAGCCACAATAAAAGCACAGATGGTCACTGAAAACCACAAAATACGCTGCTTCAATCGGCATGTCGCAGGTCAGCTTATCATTCACGTAGACGTAGTTGAAGATGGAATCCTCATCATCATCAGTATCGATGTCTTGGAAGTACGAACCACACGAGTATGATAGCGTGTCCAATTCATGCTCCAGCTGCTGCTTCTGGTTCCCCTTGAGAACTCGTGCTGCGTAGCATACCCTCCACTTGAGGCATTCTTCACACTGCAGAGAAAGAGTAAAGATGTATGGATGTATAAGAAATTGTTCATTTTTTTTAGCTTATTCAAGGTTTACTTTGATACTAACCCTGCATTTCAATTGCTTTTAAGTTTTTGTTGGCTGAAAGGGTCTTGTGCGACTGCCTGATGAACTTTGATAGTAGTTTTGACATTCGATGTCAAAGCTAGACCACACAAAACCATGCCCCTAACAAACTAACAAAGGGTCCGAAACTATTTAAGCATTGGAGCATAAGATAAATACATAAGAAAATTTGCCTGATTATTAAAGAAAATGAGTATGATGCTGGTTTATTTTTCTTTATTAAAATCCAAGAACCACCTCATGAAGATGACAGAGTAAATCCCCAATGCTTAGGTAGTCGTAGTCTGTTGTGTGGAACGTAACAAGCAACATTAAAAAAGCCTACATACCTGCACAACCACTTTCACATTGCTGGCTTTATTTGATGATGGGGAAAATGGCATCATATGCTTCTGTGCTGCTCTCTGTAGCTTACTTGGAACGTGTCTCTCTTCCTTGTTGCCTTCCTTACCATACAGGTCCTGAAATGTACAACATCAAAATTGGTATTTTGAGTCTTCAATCTACAATCTTGGGCAGAAAAATCAGGACACTATCTTTAATTACACACTCTCTTTATTCAGGAACACCCCTCCCCATCCCTCCAACTTAACCTTTATAAATGTTGTATTGCTGTGAATGCAACGAGCAAACAGCACCATCTGTGTTGTCCAACTGCAACATTAATTTTGGGGAGCAGGGAGTTCCAAATGTCCCAGCTTTTTGATGGCAAAGATTGTAGGCTAAGACAATTTGTGGATATCTCCGTTGTAATCTTTTTAAGGACTACATGTGTGTTAACAATAGAAGGTTGGAGGAGAATGTGTACAGTTTGTAGGTTGTGTGCACTAATTGCTGTATAAAAAGAAGGAAAAGTATTTAAGCAAAATGTTGATTACAACAAATATAACATATCACATCAAAAGGACATGTCAACAATTGCTTTTGTTATTATTAACATTGACAGTTACTTATCGCTGAATGTCTGCAATAAACTTCTCTTCTCACTACACGAGAATGACAGTCCTTTAAATTTGTGATAAGTGATGTTTGAAGTAATATGGAATTTGTTAAAGTTGTTCTTACCTCAAAGTGTTGGTATTTCCCTTGCTGTGGAATGGGGAATGGCAGGTGATGAAGCTCAGCAAAGATGTCTGGGGAAGTTCTTGGAGGTCCACACACACAGTCATCTGATCCACATTTCTTAATGCTCAGTTGATAATGCCCGCTCACACAATGTTTGGCCATAAAGTCCTTCATCTTCTTAGTTAGCTTGCAAGGTTTGGAAGAATCCAAAAGAATGGTGCAATCAAAATCCTCATCGATCTTCTTCACTTTTTCCACTAGCTTGATCATGTCATCACTAGATGCTGCAGTAAACACTTTGAAGTTTTGTCCTTTGAGCTGGAGTCGTGAGAAAACGTTTCCTAGAAGAATCTTGGGTTGCTGAATTGAATCTTTTACTTCCTCTTTGATTCCTGGTTCCTTTTTGGCCAATTCCCTGATGGCTTTCATGTTATTTGCAGACTTTATCTTGTCCTCCATTGTGGCCATCTTCTTCCTTACAACACCAACACCTTGCAGTCCAAGGTTTAAGTTGGACATGACTCTTTCGGCCGGGTTCTTCCAACTGTGATTGGGTGGCGTCTGCACTAAGATCAACTGGTCCAGGTTTCTCTCCAGAAAATATGCCATTTGTACCAGCTGGGTCCTGGGATAGCGAATATTGTGGTCAGGACCACCGTCATGGTAATGGCATTCAACAGGATTAGTCTTGCCTTCCTGCTTCAAAGTCTCGTTCAACTCGCATGCATGTCTTGCAGCAGAAGATGGTTCAAAACAGTTCTCTTTCAGACCAACATGCACCTGTCCAGTGTAGAAGCTCCCATCTACCTCCTCTGGGATATTTGCATCGAAAGTAACTGAGGGCGACAAAGAAAACTTTGTAAAATCATGATCGCCAACTTCCATCGACTGATGAAGCCCAACAATGACCCGTTTGCCTCTTTCGACCGCTGAAACCGGAAAGCCTGGCTCACCAACTTTAACTGTGTGTTTATCATCTTGGCAAATGAAGGAGGTGATGTCCCTGAATTTGACAGCAAACTCTTTCTCGTATCTAAATATGGCCGACGCATAGTACGCATCTACATGGCTTTTCCTGAACTGTCTTGCTGATACCATCATCTTCACTTTAACCCTCCCTGTGTTCTTGCGGGCTGCTGCTGATGTTCTGCTAGGCCAAAATTGTAACCTGAGCCACTGCACTGATGGAATTTTCACATCTTCTTCGCACTCTGCCTTAACCTGTTCGTGCAAATCCCTTGCACTTATCGCCATTGCCAAGTGTGTGACAGCTTGACCATCTTCATCCACAGGAGCATGCCTCCTGTCATCGACAGCCGTCTCCAGCTTGCTAGTGACAAAGTCTTGGCATTTGACCAGGAAATCATGATACGTTTCTGGGCGTTGTGAGTTTGTCAGTCTGAGGTCCCATATCAATTCTGGATCTTCATGATCAATCATCTCCCGAATCCTGTTGTCTACTTCTGCTTCAGAGGAATAGCTGGCTGCTGACGCATCTCCTGTCAAACGACGATACGCTTCTCTTAAGACACCAACCTTCGTCCCTGTTGTCCGTCCAAAACTTGCGATGAAGTCACGCCTCATGGCACGGGTATGGAACTTCGGCAGCACCTTCTTGATGCTTTCCTTGTTGTTATCGTTGTGTTGTTGACGCTGTGTCTCCGAATCGCTGGGGTTGACTGTCCAAATGAAATGTAAATGTGATGAACTTCCCGTATATGAGTACCGCACTGTCTTGCTGGGGAAAACCAACTCATTCAGATAAACCTGTCTGCGTCGTCTGTCAGTTGGGCCATACTCATTTAGCAGAATTGGGGTGTATGGCTCAGTGTGCAGAATTGCATCGTGTAAGGTCTTGTAGCGGGCTGCTTTTGCTGGTGTGATTATGAGTTTTGCATTGTAAATTTCCCATTCATCTACATCTGTTCTTGCGTTCTTTCTGGAATTGTACTGCGTTGGTAGCATCAAATTGCCTCTCCAAGTACGATGAATACTTTCTCAAGTTATCAGCCATACGAAGATGACTTTAAAGCCCTCACTGCTTTCCATGCATCTTTCTTCATGTACACCTTGCCACACAAGTCAAATATCAGTTGAGATAGCTCCTCTACTTTCTGTTTATCCAGATAGCCATGAGCTCTCTTGCGGTGTTTTGCCTTTTCCGGTACGTTGTAATTGATAAACTCATCAAACATGACGGGGATGCCACAGCCACGATTATGAAGAGTACCTCGGTGTCCATCAACCTCCCAGAGAACATCAGAGAGACTGCGTACGAAATGATGTCCTTGATCCAGTCCATCTGTCGTCCATCCCAGCTCATTCCGTTGGCACCACTTCAGAATGTCATTTTTCAGCTGCACTCTTCTGTTAGGTTTCAGCTCTGGATATGGTGGGGGAAGACTTCTGGTTTGGCGCTGTGCTGCTCCCATCAGTGCAAAAGCATCAACAGTAACTGGACGAGGTGCAGCAGGTGGTTCAGGATCGGAGATCACATACTCGACAAAGTGTCCCAAACAGCTCACGATGTCCGCTACAGATTCACCTGGGTTTGCAGAAACCAATAGCTTATCCTTGCGCTCCCCAATGTTGACCTTGACCTGTATGAAAATACAATGGAAGACAAAATTGATCAAGAAAATGTTTGAAATTTTAATTGAAAAAAATTATTTGATTTTAAACTGTCTCACAATACAAAAAAATAGTTGTGTGGGCCCATTCAAACTAGCATATATTGCACTGCATTGCAATGCCAATAATTTCGGAAATTCATAATTTCCACAACACCATGCAATTGCATTTTTACTCAAATTTCATACGTTAAATGCAGTGACTACACAATCACAGAGTCAAATGGGGCACCGCAGAGCAATATTCATGCTAGTATGAACAGACCAAAAAAGAAAATTCAGTGGCAGCAGAGCTTGCGATTCTTTTAGTGTTCAATGTTTGTGGGTCACTGACGTGGGTCATTGCCGTAGCTCCCAATTTCACATTTTAAAAGGGATAAAAAATGATGTGGGTCATATGTACATAAAAATGCATGCGACACGTCGCAGCCCGGCTCCCAATTTCACATTTTAAAAGCGACAAAAAATGACGTGGGTCATTGCCGTAGCTCCCAATTTCACATTTTAAAAGGGACAAAAAATGACGTGGGTCATGTATCCGACACGTCACAGCCTAGCCCCCAATTTCACATTGTAAAAGCGACAAAAAGATGACGTGGGTCATGTATCCGACACGTCACAGCCTAGCCCCCAATTTCACATTGTAAAAGCGACAAAAAATTACGTGGGTCATGTATCCGACACGTCACAGCCTAGACCCCAATTTCACATTTTATTACAAGCAACCCCCCCCCCCCCAAAAAAAAAAAAACAAGAGGTGGGTCATGTACCCGACACCTCATAGCTAGCCTACCACCACTCTCATTTCACAATGAAATTTGAAGAAAAAGCAATCTGGTTCTATGGTATAAATAAAGCAAGAAATGTTTGTACTCACCTGGGTTGTTTGGTATTTGTCATCAATTGGGTCGCCCTGATCAAATTCACCACTCGAGAACCCGGCGAAGATATCGCCGAGAGTCTGGGTTCCATCCAGAACGGTACGTGCAAACCACGGTTTTACGACCTTCTTCGGCGTTCGGATCGACACACAAACAAAAACCATTGTGTATCTCACTCTGAACCAGGAAATATATCGAAAATGAATGTATTTGGACCTTTAAATTTTCGTCGGATCAGCTGATGAAAACGCGCAGATAAAATTTACACAGCGCATATGGCTCAATTGGGTGCATTCGTAATAGCTTACCCGGGTCGACACCAGTCAACCTCGTCCCCATTCTCTCGCTTGTTTTGTGCAGTATAACACGACCGTTCCCAGCCAGGGCTAACCCGGGGAAGCTAAACGAATGCACCCAATAAATAAAAAGTAATCTCAACTCCAGTCGTTTTTATTTAGTAATCTCCACACCAGTCGGGTTTTTCACGTGTCAGCTAGTGGAGCACGCATGATTGATCGCGTAGCGACTGGACAATGAGACGATGTTACACACGGGGCATGTGAGCTCATACACACTATACTAGTCTTGATCGCATCCACACGTACGAATAGACCATTTCCACAGCACAGTGATAGTGACGATTGAGTCTATCAACGAAGATTTTATTCATTTTTCAGCGAAAAAAATCACGGAATGTACGTTTTTTTCGGATTTTACAAAAAAAAAAAAAAAAAAAAAAATAGCAGGCGGCATCCAAAAAGGAAGCGGGCGGGGACGCTAAACAGGTATTTTTTTTTACTTCGCCTTATGATGAACTTCAATCTCAGGTGTGGAAAACTTGGGAAGCATATCTGAAAAGTGAGTTTTACAGGGTTTTTTACCTACAAATTGTACACTTCCAATACAGCGGCAGCCATCTTGCTAAAAACGCCCTCTGTTGGTTCCATAGAGTTGTGCACAAATTATGGTCATCAGTGGAATTCTTTCCAATCCGTACGATCATGCATCCGATTGTACACAGGTTAAGGGCAGTTGCCAAAACGTAATTCGCGCTGTTCCTACTGATTGGACTAACGTTAGAGTAGGAAATTAAAGTTGAGAATTGCTACTTAAGATCCGCCTCTGTGCTGTGACGGTGCTGTGACGGCTCAGCTATGCAAATAAAACTTCAGTTAAGTAATATTTACAGAATTACAAGCTCAGTTGGGTCGTACTTACAAGACTTCCAGTTGAGCAAGCCATGGCGGTGTCGAGAACGTCGTGTACCAAGTGCAGTGAACGTCAAAACCCTACTTTCAGCGTTCTCGACGTGACCTGACAACGTTGGTGACGACTTGACGCATGCGCAAAGCACCGGCATGACGCAATCACGTATCAGTCGACATAGTCAACGTGAAAATCTAATGCTCCCTACTGAGTCACGGTGAGTAACGTTAGGCTAGGGCTGGCCTATACGTCATGTACGTTAGGCTAGCTGCATGGTAGGCCTAACGTTCCACCGTTTCTTGATTTTGCTGACTTCAACAATTACTCATCATGATAATCTATCATCAACATGATCAAGCAGCATATTTACAACATTTGAAGTTGGCACATAATGCCTACAAACATTTCTTACCCTTTTTACTTGTAATGGAGTGTGCACGGCGGCCGACCACGTCCACACGTACGTACGCTATGTTGGTAACTTAACTGTCTGACTGCTGTACTGTCGACTTGCTGTACACGTATAACTGTATACCCACCGTACCCACGCCCGCGTATACGACTAGACTCGACACACAGACTGATGCATGCCTGCAGCCGGCCTTTTGAGCGTGAGAATTTCCACAAAGTTCAAGTTGCAGTTCCATTCACTGCACTCACCGCACTCACCGTACCACTGCATTGAGTGCTTTTGTAGTATTCTGTAGTAGTGCATTCACCATCATTTTCTAACAGTGGAATTGGAAACCCTCTGCTTGTTTCTTGAACATAATTCTTTCGGGTACGAACAACAATATAGAGTATATTTACTTAATTTAAACCTTTTGAAGTCTAAAGAGTCCGGAGGGAGGATTCGTGAAATTCGACAAACATAGGCCCCCTAATGTATCATTCCTTTGGACTGGCGCCAATAAAACTGATGTTCATTAGTATTTCATTGAAAAGATAGTCTACCGATTAGTCATTTATGTTCCAAACAGTAATTTTGTATTCAAGAGACAAATTGCATTAGTAAATCGGTATTGCGATCATTAGTCCAACATCTTAATTAGTATTAACAGCAAATGTATTGGTGTCTGAAAAAGTTGTATTTGTATTTCATTTTGTAGAATTAGTCAACTGGACAGCCATTAGTATTTCTCTACTGAAAAATTGTCATTTTTTGAAAGACTAACTTTAGGGCCTTAATTTACTAATTATATCTTTAAATTGACTATGTGATGTTTTCAGTGCTGTATGTTTACACTGAATAGATGCTCAGCAGCGCCTAAGTCATCTAATGAAACTCCAATTACTCCTACGTCCCCTAGTTCACTACGGTACTGCCCTAGCAAGTGCTGAACTTCTCGTTTAAGTTACCTTACATAATTTGTGTTCAGAAGAGCCAAACATCGAAAAAAAACACAACTTATCATCGTACAAATCTCCCGTGTGCCTGTTTCGCACAAGACTAATCAAGCCGGGGTTGTTGGCTACGAAAGGTGGCAATGCGATGGATGGTGCCCCTATCAAGAAATTCGTTTTATTTACGAAAACGCACATGTTTGTTATGGACTCTACAGTCCATTTGGTGTCGGGCCTTTGTCTGCGGCCATGCTCGGCAATATCGCCTCGTCGAAGTTCTTCGACGAGGCGATCAAGATCGGCTATTGAAGCTAGGGTTATAGGTTCGGGGAAAAATAGCGCATTGTTGTCACTAGCGTGATAATACCTTAGATCACCAGAAACGGAGTGTCCTAAGACAAGCCCAAATGAAACGTTTACTTTGGCATGCAGGCGGATATCATGAAAAAACCCTCGCATAGCCTCTTCAACGTCAACACCCTGTCCAATGACTCGAGATCCTACAAGTCTAAAATTTTACATATCTTGTACCGGTCTGTTAGTATAATGATGGGTTCTTATAGACCCCCAGTTTACCTGTAAAGTATGAAGAAGTTCGGTGTCCTCCAGCTCCTCCTGCTCTTGAGCACCCTGAGGTAGTCTGCCTTCCTCCCTCCGCCCATCTAGATAAAGTTGGGCGGCATCTGGGAATTCTTCGGGGTCCTCTTTCAGGGGTCCGGCAAAGACAGGAGGAGCAGCTTGATGCTGGGCGGCCGGGGCAGCTGGAGGAGCCGGTGGAACCGCTGGAGGGGCCGGAGGAACCGCTGGAGGGGCCGGGGGTGGTGCTGGCTGTGGGGCCGGTGGAGCCGCTTTAGGGACCTGGGGCAGGGCCGGTAGGGCTGGCAGGGCCGCTGGAGGGCCGCTGGAGGGACCGGGGGTAAGGCTGGAAGGCCGGCGGGCGGAGCTCCCCGATCAGAATTGTTCTCCCTGTTCTGGGGATGCTGGATCTTCATGTGTTCGGCAGAACTGACACGGATGACAAGGGTGTCTCGAGGCCAGAGGTACCGCTGGAGGTTTAGGCGGGACTGGTGCTGGTGATGGGTCGGGGCGTTTATGCGTTTTCTCGTGTCGCTTTAAATTGTCCTTCCGACTGAATGTCTTCAGGCATTGATCGCAGACTAACCGTTCAGGTCTTTCCTTGACGTGGCGTTTCCGTCTATGTCGATTGAGACAGTCTCGTCTTTTAAACGACTTATCACAATCTGTACAGGAGAACCTCTTCTGTGGTTTAGGGGGAGGCGGTCTGTGCGTGAAGACATCAGCGTCATCATCACTCAAGTCCTATTAGTAGATGAAAAAAAAATAATAATAAATAAATTTATATAAACAAGAAAGACTGATACTCATAACAGAAACACGGCATACGTCAATTAGATCGTGAAGAATTGGATACGCTGGAAGACGTCCTTACCATGGGTTCTTCAGCTGGCGCCGCCGGGAAAGGTTCGGTGCTAGGACGGGTAAACACGTTGACGTTCTGCATTTAAAAGATACAAAATAGCGGGAATTTACGTTACAAATAGAAACAAAGAGATTAAATATTATAGGATGAACATAAGCGTTTTACTGGCGTGCTTTCTTTTTTCAGTCAGTGTTTTAGCCATACAAGACGAATTCTTTGAAAGCAAAACTTACATCATTTCCAAAAGTATCACAGGTTGTTCGTGTTTTTAAATGACAAGATATCAACATTCTTGATTTCAGTGCTGCTCAAGCAAAGATAATACTGATTTGTACACAAAACAAAAATAGAAATTATACTTCTTACCTCGGTGTTACCACCTCCCTTTTGGGCAGACGTACCAGCCGTCAATGCATCTTCTAGATGGGAGATTTCTTGCAGCTGAGATGGTGTCGGGTCAGAAGAGTGACAGTGAAAGTAATCAGTACCCTCACTGTCCGCTCTCAATGCCTCTGCTTCAGCATCGGCGATGTCTTCAAGTTGAGACAAAGATGGGTCCGGAGACCAACACCAAGTGTATTCGTCTTGAGACATGGCAGCTATATAGACTTGTGCACAGTGGCAAAGTTTGGTCGATGACTGGTGGCAACCGATCGTACTGGGGTATATTTATACGCGACTGGCGAATGAGTTCGTCTGACGAAAAGTGTGGAGATGTTGTTGTTGTTTTGTCTTCTAATTACTCGATCTTAAGCAGACACCGGATGCCCGGATGTTTGTCCGATTTCTCAGTTCTCGTAGATGCTTGATAACACAATTGAGCATGACACTTTTAAACATATCAACATCAAGTTCGGATGTGGAATATTTTTGTCGACCACCCAATGGACTTTTGTGTTTCTTCACAGAATATCCGGTACCTTATTCCAAAAATAGAAAGCGGGCTAATATATCCGCCTGCATCTGTCAAAACACGTTTAGTGCTGAGACTCTACATGTGTTGTCCAAGCCAGATTTCTTTGTCCAGCGAGCTGTGGTGTTTATTCCCCAGACTAGAGTTTGGTACTTTATCGCGTTTACATACACTGCGAACAAATTGAACCGTCTGCATCTTTCAACTTCCTATAGCTCCATGGTCATAACATGTTAGGGCTGAGACACTCCATATGTTGCAAAACCAGATGCCTCAGTGCAGCGAGCTGTGGGGGAGTTGATTCCCCAGACTGTTGGGTACTTTGACTCGTACATACACTTCGAACAAATTTAACCGTCTGCATCGGTCAAAACAGGTTAGATCAGAGACACTACGTATGTTGTCTAATCCAGATACCTTACAGTGCAGCGAGCTGTGGGCAGTTTATTTCCAGAAGGTTCGGTACTCTATCTCGTACATACACAGCGGAACCGTCAGCATCAGTCAAAACAGGTTTAGAGCTGAGACACAACATAAATTATGTTGTCCAAGCCAGATTTCTTTGTTCAGCGAGCTGTTGGGAGTTTATTCCCAGACTGGTTCTGTACTTTATCTCTTACATGTACTGCGAACAAATTGAACTGTCTGCATCGATCAAACAGATAAGAGTAAAGCTACTCCATTCATATTAAGCATTCGGAACAAAGAAAACCCTATTGAGTTCAATGTGTTCAGCGTGAACAAGTATTGATTATCGAATTGTTCAAAATCACTTGCTCCGTTAATAGTTAGCTGTTTCTTTAATTAACTTGAAGAAAAATATATTCAAAATTTACTTCGTATAGCTTGAGTTTAGAGCATAACCTGCAGTTATGAAAATATACGGTCGGCAACGTATTCAATTTGATGTGGTCTTCACAAGCACCAACAGCTACAGTGATGCCAAAGCAGACACTTCATCTATATCATTCACGAACACCGATACTTTTAATGTATCGGGAATTTAACTAACCAATCAGAACGCGAGACAACATTGCGAGTCTTAACTTGTCCTCGTCCAGCCTTTGTTCAGAGCGGACTTGTCCCATCTTGTCCATGACGTCACCACAACTTGTCCCATCTTGTCCATGACGTCACCACAACCGCCCCTCTTTTGTCAACTTATCCCATCTTGTCCATGACGTCACCACAACCACGCCTATCTCTTCCATCTCATCTACCCACTCCTCCGTTACTACACAACCACCTCCTACTATCCCTCCTCCATCACAGCCTCAGCCACCAACACTCCCTCCCTCACCACCACTCACTCCCCTCCTCCTCCTCACAATTACCTCATTTCCTCCCTCCCTCCCTCCTCCTCAAATGGCCTCTTTCCGCCTCATCCTCCTCCTCAAATGGCCTCTTTCCGCCTCAAATATAGGCGCGAGACCGCCCTCACATACTACTAAGATGGTGTTCCCAAGGGTGAACAGTTTGTACGAGTAGGGATCTACGTCAAGCCACCTTCCACTCCAAGTCCCTTTGTACCACCACCACCACCTCAAGGTAATTTCTGCCCACCGCTTCAGTGCAATATTTCGAGGTCACCAATTTCTTTCGTTAGAGTACCCCAGCCGGACACGCCATTCGTGTCACGAAAGAAGAAAGGAAAAATGAAGAGACGGAAGACAGAGAGAGCAAGAAAAAAAAGGAAAAGGCAAAATAAGGAGGGGAACATCAGGCTCCAGTGCACAATGTCGTATTATCATAATTTGCAGGGGTAAATATTCATAAAGGGGGGTCCAAACGTAGAAAGTATGTATCCCCTTGTGGAAAAGCACAATGTGGACCATGCGGACGTTGTGGAAAACATGGCGTTTTTTATTTTCATTTAAAGACCTTGAAAAATGAAAAAATGAAATCATGGTTTGTGACGAATGCAAATTTATCAGAAAAAGACTGTATATGTAGAGGTTGTAAAATGTCTGTATCTAAAAAACTTGCTGATCCATATTACACTCCAGAAAAATCTAGAAAAAAAATTCGTTCTCTTTGCGCACTTTTCAAATTCAAACAGTGCAATGAAATTTCTTCACACAATTTAGAATGTTTAGGCATTGTGTTGAATTCTTGTTTTTCAGTTGATTGCAATGAGGACACCTGTAATTTCCAACTTTGTAAAAAGCACTATAACTTACTCTGGAGGCACAGATGTGAATACAAATGTAGTGCATGCCATGTGACCATTGAGTCTTCTATGAAAAAGTATTTATGTTCATCTTTGGGCACAGGGCTGTCTGCAGCCTTAGAAATATTTCATTCTGTCCTTGGTGATACAGATATTGTTCTTGACGGTTATTTGTGTGCTCCATGTTATAAACTTGTTTCTGGGAAAGTGTCCTCATTGCTTTCATTAGAAGACCTAAAGAATTCCTTTCAGGAAAATATGTCTGAAGATACAGTCATAAGACATGAGAACCAAATCATTGAAAAAAGCCTATTGCAAGTATATATACAAATTATAGACATGTCCCTCTCAAATAATGCTCTTCTTTTATCTGATATGTTTGATTTGTATACAGAAAGTGTCTCTAAATTAATTGAAATGCATGCAGATCTCAAAATAAACACCAATTTCTGCACAAAATCAAGTCGGTGGCTGTTATCTTCAATTATGAGTACTTTCGGTACACTGTTAACTGTTCACCGTTTAGATGCAAGAAAACAAAGTGCTCTCATAATCTATGCCCACTTGGATTTAAAGAAAGCCTTGCATCAAGTCCTGGCCAAACAACGCACTGAACAACTAAAGAAATCCAAGGGAAATGTTTCAGCAGCTGGTGCAGAAGCACTGCCAACATATACAGAACCCAGCTTCATGGCGACAGTGCACCATATTTTACCGGAACTGTCTTTAAGGTTGAAAAATCAGTCAAAGGAAATCACTAATTTCTACAAACAAAATCCACTAGCTGTTGACAAATTTCAATATGTTGACTTAATGCAAATGATAGATCCAGTTATTTTCAATTTCATAACCTACTTGACCATGAATGATCAAGAACAGAAACGTGTGTCAAGTTTTTCATCAGATTCTTTCATTACCTTTAACTATTCAAGTGACCATTCAAAACGTCAGTTATACAGTGTCAATGTTATTCTTATTTTGCATTTTATTTTGAACGAGAGCAATAACTATCCGCTGCACATAGTAATTGCAAATTGTATATGTCGCTTTTCAAATTCCACTAAACTGTTGAAAATTTTCTACCAGGCAGGGCTTTCTGTATCCAGGGATACACTAGATATGTTTTTAGAAGAAGTCAAGGATAGCAGGTCAGGAAAAAAGTCCATTTGAAGCCTTGCAGAGCTCACAATTCACAATTTTATCTGTTGACAATGTAGATGTGCTTGCCTCTTATGCAGCTGTAACATCTAAAGGTTTGGCCAGAAGTTGGCATGGGACATCTATTATGGCTCAACAGCCAAGACCTTCAGAAATGTTATCCAATGTTGAGAAATTGTCAAAACATTCTACGGATTATAATGTTGATCACATTTTTGGAGATGGCTCTTGCTTTTATCGGTGTTTAGCAGTGTATGGAGATGAACAATTACTAAGATGTTCCAGGAGCATTGTTGGCCTTCCGGTAAATCCAAAATTCCAAGAAAGGGAAAATGTCATATCTTTATTGATACGGAAAGGTGTTTGTGAGGTTTTACAAAATCATTTGGGCATTATTGATTTGCTTCAAGATGCAGAGAGACAACATCTTCTTGAGATAGATCAAAATAGGTCATATCTAAATTTTGCAGAACGCATTATTGATAACAGAAATTTGGGGACCTATGCAGGTCATCTTGAGATCTGTGCTGCCTCATATGCAACCAACACTACATACAATAAGGCTCTTTCAACAGACCAACAAAGGATTTCGAGAAATTGCAAAATACCCACTTGATTCGTCACTTCTATCAAATGCTAATCATATTTGTATATTGTATACCCCCGGTGAAGTTTTACTTTGTGGCCATTTTGACTTATTAATTCGGAATTATTGCAGACCAAAAGATATGACACTTATCTCAGAAGATATTGTGCATTCTGGTGACATTTTCTGACTGGCATTTTCAGATGTTACAATGTTCTCAATCTAGTGTTCATTTAAGTCTTCTCCATTATTTAGGTAGTAGTGGTTTACCTGAATCTGCTTCATGTGAGGCAATTGGACAGCATTCAAAGGTAATTGATGTTGGCAATAGAGACACATTAGCATTTACTGAATCAAAGTCATCAACAGAAAAGCACCAAAAACCAAAAGTTCGTAGACGAATACAAGATGAGTTTTCTGAAATGATTACTCCTCAACCAGGTGATCTCCAGGCGCCATTTTATAAACATTATATTTACAGCCAATTTAATTTGTCAGCCTTAGAAGAGCAGGAAATGATGACCTTGAAAAAGACAATATTTGGTTATATTTTGCAGCGTTACCCAAGTGTCACTGTGTGTGTGCGCCCTTAGGAAGGCGACCCATTTTGGCTCCTCCAATTTGTTGTTTTTTTCACACTTTTGCTGAATACCTGTGTGCCTGTATTGTACCTGTCATCTGATATTACATCGAGGATATACCAGGACTTTTTTCAAGAAGTTCTGTGACTCTGATTTGAAGGAATTTTGACATGAAGTTTTTCAACTTTTGAAGAAGCCACTTCATGTACTTTACTATAATTATGTGCCCCACTGTATACACGATGTGTACAGATCTTGGAGCTCTACTCTTTTCACTACCAGCTCTATTCAAAACCAACCAAGCATGGAGGAATTCAATTGAGCTTCACTGTGATACTCCCTTCTCCAGTGAATGGGACAATGAGAGTGATTGATTGTTACTTCTATAGTGCATAGTGATTGGAATGCCTACACATGATTCAGTACTGTGCAAGTGAACTGAAATCGATATGGAAGTCGATGAGTTACACTCATTGCAGAATTCCACCAGCTACATTTGAGAGACTAAAGGAACTTGGAATTAAGAAACCAAGAAGTGGACACAGAGGTCGCCGTGGCGGCAAGAAAGGTGGCAAGATAGGTCGAAAAAAACCCAGTGGCCAGTTTACGCTAGGATTAATCAATTGCAGGTCTGCGTGTAATAAATCTGACTTGATTATTGATCATCTTAAAGACCATGATCTAGATGTCCTAACTCTAACTGAAACATGGTTCCAGAGTAATGATAGTTCAGATGCTGCGAGAATTACACCAGCTGGATATAGACTTGTTCATGAACCTAGGAGGCAACGTAGAGGTGGGGGAGTTGCTGTATTGTATAGATCTACTCTCTGCTTGAAAGTTGTCAATTATCATGAACAGCCTATATCATTTGAATATCTTGAGACTGATCTGACGCATGCAAATGAGGTTATTAAACTTGTGACCATCTACCGACCACCACCTTCACGGAAGAACAAGGCTACATTTACTGATTTCATCCAAGAATTTTCAGCATTACTCGACAGATACTCCTTGTTCACTGGAAATCTATTTATACTAGGAGACTTCAACATCCATTGGGACAACCAGGCGTCCAATGAGTCAAAACATCTCTTGCGCCTTCTCAATGACCACAACCTCCAGCAACTTGTTGAAGGACCAACCCATGAGTCGGGACATACACTCGACCTACTCATCACACGTGCCGAAGAGACATGTGTTGAATCTGTCTTCACTAGTGACTACATATCTGACCATTCTTCTGTTCACTGCCAGCTGCAGCTCCTAAAGTCCAGGCAAACAAAGAAAAGGATCACCTATCGAAAGCTAAAGACTATCAACCTAGCTGAGCTCAGAAGTGATATAACTGATTCTTCCCTCTCTGATCTTGACATGAATGATTCAGCAGACGTATTGGTGAGTCAATACAATAATATTCTTGGTGATATACTTGACAAACATGCCCCTGAAAAATCATGTCTCATTGTTGAGAAGCCAGCTATACCATGGTACAATGAGGATATAGCAAATGCTAAAAGGAAACGACGGCAGTTGGAGCGAAAGTGGAGGAGAACAAAGCTTTCAATAGACAAACAACTCTTCAAGAATCAGAGGAATCATACACAAGAACTGTTTGCGAATGCCAAGTCAACTCATTACAATGATTTAATTGTTGAGTGCGAGAAAGACCAGAAGGCGCTGTATGCAATCATCAATACACTCCTTCATCAGAAGGGTCCAGCTGAGCGGAAGCTACCTCGCAATCCCTGTGATGCTAGTCTGGCTAAAGAGTTCTCACAGTTCTTCATTGGCAAAATCGACCAAATTAGGGCCCGTCTTCAGACAGATCAGCCCCTTCGAACTAGAGCTGTGCCTAGCAGACTATCTCCTTCAACTGATCAGGATGATGAGGATTGCTTGACTTCACTTTCTCCAACTTGTCCTGTAGAGGTTGAAACCATCATCAAGAAGTCTCCGACCAAGACGTGTACACTCGATCCTATTCCAACTTCTTTTATTAAGCAGAATGCCGATGTATTGGCCTGGCCCATATCAGTTGTTGCAAATGCATCTCTGCGAGAAGGAAATGTTCCCCATGAGCTAAAATTAGCTCATGTTACACCAGTACTGAAGAAAACATCACTGGACCAAGATGTGTTGAGCAACTACAGGCCAATATCCAATCTGCCATTTCTTGCCAAAGTCATTGAGAAAATAGTGGCGAATAGACTCAAATTTTTTCTTGATGAGAATGGGCTTCATGAATGTATGCAGTCTGCTTACAAGAAGTTTCACAGTGTTGAAACAGCTCTCGTCAAGATAACGGATGATATCCTCAGAGGAATTGATGACAAGAAGGCTGTTATGTTGATTCTGTTGGACCAATCGGCTGCTTTTGACACTATCGACCATGATATACTATTGCAGCGGTTGCAAGATGTGTTCAAGATTAAGGGAACAGCTCTACAGTGGATCAGCTCCTATCTAGATCCCAGACGACAAGCCGTCAACATCAATGGAACCATTTCCCAAGAAGCTGCTTTGAAGTACGGTGTGCCTCAGGGATCGGTCCTGGGACCACTCCTCTTCACTATGTACACCACCCCTCTTGGAGACATTGCTCGACACCATGGACTCGACGTTCATTTCTATGCAGATGACACCCAACTGTATATCAGCTTTGATCCAATGAATCGGGATGGAGAATTAAGAGCTGCAACCAAGATAAATGCCTGCCTTGACGAAATCAGACAATGGATGACACAAAACTTTGTGAAACTTAATGAAAACAAGACTGAGTACTTGATCATCTGTTCTTCACAAACACGTAGCAAGATCGCTTCTGTTAATGTGACTGCCGGGGAGGTATCTGTCACTCCGGTCAAGAATGCCCGTAATCTCGGTATCTTCTTTGACGAATCCATGAACCTTGATTACCACATTTCTCGTGTATGCCAGACAGCGTATTTCCAGCTACGCAAAATAGCAGCAATCAGATCACTACTCACACGTGCAGCTGCTGAGAGTCTGATTCATTCCCTCATTTCATCACGGCTTGATTTTTGCAACAGTCTTCTTGCAGGCCTTCCAGCATCTTCACTCAACAGACTACAAGCTGTTCAAAATGCTGCCGCACGTCTTCTCACCAGAGGTAAAAAATATGAGCACATCACGCCAATCTTGACAGAACTGCACTGGTTACCAGTACAGTACCGAATAAAATACAAGATCTTGCTGCTAACCTTCAAGACCATACACAATCTGGCTCCAAAGTACCTTACAACTCTTATTGAAGAACGCCATCGACGGCCTGGCTTACGCACTCCAGGAATTGTCCTCCAGGTTCCTTTGACAAGACTGAGGACATATGGGGACCGTGCCTTCTCATCAGTAGCTCCACGGCTATGGAACTCACTCCCCCCTGCTCTCCAAAATACCACGGGGCTTGAAAGCTTCAAATCCGGTCTCAAAACCTACTTTTTTCAGCAATTTTGTGATTAATAACTATTGGTGGAGCCGGCGCCTTTGAATGTGTTACACAGATACATGGCGCTATATAAATGCTATGCATCATCATCATCGTCACTGCAGTGACTGAACGTAGTATTCCAGGATTGAAGTGTACATTGGCCTTGTGCAGTGATATATGTCAAGAAAAGTCGAATTTCAGTTATCTGTATGTTTTAAATGCAAAGGCTGATTCTGCTGAAACACTGAAAAAAATGTTTGGCTTGTTGTACAATGCCTTTCAAATAGGCAAGGTACTCAATCATTTAGTAATTGCAGGAGATGGGGCCACTGTGAAACTGTTGTCAGAAATGAAATATGAATATGGAGAATCTCTTGATTGGGTAATACCATATCTTGGTGACTGGCATCTCTTGAAAAATTTCCAAGAGGTGCTTATGAAAATTTACTGGGATGCAGAACTTAAAGAGGTTGCTAAAACTACTCATAAGGGGGGTACTCTGCAGAGGCTACAAACCTGTGAAAGCTTTAAAATGACGCACAGGTTTTTGTTACAAGTGTTTGAGTCTATTTATGCGTATCAATTTAAGACATTCCTCGAGTATAGGCTATCAAATTCTGGAAATTCAACACATACTAATGACACACTTTTAGAAGAACTTCAGCATCTGCTGGAGGTATTAATAGAAGGTGGTGTGCTTTCATGTTTAAAATCGATTCAAGAAAGTGATGTAGATGATATTGTTCAATCCATTTGGCCAGAGTTTTACATGTTTTGCGCTGAAATGAGCACATCACATGAAACCTTTCGCTTTGGCACAATTTTCTAAGGGAGGACTGCTTTTCATATATACAGTTGTTTTTAAGCTATTCGCAATGGCAATTGGATTGGTAGATTGGCTGCCTTGAAAAACATTGCTCCTCTTTTCCATGCTTTTGATCGACAGAATTACTCTCGCCTCATCCCTCTCCATCTTAGCCAGATGTATGCCTTACCAAAACCGGTGTTGGTACATTTTGAAAGAGGAGCGTTTGTCTCCAGTATCAACGGCAATGTATTTTCAAATGTTGCGCTTGATGAGGCCTATGAGATAGATGCTTATAAATAAGGATTGTAAAAATGCTTTATCTCATAGCCTTCCTGAAGACATGCATAAAGTCTCGCAAACGGTAGAATTTCAATCTAAACTCGTTGCAAATTTTGAATGCCAGTTCGGAAATGTGCAAACCAATGTTCAGCGTGATTTTGCTCCTTCTGTTATTGCTAATGAGCTAGCTAATTCGAAAATGTATTTTGGAAAAATGATGGAGAGTGGGGCTTTTTACTTGGATCAATCACCTTCTTTATTTCAAGCTTTTTCTAAGACACAAGCATCCAATGTGCAACAAAAAAATCTGTTGTCATACAGAGCTATTAGGAGAGATTCACTGAATTTATACATAAAAATCAAACATTTTGAAGGATGCAAGTGTAGAGAAACCCAAAGTGAGGAGACATAACTTACAAACCTTTACAAAGAAAAAGATTACGAAACGAACAATAAATTACATGGAAAAGGAGAAGCGGTTTATAACAATGTGTTACAAACGCACCATTGCTTTCTCTGAAGAAAGCCAGTTACCAGTTGGAAAGTTGTGTCAATTTCTTGAGACGCCCAGAGCAATATCTTTACCAGATGGTATGCCTTACAAGGGTTCAAAATCTGTCATATATGACCTATTTGATAAAAGATACAATGAAGAAATTGTAAGTAATTCCCTGGTGTTACCTTCAAATAGTTCAGTTGCATTAATAGCCGAGGGTATGAATATAATATACACCTCTCCATTACCTGATCAAAAAAACATTTTCAGAATATGGTGATATGCTAGCATTTCGATGGATTACACAATATTTCAAAACAGGTTACTGTCAGACGAACGTCAACTCAAATAAAGGAGGTCAACACAATTCTGCGTCTGTACAATAATTTTATTCTTAAAACTCAACTATATTCCTGAAATTGACAATTTAACACAATTCACATTAATAAATTACACTTTATTACACTACACAGCTCCCTTTCACAACTCCCAACCAGTATCCTACCCTGAACCAACCCACAAAAGTTCTCTTTTGGAAATTGAATCCTCAAAATAAATTCAAATTTATGTGCACAAATATATGTTTCGTTTTCCCTGTAATCAACTACGATCTGCCCTAGAACTGCCCATAAAGACACCCACAATTAACACACACTCAATAATTAATTAACCAAGACCGCCACACAGGCTTACTGTAAATACACCAACAATTGCCACACAGGCTTCCTTTTACACCAAAAATTTCCACCAAGGCTTACTTTAAATACACCCAAAATTGCCACACAGGCTTTCCGTAAATACACCAAAAATTGCCACCAAGGCTTATTTTAAATACACCCAAAATTGCCACAAAGGCTCACTTTAAATGCACCAAAAACTGCCACCAAGGCTCAGTTTAAATACACCAAAAATCACTAAAAATCCGCAAAAATTGTCACCGTGAACACACAGAAATTACCGTGATGAACACAGAGAAATTGCCACAACGGTAACCGCTCAAAATTGCCTCTTTTCTGCTCTTATATTGCCACTGTAACCCCAGGAATATTGCTTCTTTATTGCCTCTGTAAATCCACGAAAATTGCCTCTAATAAATTCACAAATATTGCCACTGTTAATACACAAAATTGCCTTAGTCATTCAGACACAAGAAATGGTGGTCCCCCATCCACAAGCTAAGAAATGTTCCATTCTAGATTCACCGGACACTGATCTGATAGGGTGAAACCTCTCCGTAGTGCCTCCACGGTACGAGGGTGCTCCGAAGAGTTGAGTGCGCGTGACTCTGCCTACACGGCCCTGGACGGGTCGTCCGTCAACACAGCGTTGCACGGTTAGTTCCCTGGACTTCCACAGACTACCGGTACCCGCCTCAAGTCCACCTCAGGAGGGGGAAAGGGACCCTGGCTGAAACCCCAGATTTTGGCTATCTGAAAACATACATTTAAGAAAACCAATGCCCCAAATAGTGATTTGTGGAAATACAGCCAAATTATGCACAGTGATTAAACCAATTAATAATAATAATGACAATTCAATGACAAGCTTTAAAATTAAATTGAATAGGGTAAACTCACGGTTTTGCAGCGTGTTCCCCGCCACCAGGTCCTGCTCACCAGCTTAATTGGAGCCCGAATGCTCCAGCACAGCACACAGTGTTGCCCGTACGGCACAATGTCCGAAGAGGATGCAGCAAATATAAGCCCCCGGCTTACAGCAAAATGGCTATCACCAGAGTCTGAACACTCTGTGCATTAGTAGCTGTAGTAGCAGCAGCAGCAACAGGAGGATGGCAAGTGTGTCCCCAATGAGCTCTCAGAACCAAGTGTGAGGCAGTTACCCTCCTTTACATCCACACCTATGCAATCACATATACACACACCCACATGCACACCCGACTAATCAAACACAAAGAGCCCCACCCAATTCAAGAATGCCCAAGACTCCAAGAATATGCAAAGTAGACTCTTGCTACTATTGAATATTCACGAACCCATACTACTAATAAATATTCATGAACTCTTGCTAAGTGCATAGAGTTGCCCCCCCCCCCACAAAGGAAGTCCTCCAAAAGAAATAATACAACTTGGGGTTGACTGTTACATTTCACCCCCTCTTTAAAAATCGTTTTACCTGAAAACATTTTTCCATCCAGGAAACAGTCAAAGTCTGCAACCTGTAATCATAAAAGTCACTTATTAATATTCTAATAATACTGGTTCAGGCACACGTTCTTCAAGCAGGTCACGTTTCTCCTGAAATACAAACAAATCATGAATTAGTTCTTTTTACTTACTTGCCACTTCACTTCTACTCAGGTAGTGAGCGCCCACGTTCTGAGATCCTTTGATAAACTCTACTCTGAATCTGTAGGGTTGGAGAGCTAATGCCCATCGCATTATCCTTGCGTTGGCCAACTTGGATCGATGCAGGTATGCCAAAGACTGATGGTCTGTCTGGAGTTCAAACTGACGGCCATAGAGATATGGTTCGAACTTCTGAATTCCCCAAACAACCGCTAGACATTCCTTTTCGATGACAGCATAAGCCTTCTCTCTGTCTAGAAGCTTTCTGCTTGCATATGCAACCGGAAAACTGTCTCCAGTGTCATCTTGCCGTTGAAGTAATACTGCTCCTACTCCAGTGTTTGATGCGTCCGTGCGGATGATGAATGGAATAGAGCAGTCAGGTAACTGAAGAATTGGGTCAGTAGACAGCTTTGCCTTGAGGGTATTGAATGCAATCTCCTGACTCTCTCCCCATCTGATGTGGTTCGGTTTTTTCGCCTTGGTCAGATCTGTCAGCGGTACAGCCAATGCAGCAAAATTTGGAATAAACCTCCTGAAATATCCAGCTAGTCCCAGAAAGGACCTAAGCTGCTTCTTAGTCTCCGGGCGCTTGGCTCCCTTGATATTCTCAATCTTGTCTGGTTGTGGCTGAAGTTGACCCCGTCCGATCACATGTCCCAAGAATTCCATCTTCTGGGCCCCTACAACACACTTACTTGGTTTTGCAGACAACTGCGCAGATTGCAGGCGTTCTAAAAGCACTCTGAGTGCGGCGAGGTGGTCCTCCCAGTTGGCTGTATGGATCAAGATATCATCGATAAAATTATCTGTATGCTTGAGACCTTCCAGTACTCTTCTCATCACTCGACTGAATGTTGCCGGAGCATTAACTAGCCCGAAAGGCATAGTGCAAAACTGGAATAGCCCATTCGGTGTGAGAAATGCAGTGGCTTGTCTGGATTTTTTTCTCATAGGTACCTGCCAGTATTCCTTGGTTAAGTCAAATTTGATAAAATAACGATCAGTTGCAAGTGAAGCAAATATCTCATCTGGACTTGGAAGTGGTTCGGCATCAAATACTGTTATGCGGTTCAACCCTCAAAAATCTACACAGAATCTCTTGGTTCCGTCCTTCTTTTCAACCAGAACAATCGGGGAGGCATATGGCGAATCTGATTGCTCAGTAACCTTCATTTTTTGCATTTGAACTACCTCATCGTTGATGGCTTTCCTCGTGGCGAAAGGCAGGGGGTATGGTTTGAACCGAACTGGGTCGCTGGTTGTAAATTTTATATCATGCTCTCCTACAGTGGTTCCCCCTGGAAGATCAGTGAGAACATCTGAGAAATCGTTAAGAATGACTCTTACCTCTTGTTTCTGTTGATCAGATAATAGTGGGTCAAAAAGAACATCATCTATGGACTCTTTCGCTTCCAGAACCGGTGAATGCAGTAAGGCTTCGTCGGGTGAAAATTCCCCATCACCTGTCTCAGAAACAATGACTGACACGCACCCGTACTCCAAGGTCTCATGGCTGGCGACTTCTTACCTGTGAACATACAACTGAAGCAAGTTTGCGTGAAAAGTTTTTACTTTTCCGTGGAGGTCTATCTGGTAGTCTAGGTTACCTTGTTTACCTACTACAGGGAATGGTCCCTTCCATTGCAATAAGAGTTTGTTACTATCTGTGGGAAGGAGAAGCAAAACTTCATCACCTACCTTGAATCGTCTATCTTTGCATCTCTTATCATAGTTCTTCTTCTGTCGAACGTGAGCGTTGTTTAAGCTTCGCTGTGCCAGCTCACAAGTTTCTCTCAGGCGATTCTTCAAATCTATTACGTACTGGTATGTGTTTCTGGTATCCTCCTCTTTGGTTTCACCAGTCCAGAGATCTCTTAAGATGGACATTGGTCCTCTAACTGTCCTGACGTATAACAACTCGAATGGTGAAAATCCCAGGCTGGCTTGTGGTACCTCTCGGTAGGCAAAAAGCAGAGCCCCGACATACCTGTCCCAATCTTTTGGTCTCTCTGTACTCATCTTCCTCAGCATCTGCTTAAGGGTGCCATTAAACCGTTCCACGAGACCATTACAGGCAGGATGGTAGGGTGTTGTAGTTAACTGTTTCACTGAAAGCAGACGGCTTACTTCTCGCATCAGACCGGACATGAATTGTGATCCCTGATCACTGAGGATCTCCTTCGGCACTCCTACTCTTGAAAATACTTCCACTAATGCTTCGGCAACGGTAGAAGTTTCAATGTTACGGAGGGGTACAGCTTCGGGATACCTAGTAGCATAATCAACGATGGTTAGTATGAACCTATTACCCCTGTCAGTTGATGGATGGATGGGTCCAATGATGTCTACGGCTACACGCTGGAATGGTGTGTCTATGAGAGGGAGACTTCCAAGTGGTAGTTTCTTGACCTTTCCCTTTGGGTACGTTCTTTGGCAAATGTCGCAGGACTGGACAAAGCGTCGAATTGATGAGTGAATGCCAGGCCAAATGAAATTAGTTGTAACCCGATCACAAGTCTTCTGTGAACCCAATTGTCCTCCAAGCAGAGACTCGTGTGCCAGCTTCATAACCTGTAACCTGTATTTAGAAGGTACAACTACCTGCAAAGCCATGTTATTGTTGTCAACAGTTTGCGACTGGAACTCCCAATACAAAATACTCTTGCGATACACAAACTGTGAAGTATGACCATTTTCCCCAATGTTTACCTCGCTTTCCCTAGCCAATTCTCTACACCTTTGTAGTGTGGGAGATCTTGTACAGTGACGATATCAGAAATGCAACTCGGTACCTTCAAACTTTTGGTTGGTTTCTCATCTGCTGCCTTCTGAGCCCTAGTTTGCACAGCTAGCGTCAGCTCGTGCGTGCTAAACTTCTCAGGAGACCAGTTTGGATCTGGATCCGCGGGATCCCGTACACCAGGAACATTACCCAAGATGACATCGTATACACGATTCATCATGCATATGGCTTCGACGTGACCACAATAATATGGGGTATCAATCTGGATCTTGGCCACAGGTGACTTCCTGATAGTTCCATCTATTAAAACACATGCTCTCTGCTCACCTGTCAGTTGACCATCTAAAACCAAGCTCCGTCGTACCACAACTCCGCTGCAACCGCTGTCTCTAAGCACAGACACCTTATGGGTACCAATCTGGCCTTCTTTCACTGGCATTCTGGTGCGGCGTTCTCGACAGGCAGCACTCATGATCGGCAACCGATGCCCACATCGAAGGGTGACATGATCATTCTCTCTGGAACAACCGCTTAGAGAGGGAGGTGTATGTGAAATCATAAATGCCACAGTTTCTCTGCCTATAGGGCAATCTGAACAACTGCACTCATGCTTAGTTGCTGGTTCACCTTCTGTGACTGCAGGAGAAGAAGCTTGATACCGTCCTTCGTCGTTGGTATGCTTAATGCACATACTAGATGCCTTCATCGGTGTGGCCCGGTAGCGACAATCTTTGGCGATGTGACCCTTCTTATTGCACACGAAGCAGGTCATTTCTTTCATCGGCAGGAAGGTGGATGGACGACTCTGAGCGGTTGAATAACTCGTTGCCTCTGGTTTCTGGACACCACCAGTCGGACGTTGTCTCTTAAAGTGTTGGTTCAACTGCCCAAACGTTGTTCCTCGAGCCTCGATGAACTGTTCAGCTAACTTGGCCATCTGGTAAAGATCTGTAGGCGTACGCTCTTTAAGAAAAATGTATAAATCTGGGCTACACCCGTTAATAAATTGTTCACGTATCAACAGACATTTCAATCCCTTATAAGTCGCATCAATCTTAGCCAAGTCTACCCACCTGTCAAAATCATTCTCCAGACGTACTGGAAATTGTAAAGGACTTTCAGCTTTATCTGGTTTGGCTGAACGGAATTTAATGCGAAATCCATCTTCGGTTAAGTTATACTGCTTGAACAATGCACTTTTTAGAACTGCATAATCATTTGTCTTCTCTTTGGGAATCCTGGAATATACGTATAAGGCCTTACCTGTGAGAAGGGCACTAAGATTTATGGCCCAAGTTTCAGCTGGCCAATTTTGACTGGTTGCATACCTCTCGAACCGTTGTAAATATGAATCACGGTCATCCTTTTCATCCTGGAAACTAGGGAGCTTGGGTGTCCTAGCCTTAGAGTTGGTGACCACATTAGGTTTCACATCTTTAGCAATTGCAGCTTCAGCCTCATTTACCTTCATTCGCATCTCAAAGATTTCCATCTCTTGCATTTTCAAAGCTCTCAACTCCGCTCTCTCTTCTTTTGCTTTCACATCTCTCTCTCTAATAAACTCAATCAATTCAGCACCTATCAAACCCATCCCTTTACCTGCCTCAATCCACTTGTCCATGATTGCTCTGTGGGCTTCCAAGCCTACTCCTGCAAGCAACACGAGCACGGAAACTAGTACAGTAAGTATAACGCGCCAAGCAGTCAACGCAGCGAGTTGGTGTGTGGTGAGCTGGGACCTGATGCCGAAGTGAACCTGCACAGTTAGAAACAAATAAAACTGGAAAAACCTGTTACACAAGACTAACACAAATTTACTTTTACATAAACATCCAAAACAGTTTATCTAAGCTGATGTCTGTCAAATTTTTTTGACTTTTTCGCACTTTCGAGTGCGAAAAAGTTATTCTTTTTGTTCTGATTTTTTTTTTCTTCTTCCTCTTCTTCTTCTTCTTCTTCTCCAAAAGTCTATGGGAATTTGTACACGTTTTTTCTAAGCACGACTTAAGTACTTTTGTAAGTTCGGATCATCATCAAACTTATACCAATGAAGGACCCTAATGCAAGGATGATCCTAAAAGCAATGACGTCACGATGACGTCATCACGAGATTTTTTATAGATTTTTGAATATTTATTTTGTCCCATTCACTTTGCACACGTTTTCCAAAAATAAATTTACATTTTTCCGTTCGCCTTTTTGGCAATCAAACAATCTCTGATTTCGACTAAACTTTGAAGAGTCATAGATCCTATGACAGAGTATCATCATAAAGAATGACGTCATCGTGACGTCATCAGGTGTCATATTACAAGCAATCAAAAATGGATAGGTTTTAATCTTCAAAAATCGATATCAATTCAACCGTACTTTTCCTTGCCTTACTATCTTTGAAAATGTGTCAAGTAACCCTAGATCTTAATTTTATCTCGTGTGCGTGAAGTCACGTGACCCTTACTTCCGATCGAAAACGTCAAAATAGGAAATGTCTTATAGTTTAAAATTGGAGAAAGATATTAACTTGGTTTCAACGATGTCAGTATCTGGCAGTGATGAGGTGTTTACCAATTTAATTGATGACGTCATCAAACATTCGAGCGCCCTCTAGCGACAAGTTGAAAAAAAATCAAAAATGCATTTTTAGTTGATGTCTGTGGCGAAGTTTGAGGTACTTGCTCCAAAATATATATTTAAGATGAGCTTCAACCAGACAACAACGGTGCCAAGATTTAGATTGATGACGTCATCAGTCCGGAACTTACAATGGAAAAACCATTTTTTTCTTTAAAAAAGCTGAAAAATCAACCAAAAGAGATGCAATCTTGATTTTCCTAGAAATAGCAGGATAAAGGTAGTTCTGTGGTATATTTATGTTTCTATGTGATCAGTGAGCTTGGACATGCCCTGCGATAGGCTTGAAATTGTATTTTGACACCCCGAATTAACTGTGCCTCTAACGCGGCAAATTAAACAACAACACAACTCACATTGTACACGTTTACTTGTACAAACCACGTGCGTCAACCTGTGCAATGTACATATATTGTGTGCATTGCACAACCTGTGCGTTGTCTCAAAGTTCGTTCACCCCAGCCCTGTGTGTACAGTTTTAAACCTTAACAGCCCATTCAATTTCTCGAACCGTTGTAAATATGAATCACGGTCATCCTTTTCATCCTGGAAACTAGGGAGCTTGGGTGTCCTAGCCTTAGAGTTGGTGACCACATTAGGTTTCACATCTTTAGCAATTGCAGCTTCAGCCTCATTTACCTTCATTCGCATCTCAAAGATTTCCATCTCTTGCATTTTCAAAGCTCTCAACTCCGCTCTCTCTTCTTTTGCTTTCACATCTCTCTCTCTAATAAACTCAATCAATTCAGCACCTATCAAACCCATCCCTTTACCTGCCTCAATCCACTTGTCCATGATTGCTCTGTGGGCTTCCAAGCCTACTCCTGCAAGCAACACGAGCACGGAAACTAGTACAGTAAGTATAACGCGCCAAGCAGTCAACGCAGCGAGTTGGTGTGTGGTGAGCTGGGACCTGATGCCGAAGTGAACCTGCACAGTTAGAAACAAATAAAACTGGAAAAACCTGTTACACAAGACTAACACAAATTTACTTTTACATAAACATCCAAAACAGTTTATCTAAGCTGATGTCTGTCAAATTTTTTTGACTTTTTCGCACTTTCGAGTGCGAAAAAGTTATTCTTTTTGTTCTGATTTTTTTTTTCTTCTTCCTCTTCTTCTTCTTCTTCTTCTCCAAAAGTCTATGGGAATTTGTACACGTTTTTTCTAAGCACGACTTAAGTACTTTTGTAAGTTCGGATCATCATCAAACTTATACCAATGAAGGACCCTAATGCAAGGATGATCCTAAAAGCAATGACGTCACGATGACGTCATCACGAGATTTTTTATAGATTTTTGAATATTTATTTTGTCCCATTCACTTTGCACACGTTTTCCAAAAATAAATTTACATTTTTCCGTTCGCCTTTTTGGCAATCAAACAATCTCTGATTTCGACTAAACTTTGAAGAGTCATAGATCCTATGACAGAGTATCATCATAAAGAATGACGTCATCGTGACGTCATCAGGTGTCATATTACAAGCAATCAAAAATGGATAGGTTTTAATCTTCAAAAATCGATATCAATTCAACCGTACTTTTCCTTGCCTTACTATCTTTGAAAATGTGTCAAGTAACCCTAGATCTTAATTTTATCTCGTGTGCGTGAAGTCACGTGACCCTTACTTCCGGTCGAAAACGTCAAAATAGGAAATGTCTTATAATTTAAAATTGGAGAAAGATATTAACTTGGTTTCAACGATGTCAGTATCTGGCAGTGATGAGGTGTTTACCAATTTAATTGATGACGTCATCAAACATTCGAGCGCCCTCTAGCGACAAGTTGAAAAAAAAATCAAAAATGCATTTTTAGTTGATGTCTGTGGCGAAGTTTGAGGTACTTGCTCCAAAATATATATTTAAGATGAGCTTCAACCAGACAACAACGGTGCCAAGATTTAGATTGATGACGTCATCAGTCCGGAACTTACAATGGAAAAACCATTTTTTTCTTTAAAAAAGCTGAAAAATCAACCAAAAGAGATGCAATCTTGATTTTCCTAGAAATAGCAGGATAAAGGTAGTTCTGTGGTATATTTATGTTTCTATGTGATCAGTGAGCTTGGACATGCCCTGCGATAGGCTTGAAATTGTATTTTGACACCCCGAATTAACTGTGCCTCTAACGCGGCAAATTAAACAACAACACAACTCACATTGTACACGTTTACTTGTACAAACCACGTGCGTCAACCTGTGCAATGTACATATGTTGTGTGCATTGCACAACCTGTGCGTTGTCTCAAAGTTCGTTCACCCCAGCCCTGTGTGTACAGTTTTAAACCTTAACAGCCCATTCAATTTGTATACGTTTATTCCCTTACACAACTTTATTGCTTTTTCAAGTTTGGATCATCATCAAATTGTAACAATAAAAAACCTTTGTGCAGGGGCGACCCAAGAACATGATAACGTCAACAAGTAATGTTTTTAACAGAATTTTGAATATTCAATCGTATTTGACTGTCTTGTTTTTAAAAATGTGTCAAGCAACCTTAACATATTTTTTTCGTGTGCGTGAAGTTTCGTGACACTTACGTGATCAAAAACGGTCAAAACTGGAAGGGTCAAATTTAAAATTGGAGCAAGATACGAACTTGGTTTCAACGATGTCAGTCTCTGGCAGTAATGTGGTTATTACAAATTTGACCTATGACCTATCAAACTTTTGATTGAAATCTGTGGCAAAGTTGTAGGTATTAAATTGCTTCACAATAATCCTTTAAGCGGACAATACATAGTGAAACGAAATAAAACATTGATGCTTAAAAATCACAATGGAAATTTAACATGCTGTTTTCAGGTTTTATACTTCCTTGAATGCGTGTTCTTTGAACAAAAAAATCTAATTGAGAAAAGGCGAAAAAGTCATTTGCTCTGTCAGTTGACAGACAAACTTCTAGTTTTTTATATTATTCTCCCGGACAAGCCCCCAAAAAAGTCAGACGAACGTCAACTCAAATAAAGGAGGTCAACATAATTCTGCGTCTGTACAATAATTTTATTCTTAAAACTCAACTATATTCCTGAAATTGACAATTTAACACAATTCACATTAATAAATTACAATTTGCACTACACAGCTCCCTTTCACAACTCCCAACCAGTATCCTACCCTGAACCAACCCACAAAAGTTCTCTTTTGGAAATTGAATCCTCAAAATAAACCCAAATTTATGTGCACAAATATATGTTTCGTTTTCCCTGTAATCAACTACGATCTGCCCTAGAACTGCCCATAAAGACACCCAAAATTAACACACACTCAATAATTAATTAACCAAGACCGCCACACAGGCTTACTGTAAATACACCAACAATTGCCACACAGGCTTCCTTTTACACCCAAAATTGCCACACAGGCTTTCCGTAAATACACCAAAAATTTCCACCAAGGCTTATTTTAAATACACCCAAAATTGCCACCAAGGCTCACTTTAAATACACCAAAAATTGCCACCAAGGCTCAGTTTAAATACACCAAAAATCACTAAAAATCCACAAAAATTGTCACCGTGAACACACAGAAATACCGTGATGAACACAGAGAAATTGCCACAACGGTAACCGCTCAAAATTGCCTCTTTTCTGCTCTTATATTGCCACTGTAACCCCAGGAATATTGCTTCTTTATTGCCACTGTAAATCCACGAAAATTGCCTCTAATAAATTCACAAATATTGCCACTGTTAATACACAAAATTGCCTTAGTCATTCAGACACAAGAAATGGTGGTCCCCCATCCACAAGCTAAGAAATGTTCCATTCTAGATTCACCGGACACTGATCTGATAGCGTGAAACCTCTCCGTAGTGCCTCCACGGTACGAGGGTGCTCCGAAGAGTTGAGTGCGCCTGACTGTGCCTACACGGCCCTGGACGGGTCGTCCGTCAACACAGCGTTGCACGGTAGTTCCCTGGACTTCCACAGACTACCGGTACCCGCCTCAAGTCCACCTCAGGAGGGGGAAAGGGACCCTGGCTGAAACCCCAGATTTTGGCTATCTGAAAACATACATTTAAGAAAACCAATGCCCCAAATAGTGATTTGTGGAAATACAGCCAAATTATGCACAGTGATTAAACCAATTAATAATAATAATGATAATTCAATGACAAGCTTTAAAATTAAATTGAATAGGGTAAACTCACGGTTTTGCAGCATGTTCCCCGCCACCAGGTCCTGCTCACCAGCTTAATTGGAGCCCGAATGCTCTAGCACAGCACACAGTGTTGCCCATACGGCACAATGTCCGAAGAGGCTGCAGCAAATATAAGCCCCCGGCTTACAGCAAAATGGCTATCACCAGAGTCTGAACACTCTGTGCATTAGTAGCTGTAGTAGCAGCAGCAGCAACAGGAGGATGGCAAGTGTGTCCCCAATGAGCTCTCAGAACCAAGTGTGAGGCAGTTACCCTCCTTTACATCCACACCTATGCAATCACATATACACACACACACACATGCACACCCGACTAATCAAACACAAAGAGCCCCACCCAATTCAAGAATGCCCAAGACTCAAAGAATATGCAAAGTAGACTCTTGCTACTATTGAATATTCACGAACCCTTACTACTACTAAATATTCATGAACTCTTGCTAAGTGCATAGAGTTGCCCCCCACAAAGGAAGTCCTCCAAAAGAAATAATACAACTTGGGGTTGACTGTTACAGTTACTCTGAAGTACGAATTTTATTTGATCAAGTCAATTCACAAGGCCTTTCACCAAAGTTAATTGAGCGGTCCAGAAGAGATGGACAGGTGCAAAGTGAATATGAATTGTCTGAAGAAATACATGATAGCATAAAGCTCCAAAGCATAAAGTGGATGGACTTCTTGAAATTGAGAAAAAACAAACGCCTCCTATGCAATTATTTATCCACAAAATTCATTCAGATAGCTTCATCATGGTTGAAGGAGCCAGGGCAGAAATTTGTAGCTGCTGGTGGATTTAAATATGATTCTGGTTTTACTGGAATTGCAGTGACATCAGAATGTCAGACTGAATGTCTTTCAAATAATAATGAAGAATCAGATACACAAATATGGCTTCATGTCCAGGATTCACCTTGTAGTGTTATACATGTGTATTCAAAAGATCGTGATATTTTAATGGTGGGTCTTCCATTCCCAGTATCCAAAGAAATAATGATTCAATATAGAGCTATGCCAGGAGACGATAAGTTTATTAATTTTCAGAAGCTTAAGGACTGTCTCCAGAGAGATCCCGATCTTATTGGCATAGTAGAAGGAGGTCATGACCTCTTTAAAGTTATACAAGTTGTGTTCATTTGTAGTGGATGCGACTTTGTATCATATTTTGTTCGTTTGGGAAAACGGATATTCTTTAATAAATGTTTCCAGTATGCTTCATTTATATGTGGTCTGTTCAATGGAAGTACTGGTCAAGGAATTTTATCAAGTACAAACCTTGGCCAAGACTCAGATTGAGGATTGTTGTCATTTTATAGATTCATTGGATGTGTGTATTTCGCAGCTCATAGAAGCTGCTTAAATATGTATTTATCTCCAGTTGAATTATTCCACAGTTTCAATAGCCTATCCAAATATGACTGTCATGTTAAATTTCTTAATGTAATCAGAAAAGCCACGTGGAAAGGCACATATGAAGATGAGCTACTCCCTTCAGATGCAGCTTTAAAATTGCACTGGCTGCGGTCATGCTGGGTGAGCACTGTTTGGGGAAGATCTTTGGTACCTGATTTTATATATCCCGATGTGACATCATATGGGTGGAGAAAGTTGGATTATGATTCCCTAGAAGTAGAGTGGGATACAGCTAAAAATATTGAGGCTATCAGGATAAATGTTAAATTTCTCACACGGGGATGCTCCTGTTCAAAAAGCCAGTGTAAAACAAGAATTTGCAAATGTAAGAAAGCAGGTCGCACTTGTGGGCCAGGTTGTTCTTGCAGAAATTGTGAAAATGTGGTAATAGCAGCCTCATCTCCTACCGCTCATGAGCACGATGAAGAAGATGCAAGTTTACATGATGAGGAGGAAGTTGATTTTGATGTGGATTTTGATAGTCATACTGACCTTAACATTGATATGCCAGACCCTCTTGATGAAGATATTGATAATCATGCTGACCTTAACATCGAAATGCCAGACCCTCTTGATGATCTGGAAATACATGATGTGTTAGATGTGGACAGTGATGGTGAAGTTTGATATGCCATTTACTTAAATTTTGATGTTTAAAAGTATGTAGGTTTGTATGTTCGCATGCTTGCAGTATTTTTAAATTTTTTTTTAAGAGCAGGGGTGTAATTGCTCATTGTCTTTTAAGAATTGAATGGTGCTATATGTATTTGATGACTTAAAACATCTCAGGGTGAATGTGATTTTTTTATCTCCGGATATTTGCCTATATTTGATCATGACTTAATTACATTTTATTTTATTTTTTAAATATGATTAAAGCAAACAGGCAAATCTTTAATTTTAATTGACCATTTCCAACTGTCTAAGATGTTGCTGTATTGTGTTAGCATTAATTGTCAGTATTTTGTAATTCTGTGCACTAATATTCAACATTCCACTGCACTTGCCTGTAAGCCTTGTCTTTTATTTATTGCTAAACCTTTGTATTATATTTACTTCTACATCCTTCTCTAATATTAAATTTATTTTACATGCATCACTGAATTATTTTTTTTGGTGGATATATATGATTTCAGTTTTTTATACAACATATAAGCAATATCAGTGTGTACTTAAGCTTCAAAAATTTGTAATCATTATGGTATGCAATTACTAGTATTTGCCATTCTACTGCACTTGCCTGTAGGTGTAGAGATTTATTTATTTCTATACCAACAAGAGTGTTTATTGTAGTAGTTTTATGTTTATGTCAGGGTATATATTCCTAATTTACTTTGTGCAAAATATGAATAACTTGTGTACCTCAACAGATTTTTTACCTTGCCAATCTTCTGAAGAAGGTGTTATTTTTGTAATGTTACTGTACTCAACCCCAATGTGCCATACTGCATTATCAGGTATTTATATTGAAAACTACATGTAAATGATATTGAATACTACATGTGATATTGAAAAGTAAATGCAAGTGATATTTAAAACTACATGTAAGTGATATTGAAAACTAAAAAATACTAAAAACTACATTGGTAGTTTTGTGTTGCCTGTTGGCGAGGTAGGAAGGCAGCCACTGCATGCCATAATACGGCAAAGCCATGTGGCTTTCCACAACTATGTGACTAACATCCTGCCAGAGGTAACTCGCGATTTTAGACGGTCGATGCAGGAGTTCACCGCATATATGCAAATGTTGCAAGGAGATGTCCAACCGGCTCTACCACGGCCAGATGACCATTTTTCATAATTATGTATTTTGGATCGATGTCGCCAGTTCGCTGTTATTTGAAATCGTCATGGTTTTTATTATTATTTGTTTATTTAAGAACTAAATACGCTGACCATTGTTTTATTTCGAATATGATTACACGATGTTGCAAAAAATGTAATTCAAAATCAGGCAACTTTACTATTAGTTTTGGTTTCACAACAGATGGTTGAATTTATTTAACATACTTTATTTTAATTTTGCTCCTTTATGACACTGAACATTCTTTGTATATTATTTTACATTGTAAATAAAATCACACCGTTGATTACCTTACTAATGAGTCTGTTTTTTTTTTTTATGTTTTTATTACGTCCGTTTTGCATGAATATCCGCAAAAAATTGATCCCAGTGTTCCTATGGGGGTAAACAGTGTTAACGCGAATTTCTAAGATTTTTAAAACCAATAGATTCTACATTGGAATAGCATTTTTGGGGTTTTGTACAACATTAGAAATAAATATTGTATATTGTTTTACTTTTATATAAATTAATGGTTGCGTCGACATACACGCCCCACAACCCTTATTCAACTCTCATTTTTTTACGTGCTCAATGCCTATTCACAAGTGGCGTTCCTATTTCATTGTTCATACTGCATTGCGCAATGGGATGGGGACCAACAGTACAGTGAAGGTTTAAAGTGATGGCAAAAAGGTACACATTACTCCTGCTCTACGGGCGTCTATTATACTTTGCATTATAACTGCACTGGGTATCTGCGAGTATGCCACAAATTGTATAACCTGAATATGTATGAACACAAGGAACACAAACTTCGGTTCAGGTCTGCTGTTCACATTCAGATGAGATAACGTACTGTCCTAATGAGATTCAGGGAGGCTGTTCACATTCAGATGAGATAACGTACTGTCCTGATGATATTCAGGAAGGCTGTTCACATTCAGATGAGATAATGTACTGTCCTAATGATAATCAGGAAGGCTGTTCACATTCAGATAAGACAACGTACTGCCCAAATGAGATTCAGGAAGGCTGTTCACATTCAGATGAGATAACGTACTGTCCTAATGATATTCAGGTCTGCTGTTCACATTCAGATGAGATAACGTACTGCCCTAATGATATTCAGGTTTGCTGTACACATTCAGATGAGATAACGTACTGCCCAAATGATATTCAGGTCTGCTGTTCACATTCAGATAAGATAACGTACTGTCCTAATGAGATTCAGGAAGGCTATTCACATTCAGATGAGATAACGTACTGCCCAAATGATATTCAGGTCTGCTGTTCACATTCAGATGAGATAACGTACTGTCCTAATGAGATTCAGGAAGGCTGTTCACATTCAGATGAGATAACGTACTGTCCTAATGATATTCAGGGAGGCTGTTCACATTCAGATGAGATAACGTACTGAAGATGGAATCCAGTCAATTTGTAGAGAGTGATTATTAGCCCGGTTGTAGATAAGTTAACCCGATGATGAATGATGAGTATCCCAATGTTAATGCACTAATTCAGATAACGTTAGATCCCGTGGAAGATCCAAAGGCAAACATGAAACTGAAGATCCAAGATCCAAAAGATCCCCAAAACTAGTCAAAACGATCGCCAAAAAGATCCTCAAAAAGATCCACCAAAAAGATCCCCGGATGCAAGGCAGGTTACAGCTACACTACAGGTACATCGACCTAAAAGTACAAAACAGTAAACAGTATGCAGGGTGTCAAAATACGGTGAATGTGTACACAGTGAGGTTTAAAAGGTCACCACGCGCAATGCCAGCACAGACACAGCAAAAATGGCTGTGCTGTGTACAAAGTATATGGGTGCAGACCAGTAAATAAATTCCCATAGGCTCCCATGCTGAATAGCCAATTTCAAAAAATTATTAAAAATACTCAGAAGTTTCTCAGACACTCAAGCTATACACCAAAATGAAGCTGAAAACTTCAATGTTCATTTTCATTTCAATTTTCTATAGGGTAACCAATGACTTTTTGAGGAAAATCCATCCAAAGGAAAATACCCTGAAAACGGCCACGTTGACTGATGCCAGATTAAAAAAATGTACCCCTCCCCTACATGCCCAAGTAGAGCGAGTTTAGGGCCAGAATTCACCCAAACAGCTCAAAGTTGCAAGTCCAAACTCTGGCGACCGGGTTCCATCCATTTTCTTTACAAGACTTCCCAAGTAGGGCCAAGCAAATGATTTTATAAAAAAGATTTTGAGGGTATACAAAAAAATAATGAGCTCCGCGGACTGATCTGGACCTATTTACTGATCTGCACCCATATGGCACATACAGAAGGCATGCATGCATTATAAATGCATGAATGGCGACACGACATAGGTCAAAAAGTTTTAAGTAGGAGCACTCAAAATGCGCGTTTCAGGGCAAGCTTGCAAAATAAAAGGAACCAGAAACTCACCAAAATGGTCTGGAGAGTCAACACTCCCAAATCAGCATATGCCCATGCTGACCAAACAGGTGGGACGCTGATTAAACTTCAGAATTCTCCAGAGGAGAAATAAATGACTGTTGTCGCCGAATCGTAAAACGAACAGTGTCCGTTTTCCGCGCGCGCTCACCTCGTGTGGACACATCACCAAGCAACTTTAAAATATTAGTACACCCGCATATGGACTAAGGTCGTGGGATCATCATTATTTAACAGTAAGATAAACACAAACTATAAAATACAATTTCCAGCATTACATGGATGTACTTTAAATACAATATAAGTGGGATATTAAGAATATCCAGTGACATTTAGTTTGGACCTAATTGTTTACAAGTATGAGGCGGAGTGATTTGTGTGTAAACTTGTACACATATGCATATTCATGAGGGACCATTCTAAATATAGCACTGTATCTGGGGAGTTGGGTATTGTGAGTAACTTACGAGTCCCCACATTAATCTTGTGAAGTATCCTTTAAATAAATTAATATTAAACAAAAGAATGACCCCAGACAATACAAGAAATGATGAATTTAGTTAATGAAATTGAAAAAGCCAAAAGGGTCGTTGCAAGCTCTGCCACGCCCTAGTCTGTCGCATTTTTCTGTGTCTGAACTCTTATAATGAACATCAAGATATTCAGCCCGCATCACAATGGACTGCGACAGTCTCTCCTGCACAGATTCTTGGATCAGGTTCTTGCCCGTTAACTAGCCCTGTGTGGTTCATCCGCGGTGCCACCTCTGCAACCGGGAAAGGGAAACATTCTCTGCAATGCGCTGGTCAAGCAGGGGGAACTCAAACTTCAGGGCCAGCATCTAAGTAACTTCGGGTCTTCAAGGCCATCTATTTTAAATAATGAATCACCAAAAATGCCAAATAATATGCGTGCTAGAACTATGCACTCTCAATCAATGTCAAACAATACTATATTAATTCATTAACAAAGACAATCTAATCAGTTACTTGAAGGTTGACATCAAACTCAAAGATATTAAATAAATCAAACTTCAACTTACGGTGTCTTCATAACTACAATCATAGAATGCCGATCCGCCGCCACGAAACTCCTCACAACCAATTTGCCTTGTTAAGCAGGCTTAACTGTGTAAATCTGCTTCTGGTTATTGGCAAAACACGGCAACATACAAAATTCGCGCGGCTCTGGGATGGGGCACCTCATAAATTCACCACACACCTCATCATCCTGATGCATCAATCTGTAGTGTGCTTGGCACTCTATAACACACTCACCGTACTCAGTAGAGTCAGAGATAAGTAACACACTCACCTATACTCAGTACAGTCAGAGATAAGTAATTAGCTGTTCCGACATTTCTGATGTCGGAACAGGTTTAGTTTTTGTTCTGGTTTTTAGCTGTTCCGACATTTCTAATGTCGGAACAGGTTTTGTTTTTGTTCTGATTTTTAGCTGTTCCGACATTTCGGATGTCGGAACAGGTATTGTTTTTGCTCATGTTTCCTCGCTCATTAGCTTTGTGCACAAAGTTTGTTTATTCGTAATCTTTTATAATCTTTTTCTGGTGAGCTTATATGAGGTATCTTATGAAAGCTTATAAGCTGAAGTTAATCCTAAGACTGAGTTTGTTAAAATTCTTAATTAATTAGTCACGTGACAGTCATTTGAATATTTAATTAGTAATTTTTGTTAGCAGCGTATCTCGAGAACGGCAGGTGGTACGGAATTAATTCTTTTTGCAAAAGCTTAGTAACACCCTGTAGAAGTGCATGCTGCCATAAAATTTGTGACGTTACGTCATCATGACGTCACCACCGGAGGTTGAGTTTTGACTCGAAATAACTCAAAAACGAATGGATTTGGGCATTTAAAACCAACAATCTAAAAGATAGAGACATGCTAGGGGCTTTCAGAAAATATAAGTGATGACGTCATACGGGTTACACAGCGCCCTCTACGGTTGATTAAAGATATACAGTGATTACGTATCCGAAAAAAAAAATGGATTTCCGTGAAATTTGGTAAGTGTCAAGCACTGGAACACCTCCTTATGTTCGTGAAGTTTGAATGTGATGACGTCATTCAACCGGAAGTTATCTGCTTTTAAAGGAAAAATGACGTCATTGTTAAAATACTATTGACTCGGTAACGGCATATGCTAAGAAAATAACTCTTTTCCCAAAAGCTTGTTAACATCCTTTAGTTGTGCATGCTGCAATGAAAATGGCCGCGAAGTCATCATGACGTCATAAAACTGGCTGTTTTAAAGCCCGAGATCGAGGGCCCATAATGTATATGTGCATGGCCATTATGGTATGTGTGTGTACACTGCATGTGGTACTCTTTACAGTGAATCCCCGAGACCCCGAATGAGCTGGGACTGGTTTATCGTAACACGCCGGCTTCAAAGATCCAAAAATGAACAATGCAGAGTATAGCACAATATTTCTATGATATTTAATGAAGGTTTTTGTGAAAAAAATCAGAAATATGTCGTGTAATTAAGGTTATAACACAAAAACACTATAAGGGCAAATTAGGTCGTATATATACGTATAAGCATTTCCAGCCTCTGCAAGTGTTAGGATTTCGCACACCAATATGGTTTTATAGATGTACTGGTAGCTGTGACTTTGTTGCAGCTGCCGTATGAGAATTCCAGGAAGGCGATACATCACGTACGATGGTTTTAGCCATACACGATGGTAAAATCTTAGGCAAAACTTTAACAATTACTGACTTAGGAAAATCCGTCTGTTGAAACCATAATTAGGCTTTTCAGAATGATTCACAAAATGTTTTTTGAGGTGACGAAATGTTTGTGACTTGACAAAATGTTTACAGGTTGATGTAATGTTTGCGAGTTGACGTAATGTTTGCGAGTTGAAGCAATGTTTGCGAGTTGGCGCAATGTTTGCGAGTTGGCGCAATGTTTTCGAGTTGACGTAATGTTTGCGAGTTTGCGCAATGTGTTAGAGCTGACGTAATGTTTGCGAGGGGAGGCAATGTTTTCGAGTTGACGAAATGTTTGCTACTTGACAAAATGTTTTCGGGTTGACGCAATGTTTGTGAGTTTACGGAATGTTTTCGAGTTGACGTAATGTTTGCGAGTTGGCGCAATGTTTTAGAGTTGACGCAATGTTTGCGAGTTGAGGCAATGTTTTCGAGTTGGCGCAATGTTTGCGAGTTGGCGCACTGTTTTCGAGTTGACATAATGTTTGCGAGTTTGCGCAATGTGTTAGAGTTGACGTTATGTTTGCTACTTGACAAAATGTTTTCGGGTTGACGCAATGTTTTCGAGTTGAAACAATTAATGTTTGCGAGTTGACTTAATGTTTGCGATTTGAGGTAATGTCTGCAAGTTGACGTAATGTTTGCGAGTTGAGGCAATGTTTTAGAGTTGACGCAATGTTTGCGAATTGACGCAATAGTAAAGGCAAGCAATGGCACCAAAAAGTGCCCAAAATGCTATGTAAGAGGTAGGCCAGCAAGTACATGACCAGGCACTGTTGCCACGGAAACAATTTAGGTACGTGTGTATACAAGGGCATACAGACTAGTAGGATTTCATTTTTCATTTCATTTATTATCTCAGGAAAACAGCAGTACAGACAACATGATATTACATTCAAGACATTAAAACAGGAACAAACTGAAAACACCCCTGAGGATTGCCTAAAAGCGAACCAAATCACTGTCAAGAGGCTCTCCTATAATGTATCCTAACAGATACAATAAATACATTACAAAAACGGATTCTACTTAACTTAAAGACCAAAACAAATACTGTATAAGTAATGCTGAAGGATCTAAATAAAGAATAAACTGGAGAAGGACTGAAGCTTGCAGACAAAGGGCGAGGGGATAAACATGAAAAGATTTGTGAAGAATTAGGAGTGGAAGTGGGGGGGGGGGGATTGGAAAGGGCCAGAGAAAGGATTAGGTGGTTGGTGGAAGATTTGTGGGAAGCATCCTCTGCTTGTGAACAAAGAACTGGGGGAGCTGGGACAAACCACAAGGGATTAAAGCTACTGGGAATGAACAGAGAAGGGAATCAACAAAGGAAATGTACTGGAAGAACAAATTGATGACAATAGACAAGTCAAACAAGACATAGTGAAATAAAGCTACATGAATAGCAGCAGAAAGCTACAGCATATTGCATAACAGACAAAAACAGGACTGGTGTACAGTCTAGATACATTCATAATTAAATAAAAACATTCTTCTACCTATCATAAAAATATAACAAAATAAACATATACTCTATAGAAATATAATTAATATGGCACGATGGCAAATGGCAAACGTAGATAGAGAGTAATGATATGATGGCAATAATAAAGAAAATAAATAAATAAACTAGACATTGTGGTTGTGGGAACAACCACTAGGTGTTCGAAGTCTCATTTCGTAGTGCACTGTTTTGTGAACATATGTTGGAACGTATGTGATCAATCGTCCCTCATAATAATGGCATATTGGAATACACTTAAACTGTGGGACTGAACAAATACTGATCATGCTGTACATGTACACTGACTGATGGAGAATATGGCGTCACCTTTAAATATATACAGTGTATATAACATTGTCTGGACAAAAACTTCCGGTTAGTTCATCACAAGCAACTGAACATGTACAGACGTCATTGAATGCATACGATGTAAATATTTTGCAATTTTCACTGATGTACGTCATGTATTACTGAGTAAACAGTATTTGAATAATTACGTCCTTGTCCCCTTTAAAAGAGCATAACTTCCGGTTGGATGACGTAACAGATTTCAAACTTCACAAACATGTCGAGATGTTTTAGTGCGTCACACTCACTAAATTTAGCGGAAATCCGCTGTTTACTTTTGGATTACGTAATCACTGTATATCTTGAATCCACCGTAGAGGGCGCTATACAGCTCGCATGACGTCATCTTTTATATTTTCTGAAAGGCCAAGACCTCTCTATCTTTTACCTAGAGGTTTTTTGTGCCTAAATCCTTCAGTTTTTGAGTTATTTTGAGTCAAACTTCAACCTCCGATAACACCGGAAGTGAAGGTCATTTGTACACAACACTGAATATATTAATTGTTGAGATTTACGTGTTGAGTAACATATGTCAATATCAAAGTCGTAGGTCATTTGGTTTACAAGTTATAGACCACCGAAGTTTTTCCTTAAAACGCGTGTAATTTGATACCTGATGACGTCATCATGACGTCAATCTTCTAAATACAATTTGGCATCATGACCGAAGTTCCCACCAAGTTTCAAGTCAATATCTTGTAACCGTCATATAGAAGTCTTGCAGACAAGTTTGGGAAGAAAAAAAATGAACTAGACATTGTGGTTGTGGGAACAACCACTAGGTGTTCGGAGTCTCATTTCGCAGTGCACTGTTTTGTGAACATATGTTGGAACGTATGTGATCAATCGTCCCTCATAATAATGGCATATTGGAAAACACTTTAACTGTGGGACTGAACAAATACTGATCATGCTGTACATGTACACTGACTGATGGAGAATATGGCGTCACCTTTAAATATATATATAACATTGTCTGGACAATAACTTCCGGTTAGTTCATCACAAGCAACTGAACATTTACAGACGTCATTGTATGCATACGATGTAAATATTTTGCAATTTTCACTGATGTACGTCATGTATTACTGAGTATTGCAGACAAGTTTGGGAAGAAAAAAAAAAAAGAAACAAAAAAAATAGACGTTGTGGGAACAACCACTAGGTGTTCGGGGTCTCATTTCGTAGTTGAACTGTTATGTGAAGATGTTGGAACGTATGTGATCAATTAATGGCATATTGAAAGACACTTACACTGCGTGACTGAAATACTGATCATGCTGATTGCCTTATTCGTACACTTAACAGGCAGCTGAACGGTATAGAAAATGGCTTCACCTTTAAAAAAAAATATAATCAATGCATATTATGCATCACAAACAAAAATCTAGTGGCCCTTGTGTCTTTTATTTCTACCTCCATGCTCTGATCCATAAACCAAAATTAAATTTTGTTCATCATTATTAGGACTTTCCTCAAACAATTTGATTTATGAGGTCTGAAAGAAATAAATCTCTACAGTTATCATTGTACATCAGTCATCAGATGTATCCTGAGTTTCTTCATCATTTGAGTGTGTCTGTTTAAAACTTTAGCTAATAAAATGATATGCTCCCCCTTTGATTTTGTCTCCGTCATTTTCAAACATTGATAGTATTACCCAGTTTTTCGATATTAATACCACTTGACCAGTTCATCAAACGTGTCAGCACAAGCTTTGACAAGAGCACTACTCCCCAAAGGATATTTCATGGAGTTGAAAAACACTATCCAATAATGAAAATCAATGTCAATCTTTCAACCCGATTCTCACGGTGGATGGGATAAAGTTAACTTTATAACAGCAGTCGCCTGTACATGCAACATCATCATTCAATTCTCAACGTGTTTTGCATCACAAGAGGGCGCTGTTGTAAGGACTCTATTCCAACAACAGAGAAACCATCATCGAGCTTGAACGTTAGGTGTTTATGCAGTTGATATATCACACATTGTATAATTATCGCTATCACAGACAACCAAATTTAAGTTTTAAACAGTTTAAATCATGAAAAGGTACGTACATTGTCCGGGATTACATACATTGAATCAATTTTTTCCAATATTTGAAAAAAATGTTCAATCACAATGGTGTACATCACCTTTAAAATATGCAATATTGTCATGACGATAACTTCCGGTTAGTTCATCACAGACAACTCAAAGTTTGCAGACATCATTCTATGCGTACAATGTAAATAGTTTGCAATTTTCATCGATGCACGTCACATGATTACTGAGTAAACAGTATTTGAATAATGACGTAAGTTCTCCTTTAAAAGAGCATAACTTCCGGTTGAATAACGTCACCACTTTCAAATTTCACAAACATGTCAAGGTGCATAAGAGCTTTACACTTACCAAATTTGGCGGAAATTCATTGTTAACTTTCGGATTACGTAATCACTGTATATCTTTAATCAACCGTAGAGGGCGCTATATAGCCTGCATGACGTCACCATTTACATTTTCTGAAAGCCCAAGACCTACTCTATCTTTTACCCATGAGGTTTTTTGTGCCCAAATCCTTCCGTTTTCGAGTTATTTTGAGTCAAACTTCAACTTCCAGTAACATCGGAAGTGAAGGTCATTTGTACACAACACTGAATATGTTAATTGTTGACATTCACGTGTTGAGTAACATATGTCAATATCAAAATTTTGTCATGTGGTTCTCAAGTTATAAAGCACCAAAGTTTTTCCTAAAAACGCGTGTAATTTGATACCCGATGACGTTATCATGACGTCAATCTTCTAAACACAACTTGGGATCATGACAAAAGTTCCCACCAAGTTTCTATTCAATATCTTGTAACTGTGATATAGAAGTCCTGCGGACAAGTTTGGGATGAAAAAAAAAAGAAAAAAAAATAATAACTAGACATTGTGGTTGTGTTTAACAACCACTAGGTGTTCGGGGTCTCATTTCGTAGTTGAACCGTTATGTGAACATAACAATTATGTCGGAACGTATGTGGTCAATCGTTGCTCATACAATGGATATTGAAATGCACACTAAATTTAAACTGCATGACTGATCAAATACTGATCATGCCAATAGCGCTCCGCACTAATGACGTCACAAATTCCCCGGATGTCAGACAAACATTGTCTCACGCACGCAGTGTACATGGACGCGCACACCCACGCATATTCGCATGTTTGTCGGATGGGATGCTATTTTTAGCGTTAGTGCGGAGCGCTATTGCACTTGGTACACTGACTGATAGCGCGTACAAAATGGCATCACCTTTAAATTTGTAATATTGTCTGGACAATAACTTCCGGTTAGTTCATCACAAGTAACTGAACTTTTACAGAAGTCATTGAGTGCATATGACGTAAATATTTTGCAGTTTTTATTTTGTTTGATTAAAACATGGTTTAAAAGTGACCATATCTCAACGTAAAAAAAGAAGAAATATTTTAGCCCATGGATTTAGTTGCAGTGTTTATGGAATACATTGTCATTTGACAAAATGATGTACAATACTCCGCAACCTACGTCGATAGCATTTCGAATAAGATTTGGTGCTGGCATCTAATGATGTACATGTATAATAAGATTTACGTGCAAATATATATGGCAAGATGTAAACAACTAAACAAAGTTTTGAGTCACGCAATTGGACATTACATGTACAGTACATATATGCTCTACACAGTGAATGGGAAATACAGTCTATCGATCATCATATTTTTTGTACATGACCATATTTTCACAAACACATGTACACGTATGTGTACAAAGTATATGGGCTAGTGTGAGAAATATTTCATATAAAACCAATAGATGGCGTAAATGTTCAATCCACATCTATACTGTAGGAACTTTGTCTGGGCCTTTGTATGGTTAAAATTGACTGTTTAAAAGTGTATGGGGTTTATCAAACTCCTGTGTTGAGGCTATGCGTTTCGACTGAGACAATCTAATGAAGCACATTCCAATCACCTTGCAATGACTGCCATCTGGTACTAATCAGAGTCTCTTGTAATCACAAGAGACAATGAGTAAACAGAATTTGAATAATTCAGTTATTTTCCCTTTAAAAGAGCATAACTTCCGGTTAAATGACGTAACAGCTTTCAAACTTCACATACATGTCGTGGTACATTAGTGCTTCACACCTATTAAATTTGGCGGAAATCCGTTGTTTACTTTTGGATTACGTAATCACTGTATATCTTTAATCAACCGTAGAGGGCGCTATATAGCACGCATGACGTCATCGTTTATATTTTCTGAAAGCCAGAGACCTTTTCTATCTTTTAGCCAGGAGTTTTTTTTCCGAAATGCTTCAGTTTTTTAGTTATTTTGAGTCAAACTTCAACTTCCGGTAACACCGGAAGTGAGGGCATTTGTACACAACACTGAATATTTGAATTCTTGACATTCATGTGTTGAGAAACATATGTCAATATCAAAATCGTAGGTCATGTGGTTCTCAAGTTATAGAGCACCAACGTTTTTCCGAAAAACGCGTGTAATTTGATACCCGATGACGTAATCATGACGTCAATCTTCTAGGTACAACTTGGCATCACAACCTAAGTTCCCACCAAGTTTCGGGTCAATATCTTGTAACAGTCATATAGAAGTCTTGCGGACAAGTTTGGGAAGAAAAAAATGAAAAAAAAAACTCTTACAATATCAATAGGTGTTCGGAGTGAACCCGAACACCTAATAATAAAACTCGAACAATAACAATAGGTGTTCGGCTTGAACCCGAACACCTAAAAATCGAACAATTACAATAGGCCCAGTCTGGTGCACCGCTCAGAATACTCTATGTTGTCCATATTTAGGATGCGACAGAGCTTGGGCACCAAACTGGGGCAGCATACTCAATAATGGGCCTAACTAATGCACAATATAATTTTACCATAACAGAGGGATCCCTTGACCTAACAATTCTTCTAACAAAACCATTCAACCTGTTCGCCTTACTCACTACTGCATTGGTTTGATTTTTCCAAGACAAATTTTGAGAGATAATTACACCTAGATATTTATATTGATCGGTAGATTGGAGAGTATGTGGTCCAATATTATACATGGGTTTGGGTGGGTTAGCACGGGAAATAACCATTAACTTGCATTTGTCTACATTAAGTTTCATTTTATTTAGAGTACACCAGTAATCTATTTGACACAAGTCATTCTGAAGAATAAGTTCATCATTTGGGTTACGAATGGTTCTATAAATTACAGTATCATCTGCATACTGTCTCATTTGAGATTGAACACAAAAAGGCAAATCAAATGCAAAGATATTAAAAAGGAGAGGCCCAAGGACTGAGCCTTGTGGCACACCTGATCCAACTGGGATCCATGATGAATGTACACCCTGAAATTGAACACGTTGCTGTCGATCAGTCAGATATGATTGAAACCATTGAAGAGCCATCCCACAAACACCGTATTTATGCAGTTTTTCCAGAAGAATTTCGTGGCTCACTCGGTCAAAGGCCTTTGACCAATCCAGGAAAACTGCATCAATACGAGGCGGGTTGGGTCTGTCAATGGTTTCAGCCCACTCATGGTAAACTGTTGCCAGTTGTGTCACAGTTGACCTACGGGAAATAAAGCCATGCTGACAGTCAGAAACAAGGCCACTTTTGAACATATGATTAGTTAGTTTGTTTGCCACAATCTTTTCAAGGCACTTGCTAACAATGGAGCAAAGAGAAATAGGCCAATTTCTTAAGTTGTGAGGGTCCCCAGACTTATGTATGGGAACAATGTTGGCATGTTTCCACTCTGAGGGTACCTGACCAGCCGACAGCGAAATGTTGAATATTTTACACAGAGGATAAGACAGACTATCAGCAGCAATTTTGAGAAGCATTGGAGATATATTGTCAGGACCAGGTGCTTTATGAGCATCCAGTGCACTGAGAAACATATGTACGTCCTTAGTACAAGTTTGTATGGAGTAAAGCCTGGATGTACAATCCTCATGAATACAATGAATAATGGGTGCATCATTTGCAGAGGAAAAATTCCGTTGAAAGTTTGAGTTAAATTCCGTAGCAATCACTTTTGGGTCAATAACCGTTTTCTCTTGAAGATAAAAACTGTTGGTCGAAGTTTTCTTACGACAATTACTGACCAAGTTCCAGAATCTTTTGGGGTTGGTGGAGCAGCAGTTTTGGGCTAATTCCTGAATGTACTTGCTGTAAGAAATTCGAATTGAGTAATTGTGCTGGTTGCGTAAGCTTTTGTATTTTAGCCAGAAATTTGTGTTGTTTTTGTTTGCCATGGCTATTTTGTAGGCACGGCATTTTTTACGAGATAACAGGATGATCTCGGAAGTTATCCATGGTTTTCTTCTACGACCCCTTTGTTTGGCGACTGGAACTAAATCAGCAAGAGTAGCAAATAAAAGATCCTTAAAATTGGTGTCAATATCACGGTCAGCCGACAGATATGAATCCCATGGTACTTTGGACAGAGTGGCACAGAGCTCCACTCTGTCCGCCTTCTGGTACTGGAAGAAGGTACGAGAGACTGATTTAAGTTTAACACTGGTTGATATGTTGAAAGAAAGGCCACTAATGGCCACTGTTAGCCAGACCAGGAATAACAGTGACATGAGTAATTAGATCTGGTGAGTTGCAATAAATATGATCCAGTATGGTGCCTGATGAAGAGTTATTACTGTTATGACGTGACCATTTGTTTCAGATTCAGTGTGTCTGATACAGATCCAAGCTTGTTTTGTGTTACTAATTGCGTATCAAAGTGAACATTAAAATCCCCAACAACAATAACAGACAAATAATTATGAGAGAATGGCAAGATACCATCCAGAACAGATTGATAGTTTTCATTAAAAACTGTTACAGGCACTGGGGGGTCTGTAGAGGCAGCCAACAAGTTATTTGCCCGCAGCGGTGGTCACCTCGATCCAGATGAGCTCGATGTCAGCATGTTCAAATACGGGTACACGGGTCGGGAAAAGATGATTTGCAACGGCGATGAGCACTCCACCTCCATGCCGGTTACGATCCCGACGAAAGAGTGTGAAGTATTTCACCATCAAACACAGTTTGGTCTAACCAAGTTTCACTAATGAATACAAGGTCTGGGAGATGAGAGTCAAGTTCAGCTTGGAATGCTTGGAGTTCATTAACAATACTTCTGGCGTTGTAGTGGATGCAAGACAGGCCCTTACATCTGGTAGAAGGTGATTGTTGGGGAGACGATGGGGGACTACTTGTGGAGTCGCTAGACAGACTTGGTTCATGAAGCCCACTAAACCGGTCCTCTGTTGCATTTCCGAATACATCATGGAATGAGGTGTCACCACAAGAAGAAAAAGGCAACACTGTAGATGATGAGAATTGTAGAGATGTGAAGGTTGGACTGCAGCAAGGGCAAAACCGCTCAGTGGTGCTTGAAATCAGCAAGGAGTACTGAGCCACTGACATTTCAGGGATGCATTTCTGATGCCAGTAAAAGTTACAGTCCTCACACAGCAGTGATCGTTGGTTGACTTTCACAGGTCTGGAGCATTTGCCACATGGATCCTTTATAGGGCCTGGATTCACTTCAATGTCACCAGAAACAGCCAGGGAGATATTGAAAGTTGCTGTAGAGTTTGGATAATAGTTTACTGGCGATTTACCAAACTTACTCTGCTTTAGATTTCTTGGTTTGAGTTTCAGGCTTGTGGTCGGCCATGTTGGATGCACTGAAGACAGCCTATTGTTGTACCATGATGCTTTATCACAACAAAGGCTGGCAGTGTACTGACAATGGAGTTGATGAGGCGTGCTCTTGGTGGTGCAGTTGGCTTGCAGTTTTGGTTGAAGTTGAAGACAGTTTCCAGGAAGAAAAACACTCCAAATTGTGGAATCCTTAGCCAGAAATTCATGATTAATGTGACCAGGTGGATCAGCAAACAATGCTCTATCATGTGATGTGAAATTTAGGCAGCTTAGAGGGCTGCAAACAGAAACATGGACAATCAAGATCAGAGCCCAACAGAAGGCCTGTTGACTCACCGCCATCTTTTTGTAGGATATTGGAAGTACTGTAAAGTCTCCATTATTTTGCGTGTGGAGGTTGTGTTATCAGGCTTAGTTTCATTACCCCAGTTTCATATACTTAAATATAAATTTTGAGAGCGACAAGTGCTAAGAACTTGATTCTTTTATCTGTTATATAATATGTAGTTGTGTATGCTGCCACGAAAATGACTGTGACATCATTACGATATGTCATTGTCGTCCTAATTTGGGTTTCCTATTTAAAGATACGTGATTGGAAGATTTTTTTTTCTACGATTAATACTAAAATGTCCGTGAATTACTTGCATAAAAATGATTTGTCGGAGAATGTGACATTGAGATTGAAGTCACTGATAGAATTGCTACGTGAAACATTAAAAACTAAAATACACCATACAGCCCTTATACCTCAAAACAAAAGAATAATCTTCCACTTTGTGTGACGTCTCGTGACCATGGCTTGCGATATGAAGGTACACGTAGATCGTGGTCGATCGGCAGCACACCAATAGCGCCACCAAGCATTTTAACGTTATGAAAAAAGCTAAATTTTTTGTTTGCAGTATATCTCGAGAACGACAAATGCTCTGGTAATGATTCTTTTTGCAAACGTTCTGTTAGATCCTGAAGATGTGCATGCGGCAGTGAAACTAAATGTGTTGTCACCATGACGTCATAAAAAGCTGAATTTAATTCCGTATCGTTAAGAATGTCTGATTGTCAGGAAACTTTGTATGTGTGATGTCTGTGCTATATACTCCAATAATGTTTTAGTAATGATTTATAATTTAGAATTAAACATTTTTTGGTAAATTTTTTAGAATTGTCGAGATATGCTGGTAAATTTTACATCATGTAGTTGTGCATGCTGCCAAGAAATTTACCGTGACGTCATCATGACGTCATCAAAAATGCTGATTCAATTATTAGCAGCACATCTCGAGAACGGTTAGTGGTACGGTAATGATTCTTTGTGTAAAAGCTCCAATTCATCACGTAGTTGTGCATGCTGCCCCGAAATTTACAGTGACGTCATCATGAAGTCATCAAAAAGTAATGTTTAATTCTTTAATAATTAAGCACGTGACAGCTCATTTAAATTTTTAATTAGTCAATTTTGTTAGCAGCATATCTTGACAACAACAAAGGCTATGAATATGATTCTTTTTGCAAAGGCTTAGTAGCATCATGTAGTTGTGCATGCTGCCAAGACATTTACAGTCATCAAAAATGCTGATTTTATTATTAGCAGCATATCTCGAGAACGGTTAGTGCTACGGTAATGATTCCTTTTGTAAAAGCTTTGTTACATCATGTAGTTGTGCATGCTGCCTCGAAATTTACAGTGACGTCATCATGACGTCATCAAAAAAGGAAATTGTTGGTTTATAGCAGTATATCTCAAGAACGGTAAGTGCTATGGTATTGGTTCTTTTTGTAAAAGCTTGGTTGGACCCTGTAGATTTGCATGCTGTTGTGAAATTAACTGACGTCATTATGAGGTCATCAAAAGGCATAATTTATGTTTGCAGCATATCTTGAGAATGACAAAAGCTATTGTAATGATTCTTTTCACAAAAGCTATGTTAGATACTTTAGATGCACGCTGCTTTGTAAATGACCGTGACCTCATCATGACGTCATCGGAGCTTATAAAGCTGATCAAATAAGTCGGAACAGCTCTGTGTTCGTCCACGAACACTTAAATGTCTAGTTATTATTATTATTATTATTAAACTTTATCACCCAAAGTTTGTTTATTCCTAATCTTCTATAATCTTGTTCTGGTCAGCTTATATGAGGTATCATATGAAAGCTTATAAGCTGAAGTTTATTAAAAGACTGAGTTTGTTAAAATTCTTAATTAACTAGGCACGTGACAGCTCATTCGCATATTTAATTAGTCAATTTTGTTAGCAGCATATCTTGAGAACGACTAAGGCTATGAATATGATTCTTTTTGCAAAGGCTTAGTAGCATCATGTAGTTGTGCATGCTGCCAAGAAATTTACCGTGACGTCATCATGACGTCATCAAAAATGCTGATTTTATTAGTAGCAGCATATCTCGAGAACGGTAAGTGCTACGGTAATGATTCTTTTTGTAAAAGCTTTGTTACATTATGTAGTTGTGCATGCTGCCCCGAAATTTACAGTGACGTCATCGTGACGTCATCAAAAAAGGTAATTTTTGGTTTATAGCAGTATATCTCGAGAACGGTAAGTGCTACGGTATTGGTTCTTTTTGTAAAAGCTTTGTTAGACCCTGTAGATTTGCATGCTGTTGTGAAATTAACTGTGATGTCATTATGACGTCATCAAAAGGCATAATTTATGTTTGCAGCATATCTTGAGAATGACAAAAGCTATGGTAATGATTCTTTTCACAAAAGCTTTGTTAGAAACTTTAGATGCACGCTGCTTTGTAAATGACCGTGACGTCATCATGACGTCATCGGAGCTTATAAAGCTGATCAAATAAGTCGGAACAGCTCCGTGTTCGTCCACGAACACTTAAATGTCTAGTTATTATTATTATTATTAGCTGTTCCGACATTTCTGATGTCGGAACAGGTTTTGTTTTTGTTCTGATTTTTATTATTATTATTATTATTATTATTATTATACTTTATCACCCAAAGTTTGTTTATTCCTGATCTCTTACTTAGCTTCTTCTGATCAGCGTAAATGAGGTATCTTATGAAAGCTTATAAGCTGAAGTTCATCCTCAGACTGAGTTTGTTAAAATTCTTAATTAATTATGCACGTGACAGCTCATTTGCATATTTAATTAGTCAATTTTGTAACCAGCATATCTCGAGAACAACAAAGGCTATGAATATGATTCTTTTTGCAATCATGTAGCATCATGTAGTTGTGCATGCTGCCAAGAAATTTACCGTGACGTCATCATGACGTCATCAAAAATGCTGATTTTATTATTAGCAGCATATCTCGAGAACGGTAAGTGCTACGGTAATGATTCTTTTTGTAAAAGCTTTGTTACATCATGTAGTTGTGCATGCTGCCCCGAAATTTACAGTGACGTCATCGTGACGTCATCAAAAAAGGTAATATTTGGTTTATAGCAGTATATCTCGAGAACGGTAAGTGCTACGGTATTGGTTCTTTTTGTAAAAGCTTTGTTAGACCCTGTAGATTTGCATGATGTTGTGAAATTAACTGTGACGTCATTATGACGTCATCAAAAGGCATAATTTATTTTTGCAGCATATCTTGAGAATGACAAAAGCTATGGTAATGATTCTTTTCACAAAAGCTTTGTTAGAAACTGTAGATGCACGCTGCTTTGTAAATGACCGTGACGTCACCATGACGTCATCGGAGCTTATAAAGCTGATCAAATAAGTCGGAACAGCTCCGTGTTCGTCCACGAACACTTAAATGTCTAGTTATTATTATTATTATACTTAATCACCCAAAGTTTGTTTATTCCTTATCCCTTACTTAGCTTCTTCTGATCAGCTTAAATGAGGTATCTTATGAAAGCTTATAAGCTGAAGTTAATCCTAAGACTGAGTTTGTTAAAATTCTTAATTAATTATGCACGTGACAGCTCATTTGCATATTTAATTAGTCAATTTGGTTAGCATCATATCTTGAGAACGACAAAGGCTATGAATATGATTCTTTTTGCAAAGGCTTAGTAGCATCATGTAGTTGTGCATGCTGCCAAGAAATTTACCGTGACGTCATCATGACGTCATCAAAAATGCTGATTTTATTATTAGCAGCATATCTCGAGAACGGTAAATGCTACGGTAATGATTCTTTTTGTAAAAGCTTTGTTACACCATGTAGTTGTGCATGCAGCCCCGAAATTTATAGTGACGTCATCATGACGTCATCAAAAAGGGTAATTTTTGGTTTATAGCTCGAGAACGGTGAGTGCTACGGTATTGGTTCTTTTTGTATAAGCTTTGTTAGACCCTGTAGATTTGCATGCTGTTGTGAAATTAACTGTGACGTCATTATGACGTCATCAAAAGGCATAATTTATGTTTGCAGCATATCTTGAGAATGACAAAAGCTATTTTTTTTTTTTTTTTTTTTTTTTTTTTAATGAAAAATCGCCAATCACAAGGCCCAAAACAGGCCACTCCAGGTGATGGCTAAGACGAGGAGAAAAGGGAACAAAGAAGAAATCATGGGGTAGAAAGCTATGGTAATGATTCTTTTCACAAAAGCTTTGTTAGAAACTTTAGATGCATGCTGCTTTGTAAATGACCGTGACGTCATCATGACGTCATCGGAGCTTATAAAGCTGATCAAATTAGTCGGAACAGCTCCGTGTTCGTCCACGAACACTTAAATGTCTAGTTATTATTAGCTGTTCCGACATTTCTGATGTCGGAACAGGTTTTGTTTTTGTTCTGATTTTTATTATTATTATTATTATTATTATTATACTTTATCACCCAAAGTTTGTTTATTCCTGATCTCTTACTTAGCTTCTTCTGATCCGCTTAAATGAGGTATCATATGAAAGCTTATAAGCTGAGGTTAATCCTAAGACTGAGTTTGTTAAAATTCTTAATTAATTATGCACGTGACAGCTCATTTGCATATTTAATTAGTCAACTTTGTTAGCAGCGTATCTCGAAAACTACAAATGCTATGAAAATAATTCTTTTTCCAAAAACTTTGTAACATCATGTAGTTGTGCATGCTGCCTAGAAATTTATAGTGACGTCATCATGACGTCATCAAAAATGCTGATTTCTATTATTAGCAGCATATCTAGAGAACGGTAAGTGCTACGGTAATGATTCTTTTTGTAAAAGCTTTATTGCATCATGTCGTTGTGCATGCTGCCCCGAAATTTACAGTGACGTCATCATGAAGTCATCAAAAAAGGTAATTTTTAATTCTTTAATAATTAAGCACGTGACAGCTCATTTAAATTTTTAATTAGTCAATTTTGTTAGCAGCGTATCTCGAGACCGACAAAGGCTATGAATATGATTCTTTTTGCAAAGGCTTAGTTACATCATGTAAGTGTGCATGCTGCCAAGAAATTTACCGTGACGTCATCATGACGTCATCAAAAATGCTGATTTTATTTTTAGCAGCATATCTCGAGAACTGTAAGTGCTACGGTAATGATTCTTTTTGTAAAAGCTTTGTTACATCATGTAGTTGTGCATGCTGCCCCGAAATTTATAGTGACGTCATCATGACGTCATCAAAAAGGTAATTTTTAATTCTTTAATAATTAAGCACGTGACAGCTAATTTAAATTTTTAATTAGTCAATATCTCGAGACCGACAAAGGCTATGAATATGATTCTTTTTGCAAAGGCTTAGTTACATCATGTAAGTGTGCATGCTGCCAAGAAATTTACCATGACGTCATGACGTCATCAAAAATGCTGATTTTATTTTTAGCAGCATATCTCGAGAACGGTAAGTGCTACGGTAATGTTTCTTTTTGTAAAAGCTTTGTTACATCATGTAGTTGTGCATGCTGCCCCGAAATTTACAGTGACGTCATCATGACGTCATCAAAAAAGGTCATTTTTGGTTAATAGCAATATATCTCGAGAACGGTAAGTGCTACGGTATTGGTTCTTTTTGTAAAAGCTTTGTTAGACCCTGTAGATTTGCATGCTGTTGTGAAATTGACTGTGACGTGATTATGACGTCATCAAAAGGCATAATTTATGTTTGCAGCATATCTTGAGAATGACAAAAGCTATGGTACTGATTCTTTTTACAAAAGCTTTGTTAGAAACTTAAGATGCACGCTGCTTTGAAAATGACCGTGACGTCATCATGACGTCATCGGAGCTTATAAAGTTGATCAAATAAGTCGGAACAGCTCCGTGTTCGTCCACGAACACTTAAATGTCTAGTTATTATTATACTTTATCACCCAAAGTTTGTTTATTCCTTATCTCTTACTTAGCTTCTTCTGATCAGCTTAGATGAGGTATCATATGAAAGCTTATAAGCTGAAGTTAATCCTAAAACTGAGTTTGTAAGAATTCTTAATTAATTAGGCACGTGACAGCTCATTTGCATATTTAATTAGTCAATTTTGTTAGCAGCGTATCTCGAGAACCACAAATGCTATGAAAATAATTCTTTTTCCAAAAGCTTAGTTACATCATGTAGTTGTGCATGCTGCCAAGAAATTTACCGTGACGTCATCATGACGTCATCAAAAATGCTGATTTTATTATTTGCAGCATATCTCAAGAACGGTAAGTGCTACAGTGATGATTTCTTTTGTAAAAGCTTTGTTACATCATGTAGTTGTGCATGCTGCCCCGAAATTTACAGTGACGTCATCATGACGTCATTAAAAAGGTAACTTTTTATTCTTTATTAATTAAGCACGTGACAGCTCATTTAAATTTTTAATTAGTCAATTTTGTTAGCAGCGTATCTCGAGAACGACTAAGGCTATGATTATGATTCTTTTTCCAAAAGCTTAGTTACATCATGTAGTTGTGCATGCTGCCAAGAAATTTTCTGTGACGTCATCATGACGTCATCAAAAATGCTGATTTTATTATTAGTAGCATAACTCGAGAACGGTAAGTGCTACGGTAATGATTCTTTTTGTAAAAGCTTTGTTACATCATGTAGTTGTGCATGCTGCCCCGAAATTTACTGTGACATCATCATGACTTCATCAACAAAGGTAATTTTTGGTTAGCAGTATATCTCGAGAACGGTAAGTGATACGGTAATGGTTCTTTTTGTAAAAGCTTTGTTAGACCCTGTTGATGTGCATGCTGCTTTGGAAATGACAGTGACGTCATCAAGACGTCATTGGAGCTTATAAAGCTGATCAAATAAGTCGGAACAGCTCCGTGTTCGTCCACGAACACTTAAATGTCTAGTTATTATTATTATACTTTATCACCCAAAGTGTTTATTCCTGATCTCTTACTTAGCTTCTTCTGATCAGCTTAAATGAGGTATCTTATGAAAGCTTATAAGCTGAAGTTAATCCTAAAATTGAGATTGTTAAAATTCTTAATTAATTATGCACGTGACAGCTCATTTGCATATTTAATTAGTCAATTTTGTTAGCAGCGTATCTCGAGAACTACAAATGCTATGAAAATAATTCTTTTTCCAAAAGCTTTGTTACATCATGTAGTTGTGCATGCTGCCAAGACATTTACAGTGACGTCATCATGATGTCATCGAAAATGCTGATTTTTATTAAAAGCAGCATATCTCGAGAACGGTAAGTGCTACGGCAATGATTTTTTTGTAAAAGCTTTGTTACATCATGTAGTTGTGCATGCTGCCCCAACATTTACAGTGACGTCATCATGAAGTCATCAAAAGGTAATTTTTAATTCTTTAATAATTAAGCATGTGACAGCTCATTCAAATGTTTAATTAGTCAATTTTGTTAGCAGCGTATCTCGAGAACGGTAAGTGCTACGGTAATGATTCTTTTTGCAAAAGCTTAGTTACACCATGTAGTTGTGCATGCAGCCCCGAAATTTACCGTGACGTCATCATGACGTCATCAAAAAGGGTAATTTTTGGTTTATAGCAGTATATCTCGAGAACGGTGAGTGCTACGGTATTGGTTCTTTTTGTAAAAGCTTTGTTAGACCCTGTAGATTTGCATGCTGTTGTGAAATTAACTGATCGGGGTCGATAGAAGCACAGTAATAGCGCCACCAAGCATTTTAACTTAAATTGTGACAAGTGACAAAGGCTGCATCCGGCCGAATCTGTTAGAGGAGGTCTCCGTTCTATGAAATTGAATTTTGTTTGCAGCATATCTCAAGAACGACAAATGCTATGGTAATGATTCTTTTTGCAAAAGCTTTGTAATATCCTGTAGTTGTGCATGCTGCCACGAAATTTAGCGTGACGTCATCATGACATCATCAAAAAAGCTGATTTTAATGTTTGCAGCATATCTCGAGAACGACAAATGCTATGGTAATGATTCTTTTTGCCAAAGCTTTGTTAGATCCTGAAGATGTGCATGCGGCAGTGAAAGTAAATGTGATGTCACCATGACGTCATAAAAAAGCTGAATTTTATTCCATATCGTTATAAGAATGTCTGATTGTCAGGAAACTTGGTATGTGTGATGTCTGTGCTATATACTCCAGTAATGTTTTAGTAATGATTTATTATTTAGAATTAAATATTTTTTGGTAAATTGTCGAGATATGCTGGTAAATTTTACATCATGTAGTTGTGCATGCTGCCAAGAAATTTACAGTGACATCATCATGACGTCATCAAAAAAGGTACGTTTTGGTTAATAGCATTATATCTCGAGAACGGTAAGTGCTACGGTATTGGTTCTTTTTGTAAAAGCTTTGTTACATCATGTAGTTGTGCATGCTGCCCCGAAATTTACAGTGACATCATCATGACGTCATCAAAAAAGGTACTTTTTGGTTAATAGCATTATATCTCGAGAACGGTAAGTGCTACGGTATCGGTTCTTTTTGTAAAAGCTTTGTTAGACCCTGTAGATTTGCATGATGTTGTGAAATTAACTGTGACGTCATTATGACATCATCAAAATGCATAAGTTATGTTTGCAGCATATCTTGAGAATGACAAAAGCTATGGTAATGATTCTTTTTCCAAAAGCTTTGTTACATCATGTAGTTGTGCATGCTGCCAAGACATTTACAGTGACGTCATCATGATGTCATCGAAAATGCTGATTTTTATTAAAAGCAGCATATCTCGAGAACGGTAAGTGCTACGGCAATGATTTTTTTGTAAAAGCTTTGTTACATCATGTAGTTGTGCATGCTGCCCCAACATTTACAGTGACGTCATCATGAAGTCATCAAAAAGGTAATTTTTAATTCTTTAATAATTAAGCATGTGACAGCTCATTCAAATGTTTAATTAGTCAATTTTGTTAGCAGCGTATCTCGAGAACGGTAAGTGCTACGGTAATGATTCTTTTTGCAAAAGCTTAGTTACACCATGTAGTTGTGCATGCAGCCCCGAAATTTACCGTGACGTTATCATGACGTCATCAAAAAGGGTAATTTTTGGTTTATAGCAGTATATCTCGAGAACGGTGAGTGCTACGGTATTGGTTCTTTTTGTAAAAGCTTTGTTAGACCCTGTAGATTTGCATGCTGTTGTGAAATTAACTGATCGGGGTCGATAGAAGCACAGTAATAGCGCCACCAAGCATTTTAACTTAAATTGTGACAAGTGACAAAGGCTGCATCCGGCCGAATCTGTTAGAGGAGGTCTCTGTTCTATGAAATTGACCGTGACGTCATCATGACGTCATGAAAAGGCTGAATTTTGTTTGCAGCATATCTCAAGAACGACAAATGCTATGGTAATGATTCTTTTTGCAAAAGCTTTGTAATATCCTGTAGTTGTGCATGCTGCCACGAAATTTAGCGTGATGTCATCATGACATCATCAAAAAAGCTGATTTTAATGTTTGCAGCATATCTCGAGAACGACAAATGCTATGGTAATGATTCTTTTTGCCAAAGCTTTGTTAGATCCTGAAGATGTGCATGCTGCTTTGGAAACGACAGTGACGTCATCATGACGTCACCAGAGCTTATAAAGCTGATCAAATAAGTCGGAACAGCTCCGTGTTCGTCCACGAACACTTAAATGTCTAGTTCACTATTATTATTATTCCTTCGCACTTAAGTTTGTTTATTGATTATCTCTTCTTAGCTTCTTCTGATCAGCTTAGATGAGGTATCATATGAAAGCTTATGAGCTAAGGATCATTCTGACACTGACTTATAAAAGTCCTTAATTAATTAGGCACTTGACAGCTCATTTGCATATTTAATTAGTCAATTTTGTAACCAGCGTATCTGGAGAACAGCATATGCTACGAAAATAATTCTTTTTCCCAAAGCTTAGAGACATCATGTAGTTGTGCATGCTACCATTAAATTGGTCGTGACGTCATCATGACGTCACAAAAAGTCTGTTTTCGTTAGGAGCGTATATCTCGATAACGACATGTAGCACTGTAATGATTCTTTTTGCTTATCTTTACTTATCGTCTTCTGGTTAGCTTAGATGAGGTATCTTAGAAATGCTTATAAGATAAGGATCATTCTGACACTGACTTATAAAAGTCCTTAATTAATTAGGCACGTGACAGCTCATTTGCATATTTAATTAATCAATTTTGTTCCCAACATATTTCGAGAACGACAAATACTACGGTAATGATTCTTTTTGTAAAAGCGTTGCATCATCATGAAGCTGTGCATGATGTTACGAAATTTATCGTGACGTCATCATGACGTCATAAAAAATGCAGATTTTTTGTCAGCAACATATATCGAGAACCGTTAGTGCTACATTAATGATTCTTTTTGCAAAAGCTTTGTAACATCATTTGTTATGCTGCCATGAGATTTATCATGACGTCACCATGACGTCATCAAAAAGGCCGATTTTATTGCAGCATATCTTGAGAAAGGTAATTGCTAAGGTACTGGTTCTTTCTGTAAAAGCTTTGTTAGATCCTGTAGATATGCATGCTGCTGTGAAATTACCCGTGACGTCATCATGACGTCAATAAAAATGCTGATTTGTATTCAATATAGTAATCAGTGTCTGATTGTCATGAAACCTGGTAGGTGCGATGTTTGTGCTACTCCAAGACTTAGTTGTTTCTGTGATGACAGTTTGACTGAACTTTTAGGAAAAAACTTCAAGCTAATTAAATAAAGTCGGAACAGGTCTGTGTTCGTCCACGAACACTTAAATGTCTAGTTATTATTATTATTATTAGCTGTTCCGACATTTCGAATGTCGGAACAGGTTTTGTTTTTGTTCTGATTTTTATTATTATTAGCTGTTCCGACATTTCTGTTGTCGGAACAGGTATTGTTTTTCTTCTGATTTTTAGCTGTTCCGACATTTCTGATGTCGGAACAGGTTTTGTTATTGTTCTGATTTTTAGCTGTCCCGACATTTCTCATGTCGGAACAGGTTTTGTTTTTGTTCTGATTTTTATTATTATTATTATTATTATTATTATTAGCTGTTCCGACATTTCCGATGTCGGAACAGGTTTTGTTTTTCTTCTGATTTTAAGCTGTTCCGACATTTCTGATGTCGGAACAGGTTTTGTTTTTGTTCTGATTTTTATTATTATTATTATTAGCTGTTCCGACATTGCCGATGTCGGAACAGGTATTGTTTTCGTTCGAATTTTTCACTATTATTATTCTTTATCGTCCAGATTTTGTTTACAGTTTATCTCTTATAAGCTTCTTCCGATCAGCTTAGATGAGGTATCTTCTGAAAGCTTATAAGTTAAGGATCATTCTGGAACAGAGTTGTACAAATTCTTAATTAATTAGCCAAGTTACAGTCATTTGAATATTTAATTAGTAAACTTTGTTCGCAGCATATCTCGAGAACGACAAATGCTACGGACATGATTTTTTTTGCAAAAGCTTGGTTATATCATGTAGTTGTGCATGCTGCCACGAAAATGACCGTGACGTCATCATGAAGTCATCATGACGTCATCGAAATCGAAATTTGTGCTTCTTATTTAAAGATAAGTAATTTGTTGATTTTTTTTCTACGGTTAATTCAAAAATTTACTAAAAATCATTTGTCGGAGAATGTGACATTGAGATTGGAGTTACTGATGGAATTGCTACGTGAAACATTAAAAACTGATTGTAAAAAAAATAAATTTAGGCCTTATACCTCAAAAAGAATGAATATACTCCCGCTTTGTGTGACGTCTCGTGACCTTGGCTTGAGATACGAAGGTACAGGTAGATCGGGGTCGATAGAAGCACAGTTATAGCGCCACCAAGCATTTTAACTTAAATTGTGACAAGTGACAAAGGCTGCATCCGGCCGAAACTGTTAGAGGAGGTCTCCGTTCCATGAAATTGACCGTGACGTCATCATGACGTCATGAAAAGGCTGAATTTTGTTTGCAGCATATCTCGAGAAGGACAAATGATATGGTAATGATTCTTTTTGCAAAAGCTTCGTAATATCCTGTAGTTGTGCATGCTGCCACGAAATTTAGCGTGACGTCATCATGACGTCATCAAAAAAGCTGATTTTAATGTTTGCAGCATATCTCGAGAACGAAAAGTGCTATGGTAATGATTCTTTTTGCAAAAGCTTTGTTAGATCCTCTAGATATGCATGCTGCTTCGGAAATGACAGTGACGTCACCATGACGTCATCGGAGCTTTATAAGCTGACCTAATAAGTCGGAACAGCTCTGTGTTCGTCCACGAACACTTAAATGTCTAGTTATTATTATTATTCTTTATCACCAAATTTTGTTTATTGCTTATCCCTTCTTAGCTTCTTAGCTGATCAGCTTACATGAGGTATCATATGAAAGCTTATCACCTAAGGATCATACTGGCACTGAGTTGAAAAAAATCTTAATTAATTAAGCACGTGACACCTCATTTGAATATTTAATTAGTAAATTTTGTTCGCAGCATATCTCGAGAACGGCAAATGCTACGGAAATGATTCTTTTTGCAAAAGCTTTGTTTTATCATGTAGTTGTGCTACGCGGATACGATGTGGTCGCAACACTGAAGAACGAAGCAACACAAAGTGAATGGGAGATTGATAAAAATTACTTAGTCCGAACTAGGTGCCGGCAGGTGGCTACGCGGATACGATGTGGTCGTGACACTGAAGAACGAAGCAATACAAAGTGAATGGGAGATTGATAAAAAATACTAAGTCCAAACTAGGTGCCGGTAGGTGGCTTCGCGGATACGATGTGGTCGTGACGCTGAAGAACGCAACAACACAAAGTGAATGGTAAGTTGTTAAAAAATACTTAGTCCAAAGTAAGTGGCGGTTGGTGGCTACGCGGATACGATGTGGTCGTGACGCTGAAGAACGAAGCAACACAAAGTGAATGGGAGCTTGATAAAAAATACTAGGTCCAAACTAGGTGACGGTAGGTGGCTACACGGATACGATGTGGTCGTTACGCTGAAGAACGAAGCAACACAAAGTGAATTGAAGGTTGTTAAAAAATACTAAGTCCAAATTAATAGATTTGAAGCATACCCCAAAGTACATGTACTATACAAATGTGCACTTTATTTTGAGACCAAAGAAATCCCCTCTGGCTGATCAATTTCCAAATTTAGCACATGTGTAAAGGAGCATGTGTAACAAGATTTTAGTTTTGGAGGTATTTCCGGTTAACATCTCCCTTTGCTATAGCTAATGTACCAACTATTACATAATTTATTGTGAGTAATGCTGATGTATTTATGCCAAAGATAAGCAATTTAAAATGAAATCTTGAAAGTTATGGATTTCAGATAGTTCCTTTTCTTATTACTTGGTACCAAATATAATGTTGGATGAGGTTCTGCATATGAAGTTTGTTGGTTTGAAGAATTTTCTCCGGCCTTTACTGATGTTATGCTGCCAACTTCCTCTCTCTGTTTCTTGTGGAAATGGTGACATTTAAGATTCTCAACATTGCTATACTCTTCTCTAGATACTGAAGTCATTATCACAACCCCCAGCACAACAACATCTGTATGGCATGTTTGTTACTGCAAATAAAAATCACAATACATAAAGTTGGAGATTGAGTGCATTAAGTATGGCATTAAGTATGCCATTACGTAATTTTAATTGTTGTCATGAGGAAAATTTATCATAATTATGTATTAATTGTTCATCAGTCAGCAGGCGTAATGAGTTGGAAAGTAAAACTACATGGTTTGCAGACTTATAAACGAACATGTTGTTGGCTAAACGTCACACTGAGCCGAGATTTCCTTTTTATTGGAATCAGTTTATAAAGAAAAACTCCAGATGGAATACAATGAGAATGTCACGAGAGTGTACATTTAATTTAGAGAAATTCCTGCAATGGTAGTACATGAACTGGATGAATTAGCCACAGCAGCAACAAAGGTATTAGTAGCATGAAATAAATACAGCGGTGAGTATAAACTAATGAAGGGATAAAAGGGCAAATTGAAGGAACCAAATGAAGAATTCCATACTTCAACGTCCAATGTTTTCACCCCAAAATGAATTGCAATTAGAAATAAAATAACAACAATATCCCAGAAATACATAATATGGAAAATAATTAATTGAAGAATATTAAAATCTAGTTCCACAGATTTGATGTCAAGTGATGGGTGACTATGAAATTCTTATTCCCTTATAAACATTAACAACGTCATGCAAAAGAAACAAAAATGAAAACGAACAATATTGAAAACTACAAGTACGTTCTATAAACACTTCATTTAAAAATGAAATAAAATAAAAACTCAATAATTAGATTACCTGTTATTTTGTTCAAGCTTGACTTTCCACAATAGAATTTCACTGGATGAACATGGCAAATAAACAACAGCACAAATGGCAATTATTTTCTCAAATGAAACCAAGATAAACATTAAAGAAGAGATCAAGAAAAAAAAAGAAAAAGAAATTGTTGTTTTTTCTCCAAACGGTCCAAGATTGAAACAGGTAAAAAAACAAGCAGGCAATAATGCATATTAAGTGAGGCGCGGCGCCTGCACCGCTAGTTTTGCGCGCCGACACTGTCATCCACTCGGCAAGGGAATAAACACTGATTTTTCCAAAACTGACCACTCAATGTTGCGACCAAAAATACATTTTGTTGCTTGTATGCAGACGAAGTTTCATTGCAGAACTCCATCAAGTTCTCGAGAAAAAGGCGAAAGAAATCACGCACGTGCTGCGCCATAGAGTTGTGCGATAATACACGGCCAATATTTGTCATCTATAAAACCCACAATGCTTTGCGAACGTCGAAAAGCAAGCTCTTCAGCTGTCCATTCGAACATGGGCAATTCGAACATGGACAGTTTGGGTGTATGTTCAGGCCTGTGCCTGCATGGCTACACGTACTGTACGTACGCCGGGTGAACTGCGTCGGCAATGAGTACGTGTTTTACCATGTGAACTGGGTTGTGTGTGTGTGCGCGTGTCCGTGGGCAATGAAGAGACATCGTAGCCGGCTACGATGTGGGAGAGGTGAGTGGCGGGGTATTCTGCAATTGTGCCAAAAGTAAACAATGACAAAGATCGGATAAAAAAGAACGGAAAATTGCCTTAAATCTACTTACTTGACTGTGGACGGTGGTTCTTAAAAAGGGAATATGAAATAACAAGTCTTGATAAAGATGTGAGCTAAGAACAAGCAGGTGACAAAGACTGGAGGGTCGTAAAAACGGACGATAACTTTGGAAACTACATGATCTTTTGTAAATCTGTCGGAAAATCGGGCTGCATGGCTCATTACGTGTAGTCTATGGGTCCAGAGAAGAGCGCCCTCAATAGACAGGTACGTGTACGGACGGTGTACCAAAACACAGGTCATTGACATGCAAGGCACAAAGTGGGAAGATTCATAGCAGTAATAGTGAAGTAGATGCTCAGAGTAAGGAGATGAAGCGAATTAATCCATTGCTATTAGATGGAACAATTATTGCACAGGGAAGTTTTCATCAAGGTGATGCAAGATTTGGTGCTAGTTGTGGGAAGCAATGTGTTGCTAATTCTATAACCTCAACGATGTATAGCAAGAAGAAAGAAGAAAAAAAACTGGAATCGTGTTGATATGGACAATGTTCTATTGACTGGTGATGAATTATATAGATTCTTACAACAGAGCTCAACACTGAACAATGAGTACTTATTGATCAATGAATTACCAACTGAGTTAGATGTTTTTGACAGACATTATAGTATGACATATCATGATGCTGTGTCAGGTACATTTGAGGAAAGTTCTCACAATTTGATTGAGTTTAATATGGTGTCTTTGAAAGCTGCACTTGAACAGTCTCTTCAGAAATACCATGCATGCTTTTTGAGTTTTCATGGAAATACCTTTGCTGTAATTGCTGAAGATGGTATATACTATGTCTTTGATTCCCACTCCAGAAGTATACAAGGACGTATGGTTCAAGACGGAACAAGTATAGTGATGAGAGCAAGGACTTGGCAAGGTGTGTATAGGTATTGCACAAAGTTAGCTGAATCCATGAATTTACACAGTAGTGAACAGTATGAATTAACTGGAGTAACTCTTTGTATTAATGGTACAGCTATTACATGTGCATGTCCAAATATGTCACTTGAAGATACAGAAGTGCAGGGCATATTAGAAAGTATTGATGTGAGTTTGGGTATGGACGAATGTGATCTTTCTAGTGCACCTGGAAATGATATTGAGATAGAAAGTGATGAAACATGTAGCCAAAATGTTAGCATTGAGGAAGACATGAGTAGTAGCAGTCAGTATGAGTCACAGGATTATAATGATAGTACACATAATGATTACAGTGATGTGGAAGTAGTGGATGTTTCTGGACCTAGTGTCATGACATTCTATCCATTGAACAATGAAGCCAGGACTATGTTTTGCAATCGGTTTGGTTTAGAAATGCGACATTGGTATAATGACTCTAGTAGTATATAAAATGGGGGTTCTGGCGCAGCAGCCCTTACCACTCGCTAGCCCAGGCGTGTGGTTGGTTGTAGCGGTCCAAAGGTCACTCTGTGGCGCGTGCCGGGTTGATGATTGGCACCAGCCTTGGTGTTAATCATTAACACCTACCCCCCACGCTCGCCCGGGCGTGCGGTTAATTATAACAGTCCAAAGGTCACTCTATAGCCTTATCAGCCTGGGCTCTCAGAGCATGTATACCTTTGGTACAGCATTTAACACGGCGGCATAGGTGGCAAGTGCGTTAGGCACTCGCCTCTCACCAATGTGGACTGGGTTCAATTCTCGGGCCCTGTTCTTTTTCTCTCTACAAAAATCAACACTTGACGCGATGTGGGAACCCGCTTTGTCGGAAAAATTATCCAGATCTAGATCTAGAGAACAACGTCTATGTATGACCACGGTATCTAAGGTACACAATAGCATAGCAACGACGTTTATGCAGGAACGCGGTATCTAAGGTACACAATAGCATAGCAACGGCGTTCATGGAGGAACGCGGTATCTAAGGTACGCAATAGCATAGCAACGGCGTTTATGGAGGAACGCGGTATCTAAGGTACACAATAGCATAGCAACGGCATTCATGGAGGAACGCGGTATCTAAGGTACACAATAGCATAGCAACGGCGTTCATACAGGAACACTTGTGTGAGTGTTAGTTTCACTGTGCCACTGCAGAGAGGGCAGGGCCAGCTACTGACGCAGGCTACGGCGCGTTGCAATATGGCGGCGGGCGATCAGGGGATGTCCGCGATGTATGAACAAGTTTGAAGCAACCACATTTTATTTCGATGTCGGTTGCCTGGCAGCGAGCTCTTTCATTAGTAAGGCTCGGGCCTCGGCCATGAGCTCGTTTTTTGCCACTTCGCTCTTTTGAGCGGTGTAAGCTTTGCGAGATTTTTTCTGAATATCAGCCTTCATTTGGCTATATTTTTCTACCTCATCGAGTACGAGCTTGAACTCGGATTGGGAGATGTGCCCATCGCTAAGCGCGTTTGAGATCACATCCGTTATGCTGTTAAGCTTAGATAGGGCGAGAATGCGAATCTCGTCGTGTTTTTCGGCTTTTACTAGGAGCCGCCGTGAGACGTATTTCCCGGCAATACCGGTCAGACCACAAACGAGAGCAGCCGCCTCGAGTGCAACGACAACGGGTGCGGCTATGATCGTGGAGAGCAGGCCCACACCCGCCACACCCATTCCCATACTAGATGCGACCAATACTGTGTCAACACCATCAACGACGTTGATAGCTCTGCGGTATTTTTTGTATAGCTTGGCTCTTTCATCTCTCTCGTGCTCTAGGCGGCGCTCGAGGTCGCGGATTTCAGTAAGACGAAAGCTAGACCCCTCGTCTTGTTGCGACCCGGGTGTATCGAGCTTAGGATATATCGACTCTATTTCAGTCGTCTCGACTGGCGGCGCTGTTGGCAGCTTAGGCATTTTCTCGAATCCCAAGAACTGCGGTGATGGGTCTCTGATGGTTTTCCACTACCACACCTTTCTCATCTAACACACGTATATTTAATTGATGGATATGTCCAATTTGTAATTTTTTATACATGGGGTATGGAGGGGTTATGTCTACAGTACCACCAGCTGCGGCTGGGACTATCGCAAACAGGGTCGAGGGAGCACCATCAACATGATTAGAGCTGGTTGAGAGTTGGTCAAGATAAATATAAAACCACTTGTGGGGAATAAATTGTACCGGTTTGTCTCCCTCATATATCCCACCAAACCAACCCTTTTCGTCAATGCCCAGAATCCGGCGTAAATCACTACTGAGTCTTATCTCGCCATCAGACCCTGGGATATTGAGCTTGATCAGACCAGATGCCTTGGATATATTGAATGTTAAACCAGGAATCGCTTCCATGAAGAATTTCGATAGGTGTTCATAGGTATATAACCCAGGCGGAAGCGTAATCTTCCGAGGTCTAGGAGTAGACACAGAGCGCCACAAAATTTCAGACGATGAACCCACGTTGTGATAGCCAACCTCATAATGGAGTTCTCGGAGGGCGATATAGAGCTTGCCGCCTGTATTGTCTACAGGCGAATGGAGAGTCGTAGCTTCTTCATGTTGAAGTTGAGTCAGTGTTATGAATATTGTCTGATACATGATAGCGAGATTGTATTATGGAGTCACCGTTTCAGTTTAATAGCGATGCGCAGTACCAGCCTGGGGTGCAAGCCGGCGCAAAGAGTGTGCCACAACTCGTCGAAGCCCGCGTTCAGATACGAGCGAGCATTCCCGGCGAGTTCGACGAATGGTTCGAGGCGCAGTACCCCGACGTGTTAAAAAAATATCGTCTGCCGCGAGTGACCTCAGACAAAGTTGTCCAGGCTTGGAATTCAAGCCCGATGAAATTTTGGCAAAACAAGGTCAACTTTGCAGTGTGGTGTGCTACCACAGGGTGCGGTGTCTCTACAGAGGACCATATTAACTCTGAGACCCCGATGGTGCGATCTCTCTATCGTTTCCATGTGTACTACCAGATCCGCAGGATTCTTGAAGAGATGCAAGTGCCGCTCCCACAGGACGACACGTGGGATGCCTTTGACACCCCATACAACCAGAGGGCGTATGAACGAATCTGCGCGGAGTTTGGTGTCTCTCCACACACCGACTGGCGACAAAAACTTAGCGAAAATAATGGGCTTGGAACGCCATATCACTGGTATTATGGAAAGATGCGACCTATCAAACAAGTGAGTGACATGCTCAGAAAGATCCTTGAACCAAGCAAACATCTGACGTCAAACACATATCGGAAAGACCTCATGTCATTTTCAGCATCTGGTGTCGCAGGAAACCCATATACTATAGACTATATAGACCAAGGTGATGTTGGAGAAACGGCATGGAGGACCTTTATACTCGGCAAGTCGGAAGGATTTACCCAGGTCGGGGTTGAAAGAATCAACGACTCTATCCGCACATATGTCTGGGCCATCCTAGGCGCGCAGGCCCAGACCCGCACGAGCATCATCGGCACTGGCACCGCATTTGACGCCCAGAAACAGTTCTTGGCGAACGTTGAAGATGCAATCGCAAGTCCCGTGGACCTCCCGAGTGCGATAGGGCGCTACCAGGACGTGCTTCGATACGCCCGCTCTAAGGTAAACTTCGTGTTTGGGGTCGGGTTGTATATGGCTCCCGGCGACATGGAGCTGCAGATTGGAACCATTCAAGACTACAACAATGAGATAGTCGTCGCAGAACCGGAGCAAAAAATAGGTATCAACACCAACATAAACGTCTCGACTCCATCGCAGTCGTACGATATGGAGGGGCCAGCTGCAGGGCCAGCACAGCCAGTCGAGGCACCCGTTGCAATACAACCGACAACACAGCTGCATCCAGTCAAGGCGCCCGTTGCAACACCAGTTGAGGCGGTCCCACACGTTACAATACAACCGGAGGTGCAAGCCCACTACGACGGACTCAGCGCACTGGTTGTTGTTGGTGTAGCTGTTGGCCTGGGTTGGCTCGCTCTACGCTAGCCGCTCTCGCACAATTACGATCAACAGGCCGCCGATGGCAACCACGAGTGCCCATAGGTTTTCTGCAAGCCAGCCGGCAGTTTTACTCAAGAAGTTGAGGAGCCAAGATATAATGCTTCCGATGATGCCGGGTAGCGCGGCTGCGGCCTTTCCAGCCAATTGGGCTAATGTGTGCCCGAGAGCTTGCAAGTGCTTTTTTGCCCACTCTTTTATCCCCTCCTTATTTGGGGGCGTGGGAGGTGTGGGAGGTGGTGCAACCCCGGACCCGCCAGTCAAGGCAAGGACCAGAGTGCTGATGATGAAGCCCAGCGCAGTTATAATGCTGGCTATGGTGACGCCCTGCTCGCGGAACAGAGTCCGCAGCCGCTCGGCCAGGCTTGTGTTTTTGTCTAAGACACTTGTTATAGTCTCCCGGATTTGGCGGACCTGCGATCGGAGTTGTAGGTTAAGGGTGTCGATGCTTTCTTGGGTTGCTGCGAGCTGCTCTTCAGCCTTTTGGATTTCACGCTCGATTTGATCAGCTCGTTCAGACGTCCCAGGGCGCTCAAGTTCGTTGCGGAGATCCGCGATTGCCTGTTGGAGAGAAACCTTTTTACTCTCTTGCACCGCTTTTGTGCCACGCAAATCTGTCAGAGCTCTGTCAAGTCCTAGAAGGTCTCTAAGGGGCAGGGTGTTTTCTGCGGTAATTGACTCAATTGACATACTGAGATCATCAACGACCTTATCAATATCCTCGTCGCTTGCTCGGACAACCGCATTGGCCTCTTCATTTATTTTTCCGAGCCGTTCAGTGATTTGCGGTACGGTATCAGGTATCACCCCTAAGGCTCGAGCCAAGCCTGTCCCCCAATATCTCTCGATTGAAGCTCCGCTCAGAAACTTTTTTGGATTATTTTTCCATGTCAAGAGTTTCCAGTCACGAGCCCACTTGACCCACAACTCTCCAGACTTAGATACTTGGAATTCGAGATTAGCCGGCCGTGCGTATTCTACCCGCTCCGCATCAAATCGCGCCAAGACCAGCTCACAGACATCGCGAGATGCGAGGTTTCCTTCTTCAAGCCCTTCTGGCATATCTGCGCCACCTGCCCATGAGGGCGTGGTTGTCTGGGCTTCATACACGTTGTCAGAGTCGTCTATAAGGGGGTCGTCTATAAACCCAGTCTCTTCTTCTTCTTCGTCGGGGCCGAGCTCCTCATGGCCACCAATATCACTCATTTCAAAGCCACCTTCCGCCATGTTGGTTGATGAAGCATGTGTATTAAACACTACACGAACAAAGTTTAATACGCACACACCATGGCATCGTCAAAGTATGGACGCAAACTGAATCCTTTTCGAAGCCTGCGAGAACCACTCGGGATCAAAGGCATCCGACAGAGCGTGGTTGTAACCAACAATCCGTCTACCATCGACCAGAATCAGCAGCTCCTGGTCCGCTTTCCCAACCTCGGCGATCAGGATGTGATTGTTCCTGGAACAGCTCGCCTCGCATTTACCATCTCTCTGGACTCGACTGACGAAAACCGAACAGTTGTCCAAAATCTTGGACGGGCAGTTGTGAAAAAGACCACAATCAGAATAAGTGGCAACGAGATCATGTCTGTAGACGATAGCGATGTCATCAACTGCTACTCCGACCTGTGGAAAACAAAACGAGAGCGCCAGTCTCATGTCTATCAGGGTATTGAAGAGGCTGCAGGCAACATGCTGAAACTTAGGGTGAATGCTGGTGACGGCAGCCGTACACAGGTAGAGGACAAGGCCATCGCAAATGCCTATGGCAACCGATTCGCCATCCCGCTAGACTTTGAATTACTCGAGTCCCACATGCCATTTTTTCAGTCCGCCCTTGGTGACCGATTGGAGTACGAGCTGACCTTCAACGACTACAGCCGCGTTATCAAGGCAACTGATGATAGCAAGGCCAGCTACACCATCGACAACATCTCTCTCGAGTTTGACACTGTGAGCGAGCCGAGCCTGGCCCGCACGATTCGCGGTCGGTATGCTGGCCGGCTAGCCATCCTGTACGAGCGCATATTGCGCCACCGCAAGGTTACCCTCGACAAGAGTCAGACTCTGTGGAATATCAACCTGAACGTCCCCGCTCGAAGCTTGAAGGGAATACTCATGCTATTTGAGGATGGGGAAACAGCAGCAGCGTTCGGCCGAGATACAGAATCTTTCTATAATCCCAAGATTGAAAAAGTCGAGGTCACGATAGAAGGGGTGCCAAACCAGTTGTATTCCCAGGGAATACGGGCGTACCAGCAGTGGGATGAGGCCAGGAAATATTTCGCCAGCGGCCCTTCAGCAAAGCACCATGCAGAGGTCGCTGCAGTCGCCAAAGACCTGAGACTGGCCGATGTAAAAATAGGGCAGTACCTATCAAGCAAGTACGCGCTATGGCTGGACATGAGGACCAGCGACGACGACTCGCTGCACGGTAGTGGCCGGCGCATAGAAAATGCGAGTGAGGGAGTCACGGTCCAGATCACCAAAAAGGCAGAAACGGCGGGCGCATTGAACATGTATCTGTACGTCATCATGGACGCGCAGATCAACATTGAAAATGGGCGTTTTATCAACGCTCTGTACTAATGGGCACGCGATTATTTGCGGGCAGACTGGCTGCGGCAAAACGGTTTTTACCCTGGACCTTCTCGAGCTACTCCGCTCTCGTGGCGGCTACAGAGACACGTTTGCGCACATCATATTGTGCCCTACAGCGCGTTGGAACAAAACTTACCACGAGCGGCACTGGGTCTGGACGGACCCGGAGGTTTTCATAGTCGACCCCGGCGATCGACTTCACGAATATCTGCGAGCTTTTTACTCTATATTTGCCGGCGAGCCAACGTTGTACATCATTGACGACTGCTCGGCCAGTAAAGCCCTGACCAAAAAGAAGGACATGTTGTCCGAGCTTGCATTTTCGGGCCGCCATGCCTCTCAATCTGTGTGGGTCTTAACGCAGAAGTATAACTCGGTCCTTAAAGACCTCCGTGAGCAGACAAAGTGGATCGCTATCTTCCACTGCAAAGATAGAGATTCTTTTGAAGATTGCCTGCGAGAAAACGATGTAATCCCAACAAAAGAAGAGCGAGCTGTGCTAAGGAAACAGCTATCTGAAGCTAAACATGCTAAGCTCATACTAAAGACTGATCAGCCAGCTGCTTATCAACTGTTAACATAAGCTTAACAACTGTTAACATAAGCTTAACAACTATGTTGGAGCTTTGGATGCAGACGGCGACGCTGATAGCAGTTTTTGCTAATTTGATGTTGTGGTGTTATTTTTTGTTGGAGTATGTTAGACTTAAGCGCGGAATAACATACGTGATCTCACCATTGCAAAGTGCTGTCCACAACATGGCAAACGCGGATGAATTTATCGACCAGCTGTTGTCTCAAGAGGGTGCCAAAGAGAAAAGCACGGGTACCACTGTAGGTATGACAATCGACACAGAGAGACAAGAACAAAAACGAGCCCGTCTGGCGGCAATCGTGGCTGGTGGTACAGCCAAAAAATACCTTGGTAAACAACCGACTCTCGCACAAGTTGACGAGATGACCGATGGCGAGGTCTCCAAACACTATGGACGCTATGAGGCGCGCCTTGGGGCCTCAATGACAAAAACGCTCGGAGATTCCGCGCTGCAGATGTATGCGCTATTAGCGGGTAGAGTTTTACCCATTCCTCCTGAAAATAGACCCCAGCTTGTGTCAGACCTCTCCGAAGACCCCTTTGTTCAGCATGCACTGACGACTGCTTTCTGCGAGCTATATTATCGCTATGGAATGTACCTAGCTCCGCTGACGGCGGCGATGACCACAGCTAAACACTGTCGATTTGGAGATCAGGTATCTCCTACATATACGGAAGATGGAGGAGACGACATTGAAATCGATGCCCTCGCAGGAGACGGCCCCACAGGAGACAGCCCCGCAAGAGCCTGCCCAGGAGGCGACCCCTCCAACGCTAGAGAGGGTGACGATTAAAAACCCGAAGAAAGTCGCGGCTGGTCAAAAGGGTGCGGCGGCCAGAAAAGCAAAACAAGAGGCACTACTTGAACAGCTTCAAAAGGCCAAAGAGGGTCTCCGGCCATCTCAAACCGCCCAGCCTGCCGAAACCGCTGAAACTGCGCCTGAAACTGTGGCTGAGGCAGCGACTTTCAGTGCGCAGACCGGATGGATAGCGTTTGCAGTCCTCGCAGCTGTTGCTGTTGGCGCCGCGCTATATGCGCAAAAGTCTGCGCCCCCTTCTATAAATAGAGGCGCGCGGGCAAAAGCCGCCCCTGTCAGAATCGAAGCACGGGAAAAAAAGGTTCTATTAGACGAAAGGCCTGACCCTTTCCATATGCAATAACTCTTGATGCCACCATGTCTACTCCCAGTACAGACGGCAAACAGCTTGCCAATTTGGCATACCACTCCGCCGTTGTGAGTGGGCTCGCAATGGGGTACGCCGCACTTGGCAAAAAAATCACGAAAGGTGCTACGCCAAAATTGGACTTTGTGCCATATGATGTCGGCATGGTCATTCTAGATGTGGGTCTGGCCATGGCCACCAAGGATATGCTCGTAAAGCAGGGGATACTCCCCGCCGACATATTGAAGTAAACGCTCTTACTTCTGTATAGCCGCAACAAGATGGCCTCTATAGCGATGCTTGTAGGTGGAGCATTGGTGAACGCACTCGCGTTCTCAGGGTCAAACTTTCTCTTCTCATCGTTAAGCGGTTCCGACGAGGAGCGAAAACGACATGACAAAGCCTTAGAACAGCTCCAAGCTGCACAGGCCGAATGGTCGCGCAAGCGGGCTGAACGTCTTGACTGGATCAATGAAGAGCTGCGCCGCCAGGGACACGCCGTGCACACTTTCCGTGATGTTGATGAAGCCATCCGCCAATACAATCTCATCACTGCTGGCAGTGGCGTTGTGCTAGCACAAAAACCGGAACCCAAGCTGTCAGATTTTTACCAACCATCGCCGGAGCAACGCGATAGAGAAATCGCGTTTGTAGTCGTGGGACTGGGAGCCACTTCGGTCGCAGCCTATATGCTCACCAAGTGATTGCCGAGACAGCCAGATAAAAAAAAAAATCCCACCTTTTTTTTCCCGAGCCCAGCCTGTTGGAGACTGATGGGGTTGCTTAAATATCTCGCAAGACATGACCGCCAGTCCGACTTCTGCTCGCCTGACAGCAAAGCTGTCTCGCATCTACTATAGCCCCCGCGGCTACTGGAAGGGACTAGCGGCGATTAAAAACCTCTCTGCTGTTGCCAAGATCTCTGAAGAGGATGCTCGGGCTTGGCTTAAAAAGCAGGCAATTTGGCAGATCTACCTCCCAGCCCCGAGGCACGTTCCAAGGCCAAAATTCGATGTCGGCGTGCCAAACGAGGTTCACCAAGCTGACCTGCTCTTTCTCCCCCGCGACCGCCCCGGCCGCAAGACATACAAGTACGCACTCACCATCGTTGACGTTGCCTCTCGCTACAAGGAAGCTGAACCTCTGGCAACAAAAGAAGCCAAAGAAGTTGCCGATGCCATGTCTCGCATTTACAAGCGAGGCCCGTTGAGGTGGCCCAGGCTGCTTCAGGTCGACCCTGGACGTGAGTTCATGGGTGCAGTCAATCAGCTGCTCGCAAAGCACAACGTCGAGGTCAGGCGAGGCCGTGTGGACATTCACCGAGACCAGGGAATCGTGGAGCGATTTAACCGGACCTTGGCTGAGCGGCTCTTCGGACACCAATACGCTCAAGAGATGAGGCTTTCCGAGGGTCAAAGGTCGACTGAATGGGTGGCCCGGTTGCCCGCCGTAATTGCTGCCTTAAATGGAGAAGTGACTCGGTTGACTGGTAAAAGACCGTCTGAGGCCATCAAGGCTAAAACGGTGATGCAAAAACCCTCCTCCACTGTTCCAGGCCGTCTTGTTGGCCCTAGTGAGCAAAAGCTCCCTTCAGACGTTGGTGTTCGCTATCTGTACCAGCCGGGCGAGCTGGAGGGTGGCCGCCGTCGTGCCACCGATCCAACGTGGTCCCTGGATGTGTACCGGCTCGGACGCTCGGTGACCAAGCCCAACGAGCCCGTGCTCTACTATTTGCTGGATGGGCCTGCACGTGGCTTCGTCCGGGAGGAGCTCCTCGTGGTGCCTCCTGATACCCAACTACCGCCGGATGGGGTTCTCAAGCATTGAATAGCTCGTCTAGTAATTGGTTAATATCGAACATGCCTACAGGGGTTGCATCTTTGTGTCCGTAGGCCAAGGTGCCAACCCCATTTTTCGCGATCCAGCGCTTGCTATCAAAGGGTGATAGAGATACTTTGTTAAGACTCTTTCCATAGATGCGGTGGCGCTCGGACCGGAGCACATCCATGCTGTGGCGAAAGGTCTTTTTATCGAAGAGCGCTTCTTTATACTGCTCGTGGCGAATACGCTTCTTCACGACAGACTTTTTCACACCTTTGGCCTTCTTTATATTTTTGCCATCAGCCTCTAGGATTGAGTACATTTTAGGGCGCAGACCAACATATTCGGCGATAGGGCGCCCGGCGCACTCGTCTTTCATCTTACCCAGCACCTTTTTGTTCGTATTGCTGCGTAGTGGGTGCTCCTCGGGGTAGCCGGACGTGTCGTAGAGATGTGCACGCTCTGCCATGTCTTGGTACACGTCCTCAGTTTGGAGCTCGATAAGGAGGCTATCCGTGTCGGTGTATTAAAAGGAGCTGACAGCGCTCTCCGTACTGACCCTTCATCTGGTTGTAGTAGAAGTCGTACATAAGGTGTTTGGAGAGGTCCAGGATGCTCATCCCAACGAACACCGGGCGATTGAGAACCAATCTGCTCTTGTGGACCTGGATGGCCGCAAGGTCGTCATCAAAGATGTTTGCCCGCGCGAAGGCTGGGCTGGCAATAAGGCGCCTGAGTCTGTCCTCTTCATCAGCCCTGACGAGCTTCACGTTGACCCGCTTGCGGAGATTCTCCATGGTTTTGCCGAAGACACTGTTGTTCATCAGCTTATAGAGATCCTTCTCAAAGTCGCTGGTTGCTTTTTTCCGGAGTTCAGTGTTCATTCTGATATAGGGCTCCATCCAGGGGCTTTGATTAAAGGAAAGAGCTCTGTGAACCTTTTTTAGGCGCATACCCATCGACAGATAGAGTTGTAGGTTGCGGTACTGAAGCACGTAGCGTTCCTTATTGCGAAGGTTGGGGACCAGCTTCTCAACCTCAGTGGCCGTCGCCCCGGCAGCAAGAAGGTTGTGCTGATACTCCGACATCCACTCTTTTTGGACCACCATGCGCTCCGGAGCCAGCGGATATGCATTGTGCGCATCGTGCAGCTCTTCCGGGTATTCGAGATCCACCTCCAGGATGTAGCCATTGGGGCTCTCGGCCGGGTGATCCGCTATACTTGCGGCGAGCCCATCGCAATCCTCTACCCACCGAAAGCCGCCAGTGGGCAGGGGCTGGCTCATCGCCCAGCCATACAGGTTGTTAGCGTGGAGGTAGAGGATGTGGCTACGTTCTTTAGAGGAGTCATATCCCTCGACCAGGGGATTGTTCGCTTTCGCGTACCTCCTCGAGACCATAGATATCCCGCCGCGCAGCCCCTTTTCAATAAAGAGGTGCTGGTCATAGTCCGTCAGCAGGTCTAGCTCGATTCCCGTTTTCTTGAGCAAGGCGTCCCAGGAGAGACCGGGGCTCGTGTAGTAGTTGGCGGGCTAAATTTATACTGACGCAGACATGTCTTTCGAAAGGTCTCAAAGACGTCTGCCAGAAGTAGGACGTCGGTGCGACAATAAAGGTCGCTGTAGTCTCCCAGGTTGCGGCATCCAAAGGCCCCCCAGACATTTTGGGCATGGGAATAATCGGCCTCGCTGATGCGTTCTTCCGAGAGTTTGCTGTAAAATACCTCTTTGGGTGGGAGCGCTGGCTCGGCAAACCGCTCCCAGGAGTCCATATACTCGTATGGATAGATGCCCTTGCGCAGCAGCAGCTCGCGCTTTTTTTCGTCGGGCTCAAACTTGGTTGTAATATGGAATGCTTCGGGTTGGTTGGCCGCCGCGAGCTTGTCCAACGAGGCTAGCAAAAACTGCGCACTATCGATGAAGCGGAGCTGCCCGAGAGAAAAGGAAATGTATTTCTCCGTGTTGTTGGGGATACATGATACCTTTCCCTCTACCTTCGAGATCGCCTGCATGAGAAGATGGGAGTCGTTGCCCCGAAGGTTGTGAAAGACAACTGGTATGGGTGTTGTCTTCGGGTTCAGCCTCAATTTGAGGTTACATGCGTTGTGGGCTGCCCCTCTGTATTTTCCGACGATGTGGCAGTGGTCCCGGACTCTATCACCCGCTAGAGGATTATCGCACACATGACAGGTTGTCGCTTTGTTGTAAGACTTCCAGTCCTCTCGGGTCATTTGCATAGCTTTTGGGCTGGCCAGCATCGCTATAATTTTTCGCTCCTCTTCCTTAAGCGCTCGGAAGAAGTGCTCTGCCGCATTGGGGCCTCTGTATTCCACGGGTGGTTGTGTCTGGCCGTCACAACGGACAACTATGAAACAGTAGCTGCACGCCTCGTGCTGTTGTGTCTTCCTGGTGTTGCTCTTCGTTGGGTCGAGCTCAGGGCCCTCGAGTTTGATTGTGAGGGCCTCAAAGTCGGCGTAGATGATGAAGGGGGCTGACAGCTGTTTTTGATGGTTCTGAAAAACCAACTTGTTTTTGCCCTCTTCAGGCATCTCTACTCTCACCGCCGTTTGCCCGATACCGCGGCACTCTGGCTTGTGGGCCTCCAGCAGGTCTTCTCTGGTGTAACCGTGAAGACAGCGCTCGCAAAAGTGCTTACGCTCGTTGTGTTTGCTCTGATCATATAAGAGGCGATTTAGATCTTTGATCCAGGTGTAGTGAAACTTTCCCGCCTTTTCGATCAGCAACAGGTTGATGCGGGGCCCTGCTTGCTTGCTGAGGCGGTGGATAATAACGCCCTTGTCCCAGCCAAAGACGTTAATGGCTAGGTTGTTCTGTCTCTCGACCTTCTCGATCATAGAGATGGGTGTCGGGGCTTCGGTCCCCTCGAAGTTTAGACCGTCATCCGTGGGGTATTTAGAGGGTCTCTGTGGGTCTTTCTCTACAGGAAACATGGCAGATCTCAAGGCCCATCGGAGGCAGTTGTCATCCTGGTTTTTCACATTGATAATAGCCTTCTTGTTTTTCACCGCTGCGGGTAGTGAGATGTAAGAGCCTCCTCTAAGGGGCTGGTATCTAGCGATGCTCAGCCATAGAGTCAGCACTCTGTCAACCACCCACCCAGAGCCCCTTTGGGTCCATTTCTCAAGGGTCTCCTGGATGACGGGAAAAGATCTGTCAAGTGCCTCCTTGATTTCATTGGTCTGAATAAGCGGTTCCTGTTTGTGTCTTAGCACAGGGTCTGTGTACTCCGAGAAACCGTCGGGTTTGTCTTTTCGAAGCTGGACCTTGAGAGCCAGCTGAAACTTTACCCCGTTCAGAGCCTCGATCTCTTCCTCGAGTTTCTTGCGAATCCGGGGACGCAAACCTTCCAGGAGAGCTTTGGGGTCTGCTTCGAGGGCGTGCCCCTGGGGGATGTTTAGCTCCCAACCCCGTAAAAAATTCCCTATCTCCCATTGGAGTCGTCGAAAGACTAAGTCGTCTGTTTTCTGTTCTTGGAACACTTCCAGTATCTCTATTTGATAGTCTTGAGTTGTTCGAAAAACTTTAGTGATCGGGTCAAACTCTTCTACAATGGCCTGCCTTTTTCTCTCCTTCTTCGTGCGAAGAGGAATGATAGGCCGATATGCCCTTGGAGGCAGAGGCCGTGGTAGACGCCTCTTTGCTTCCTCGGATATTGGCTTATCTAGGATGTTTTTTACAACATCGATGGCTGGTTCAGCCGGGGCCCCCTCTCGGCGGGCTCGTTGATTTCTCACCCTTCTGGCCCTGTCCCGCTCTATCTGTTCCGGGGTGCGCCGTGCCCATCGTTCACGCGCGGCGCGGTTTCTACGCTCTCGTGCTTCAACACTCATCGGCATGATTCTGGATGAGTACCGGTATACATTATGCTGCACCATTCTCTAAATGAAAAATTCGAACTGCAAGGAGCTGCTCTAATACCAAATTAAATTGGGCTCTAGCAGATTTCTCCAAAGCCATATGCCTATATCGAATCTTTTCTCGACCACAGGCTCGACAAAGCTGTATATCACTCTTAACCCCCTTACCACACAATCTACAGCGCACAGGTATCTTGCCAAGCTTCCGTATCTTTGATAGGTGGATCTTGCAATAAGTCCCACAACAGCTCTTCCCACAGATAGCTGTTTCGCCGACTTTGATCCAAGCGCATAAATTATGACCCTTCATTGCGATATGCTTACCACAGGTATACACATAGCAATAGATATGTCTAATAGGAAACCCGTACGTTGCGTGTGCACTGAAGCGTATAGTTTCGCGTGTGCAATCATTGTGCTTGACGGCCAGCCGCTGTAAAACAAAAAAAATTGCGCCCCCATTATATGGCCGGTTGCTAGAGAGTGACCTTTGGACCGTGGCCCATTACCGGTTCCTCTTCGGATAGATAAGGCTGGTGTTAATCATTAACGCGAACCACACGCCTGGGCTACCGAGTGGTAAGGGCTGCTGCGCCAGAACCCCCATTTTATATACTACTACTCTAGTCATGCAGTATGTTCAGCAATGGGCAAACCTGTAACTTGTAAGCAGATAAGAGGTGATGGTAATTGTTTCTTCAGAGCTGTTTCATTTGCGGTATCAGGGACTGAAGATAATCATGTACAGTTGAGAATTGCTTGTGTTGATCATTTGCTAAGGAATGCTAGTAAATTGGCATGTTATATGAGAGAAGGATTTGCAAGTATTGAGGATTATGTAATGAGACAAAGGATGTTTAATTGTGGTGTATGGGCTACAGAGACTGAAATAATGGCAATGGCACACATGTTACGTGTTGATATATATACATTTGATGAATTGAATAATAAGTGGTATCAATTCTCTGCAAAGAATGTTGACAGTGATGTTGAGATTTCTGAGATGGGTATTTATCTGAATCATGAACATAGAGTACATTATAATGTTGTGCTATCTGTAAGTGCTTTGCTACATGATGTATCTGATCATACGGAACAAGATGCATTTGATTTACAAGTAAGTCCTGGAATAAGTGAACACAGTGATCAAAAAGTTGGACAATGTGACATGTTGTTGACAAAAGCACCTCCAATAAAGAAACTATCAGCTGTAAGAGATACTCCAAAGAAAAAAAGACCCATGAATGTACAAAAGCATAGGAGAATAATGAGAGAAAGAATGAGGGAGAAACGGAATGCTAGTAAATGTACGATGGAAAATGATGTGACTGACACTGGAAAACGGAAGCGAGAAGAGAATATTTTGGATGAGTTGAAACAGGCAAAGAAAGTGAAGAATAACCAATATCATAAAATGAAATATAGGCATGATGGGAAATACAGAGATTATGTCAAGGAGTCAATGAAATATGCTACCAAAAAGAAATATAATTTGAGTGAAAAATATAGGATTAAGAAAATTGATCAAAGCAAACAAAAGTACAGATCCAATACTAAGTTTCAACAAGAAATGAAAGAAGCCAGCAGAAGGAAGCATAAGGAAAATGATGGTTTCAGAAATAATGCGAAGTATGCAAGCAAATATAAATATACGGAAAATGAAGGTTTCAGAAATAATGTGAAAAATGCAAGCAAATTAAAATATAAGGAAAGTGATGGTTTCAGAAATATTGTGAAAAATGCAAGCAAATTAAAATATAAGGAAAATGATGGTTTCAGAAGTAATGTGAAGAATGCGAGCAAATTAAAATATAAGGAAAATGATGGTTTCAGAAGTAATGTAAAAAAATGCAAGCAAATTAAAATATAAGGAAAATGATCGTTTCAGAAGTAATGTGAAAAATGCAAGCAAATGTAAATATAAGGAAAATGATGGTTTCAGAAATAATGTGAAGAATGCAAGCAAATGTAAATATAAGAAAAATGAAGGTTTCAGAAATAATGTGAAAAATGCAAGCAAACTGAAGTACATGCAAAATTATGATTTCAAAGCTGGTGTAAAGAAAACAAGTAGAATGAAATATCATAATAATGAGATGTTCAGGAAGAATAGTATTGAATTCATGAAAGAGAAATACAAGCATAGTGCCAGTTGCAGACAAAATATAAAGAAAATGAACATTAGGAGAGCAGAGCTGCAGAAAGCAAAGAAGAAAGACATGAAATATGTGACATCTCTTTTCAGAAATGAAGTGTCAAATGGACCAGAGTATGTTTGTGCTGTGTGTATGAGACTTCTGTTTCGCAACCAGGTCATTAAATGCAATCAGAATAAATACCAAAATACAGATTGTATCCAGGAAAGATATTTACATTTATGCAATGAGAATTGTAAAGACTCATGTACTTTGGCAGAATCAAGCAGATCGTGTCTCTGGATATGTCACACTTGTCATCGTAAATTAAAAGGAAATAAGATCCCAGCAGAGGCCTGTTCTAACAACTTACAATTAGAAGATATTCCTGAAGAGTTGGCAAGATTGAATGAGTTAGAGGAACATCGTGTTCCACTTAAACAGTGGAATCTTTACCACGACCTCAAAGTGATGATCAGATGATTCGTGTGAAGTTAAAGAGGAAATTGTCATACAAAGGTTACCTTCAGTATCAGTTTGTAAATAAAGGAAATGTCAAAGCTGCATTAGAGTACCTTAATCAGAATAACTAATACTATCGTGATATTGTCATAGATACAGACTGGAATAATTCTTTGTCAGAAGAAGTAGAAGAGGAAGAAATGTGCAATGATCTCTCTGAGAATGTTGAAGAAAACAATGAGAAGGATGATGATGTAGAAACAGATGAGGAAAGGTTAAGAGGTATACCATTAGATACATGTTTACAGCCAGCTAATATTGGACAAGAAGTATTGGATCAGTATTTTGATGATGTGTATTGTGTGGCACCTTGTGAAGGAAATAGTCCAATCAGAGTATTAATGGAAGAAAGCAATGAGGCAAAATGCTTCCCTAAATTGTTTCCCAAAGGTGGGCCAGTGTTGAGTAATAAACGTCAAGCCAAAATAACACTGAACAGGTATTTCAACAATAGATTAATGAATGTTGATAACAGGTTTGCAATGAGTACACAGTACATCTTCTATGCCCAGTATCTGTCTGAAATCAAGCAAGTAATTTCTAGTGTTTCAATTGCACTAAGGAAAGGAACAGGCAAAACAAATGATGGTCGTAATATCAGTGCTGGTATGCTTAATGATAAAGACAAGTTGAGGGATTTACTGAAATCTGATCAGGGATACAAGTTCTTAAAACCTGTCAGAGGAACACCACCCTACTGGCAAGCGTGTCAGAAAAACATATTAGCCATGGTTAGACAGCTCGGTATACCTACTTGGTTCTGCTCATTTTCAGCAGCTGATATGAGATGGCCTGAACTAATCAATACATTACTGAGACAACAAGGTGATTCACGGAATATCGATGAATTGGATTGGAATGAGAAGTGTCTGTTATTGCTAAGTAATCCTGTTACTGTTGCAAGAATGTTTGATAAACGCTTTCATACCTTTTTGAAAGAAGTGATATTATCAGATGCAGCACCATTAGATAAGAATAATTGTGAAGAGATGTCAGAGAATGCACCTATTGAAGAAGATAATTGTGAGGAGATGTCAGAGAATGCACCTAATGAAGAAAATGATGCTAAGGAATTGTTGAAGTCAGTATGGACAGCAGTCAATGATGTAGGAAATCAACACATGACTACTGCTGGTCTGTTTGCTAAGATTGGTATTACACAAGATGATTTTGAGAAAGCAAATGATGTATTAACAAAAAAGGTCAATATCGTGATGAAGAGAGAGCCACAAGATGCTTGGGTAAATCATTACAATCGTGATTTGTTAAGATGTTGGAATGCAAACATGGATATCCAGTATATCACTGATGTGTATGCATGTGTCAGTTATGTAATTAGTTACATGAGTAAAGCTGAACGTGAGATGGGCCAAATGTTAAAGCATGCATAGAATGAGGCTGAACAGGGTAATCAAGATGCTAAGCAGAGTTTGAAACAGATTGGAAGTGTATATCTACAGAATCGTGAGATTTCAGCTCAGGAAGCAGTGTATCGTTGTTGCTCACTAAGACTACAAGAGTGTTCAAGAAAGGTGGAGTTTATACCTCTGGGTGAGAACCCTATACGCATGAGTTTGCCATTGAGTGTAATTAAGACCAAAGCGTGTAACAATGTTGGTAACAAGGATGATGATGATAATGATGATGATGATGATGATGGGGATGATGAAGGTGGTGCTGAAGATAATGTTTGGATGATCAGTAAAGTTGACCGATATAAAGCAAGACCAGACATAGATGTATTTGATTCAATGTGCTTAGCATCATTTTGCTCAGAGTACAGAGTAATATATAAAGGCAAAGTTGGTGATGTATCTACACCAAAACAAAATACAACAATCTATAAATTAAAGAATGATTTAGGACATGTATAATAGTACTGTATCATGTGACCTGTGGAATGATAACTTCAAGATTGTTGATTTAGATGAGATAATGAGACAGAAGGAGAATGCAAAGTTTGCAGAGACATTGAATAGACTAAGAGTGAGAAAGAAACAGGACAAGTTGATGGAAGATGATATCAGAATGTTAAAGGGACGTGAAACGGGTGAAGAATGGAATGATGCTCTTCATATTTACCCAATTAACAAGCAAGTAGATGAACAGAATATGATGATTCTACAAGCCAAATGTTCTGACTGTATATACATAGAAGCAAAAGATTATGAGATGAACTCTAGAAAAGCTAATATTAAAAGAAAACCTGTGAAACATTCATCAGGATGCCTACCACAATCACTGTTAGTTGGTGTTGGTGCTAGAGTCATGTTAACCAAGAATATAGATGTATCAGATGGCCTTGTGAATGGTGTTGTTGGCACTGTAACACACATACTAATGTCACATGATAAACCCGATGAACCAAAGTGTATCAAAGTGAAGTTTGATAATGCAAGGGTCGGAATGAAACTGAAAAAAGAATACTGCATCATCTTCAAATGATGACGATAGTGTATCTATTGCTATTCAAGAGGAAAGTATTGGTAATAAATGTGTACGACATCAATTTCCGCTTAAACTGTCTTTTGCATGTACAGCACACAAAGTACAAGGAATGACAATGGATAAAGCTGTGGTATGTCTCAATCGTACATTTGCTGCAGGTCAAGCTTATGTGAGTCTGAGTCGTGTTACATCATTAGAAGGTCTAGTCATTGTAGGTTTTGACCAGAAGTACATATATTGTAATGAAGCAGTAGCTGATGCCTTGGATAAGATGCCACCATATATTAATGAAGATGATCTAAATATGACTAAGTCACATGACGGTATAACTATTATGATGCATAACATACAGGGATTAAGAGCTCATTATAATGATATGAAGTGTAACAATCAAATGATGAAATCAGATATCATATGTTTAACAGAAACATGGACTGAAGATCAATTCCAGTATGATTTCCAACTTGATAATTACAGAAGCTACCACCAACCAAGATGTCTTTCTTATGATAATTCTACTCAGATTACTAACATACTACAAAATCAGTGTCATGGAGGTGTAACTGTATATAGTAAAACAAATAGAACTATAAGTAGACTCATGTTGTCAGTAAAGAACATTGAGTATATTGCATTTCATGTAATTGCCAATGTGTCATTAGCAGTTGTTGTTATCTATCGACCATCGTCTTATCTCCTACGTGATTTTATGTGTAATATGGAAATTCTACTGAATGAAATCCACAAAGTACCTAACAGATGTGTCATAATGGGTGATTTTAATGAAGACATTATGAATGATAAGAGTTCAGGTATTGCGAAGCTGATGTGTGAATCTGGTTACAAGCAGTGTGTTGTAGATGCTACGACTGAAAAGGGAACATTGATTGACCATGTGTACATTAGAGGAATAGAACCAGTTGAGTGTAATGTAATTCCTACATATTATAGCTATCATGAGGCTGCTCAAGTACAAATTGAGAATCTTTCCTAAGTAGCAATAGGCCTTATACCAACAATGTTTTAAAACTTAAAGTATTATTGAAATGATCAAATACTGCTAACCATTTCAGTTGGATGAGGTCAAGAATAATAATGAACCAGTAAACGTGTTCAACTAAGAATAATAACAACTGGACTCATCAGTCAAATTAAAGGAATATGATATGGCTAAGAATTTAGGAATGCATCATAAACAAACATTGACATGTTTTATGAAAAATGGATTTGCGAACAAAAAAGAAGTCAAGAAAAAGAAATGTATGACCTGTATGAAATATTGAAAGAAAAAAAAATGAATATTGAATATAGAAAAGCTAAAGATACAAGCAGAAGAAAGTATAAGGTAAATTATGTTTTCAGAAATAATTTGAAAAATGCTAACAAATCAAAATAATAAGGAAAATGATGGCTTCAGAAATAATTTTAAGAATGTAAGCAAATTGGAAACTAAAATTGAAAGGCCACTGAAGATGAAATTGTAAATAATAGGCATATGATTTTGTTTTTTATCTATACCATATTGCAGGACCAAACTGAGAGTCTCCATCACATAAAAAAATCTGCTTCTCTCAAGTAAAGTGATATTAACAACCTGAACACACAAGGCAACAAATTTAACATGCACGCCATTTAGTGAGTTTGTAATGAAGTGACATCACGACCCCACCCAACCTGCAGACTGTAACCCATGTGCACACCGTCTTCTGTGCTTCTAGTGCGGTGACATCATGACCCCACTCAACCTGCAGACTGTAACCCATGTGTACATTGTCTTCTGTGCATGTAGTGGAGTGACATAATGACCCCACCCAACCTGCAGACTGCAACCCATGTGTACACCATCTTCTGTGCTTCTAGTGGGGTGACATAATGACCCCACCCAACCTGCAGACTGTAACCCATGTGTACACCATCTTCTGTGCTTCTAGTGGGGTTACAACATGACCCCACCCAACCTGCAGACTGATAACCCATGTGTACAAAATCTTCTGTGCTTCTAGTGGGGGTGACATCATGACTCCACCCAACCTGCAGACTGTAACCCATGTGTACACCGTCTTCTGTGCTTCTAGTGGGGTGACATCATGACCCCACCCAACCTGCAGACTGATAACCCATGTGTACAAAATCTTCTGTGCTTCTAGTGGGGGTGACATCATGACTCCACCCAACCTGCAGACTGTAACCCATGTGTACGCCATCTTCTGTGCTTCTAGTGGGGTGACATCATGACCCCACCCAACCTGCAGACTGTAACCCATGTGTACATTGTCTTCTGTGCATGTAGTGGAGTGACATAATGACCCCACCCAACCTGCAGACTGTAACCCATGTGTCACCATCTTCTGTGCTTCTAGTGGGGTGACATCATGACCCCACCCAACCTGCAGACTGTAACCCATGTGTACATTGTCTTCTGTGCATATAGAGGAGTGACATAATGACTCCACCAAACCTGCAGACTGTTACCCATGTGTACGCCCTCTTCTGTGCTTCTATTGGGGTGACATCATGACCCCACCCAACCTGCAGACTGTAACCCATGTGTACACCGTCTTATGTGCTTCTAGTTGGGTGACATCATGACCCCACCCAACCTGCAGACTGTAACCCATGTGTACACCGTCTTCTGTGCTTCTAGTTGGGTGACATCATGACCCCACCCAACCTGCAGACTGTAACCCATGTGTACACCGTCTTCTGTGCTTCTAGTGCGGTGACATCATGACCCCACCCAACCTGCAGACTGTAACCCATGTGTACATTGTCTTCTGTGCATGTAGTGGAGTGACATAATGACCCCACCCAACCTGCAGACTGTAACCCATGTGTACGCCATCTTCTGTGCTTCTAGTGGGGTGACATCATGACCCCACCCAACCTGCAGACTGTAACCCATGTGTACACCGTCTTCTGTGCTTCTAGTTGGGTGACATCATGACCCCACCCAACCTGCAGACTGTAACCCATGTGTACACCGTCTTCTGTGCTTCTAGTTGGGTGACATCATGACCCCACCCAACCTGCAGACTGAAACCCATGTGTACACCGTCTTCTGTGCTTCTAGTTGGGTGGCATCATGACCCCACCCAACCTGCAGACTGTAACCCATGTGTACACCGTCTTCTGTGCTTCTAGTGCGGTGACATCATGACCCCACTCAACCTGCAGACTGTAACCCATGTGTACATTGTCTTCTGTGCATGTAGTGGAGTGACATAATGACCCCACCCAACCTGCAGACTGTAACCCATGTGTACACCATCTTCTGTGCTTCTAGTGGGGTGACATAATGACCCCACCCAACCTGCAGACTGTAACCCATGTGTACACCATCTTCTGTGCTTCTAGTGGGGTTACAACATGACCCCACCCAACCTGCAGACTGATTACCTATGTGTACACCATCTTCTGTGCTTCTAGTGGGGGTGACATCATGACTCCACCCAACCTGCAGACTGTAACCCATGTGTACATTGTCTTCTGTGCATGTAGTGGAGTGACATAATGACCCCACCCAACCTGCAGACTGTAACCCATGTGTCAATATCTTCTGTGCTTCTAGTGGGGTGACATCATGACCCCACCAAACCTGCAGACTGTAACCCATGTGTACATTGTCTTCTGTGCATGTAGTGGAGTGACATAATGACTCCACCCAACCTGCAGACTGTTACCCATGTGTACACCGTCTTCTGTGCTTCTAGTGCGGTGACATCATGACCCCACCCAACCTGCAGACTGTAACCCATGTGTACATTGTCTTCTGTGCATGTAGTGGAGTGACATAATGACTCCACCCAACCTGCAGACTGTTACCCATGTGTACGCCCTCTTCTGTGCTTCTAGTGGGGTGACATCATGACCCCACCCAACCTGCAGACTGTAACCCATGTGTACACCGTCTTATGTGCTTCTAGTTGGGTGACATCATGACCCCACCCAACCTGCAGACTGTAACCCATGTGTACACCGTCTTCTGTGCTTCTAGTTGGGTGACATCATGACCCCACCCAACCTGCAGACTGTAACCCATGTGTACACCGTCTTCTGTGCTTCTAGTGCGGTGACATCATGACCCCACCCAACCTGCAGACTGTAACCCATGTGTACACCGTCTTCTGTGCTTCTAGTGGGGTGACATCATGACCCCACCCAACCTGCAGACTGTAACCCATGTGTACACCGTCTCCTGTGCTTCTAGTGGGGTGACATCATGACCCCACCCAACCTGCAGACTGTAACCCATGTGTACACCGTCTTCTGTGCTTCTAGTGCGGTGACATCATGACCCCACCCAACCTGCAGACTGTAACCCATGGGTACACCATCTTCTGTGCTTCTAGTGGGGTGACATTATGACCCCAAATTCATACAAAATAACTGTTTATTGTGCATAATCTTCTGGGCTCTTGTAGAACTTATGGATCTGCTTTGTTATTTTGAACCATACTATTTACATAAAAAATAGTGATTGAATTAAAAATTAAATAGCTTATTTAAAATTGAAGCACTCTTTAAATGTTACTTAACTGTTTATGGTTTTGGACAAAGAAAAACTAACCTTGGCTAAACACACATGCAGTTGCAAAATTACAACAAAACATATATTCTTTGCTAAATGTTTGCTAATTTGCTAAACTTATGAAGTGTTTTAACAATTTAAAAATTACAAAGTTTGGAGATTAGGCTCACTGTATCTGAGCTATTTTGTTAACCACTTGGGGAAACTTATGTTTGGTTCCGTAGCCCAGTAGTTTGGCATATCGTAATCAATGTCTTGTGGTCATTCTACAGATTATGATTATGAATCCAGCCATGGGCTAGTGGTCCTCGTGTCCTTGGACAAGAAGCTTTGTCGCATACTGCTCCTCTTCACCCTGAAGCTTGTTTGTTAACCAGCAGCACTTATGGTGTGGCCTTGTAATCTGGCATGTCGTACTCAAGATCTTGTGGTTAATCTACAGATTGTGGTTTCGAATCCAGCCATGGGCTGGTACGTGGAGAGTTCCCGGGCAAGACGCTTTGTCACATATTCCTTGACATATTGCTTGATTTATAGCCTTTATGTGCTTACAGTGGTCGTTGCTGTATAGTCCCCAGGGTGTTGAAATAGTTGTAAGGTATAAATGTTGCTCAATGACCTTTGAAAATAGTATTAGTTACTGTGAGCATCATTATGCACACTCATTATTATCAGTACATGTATCGTACACAAGTCATTTTTATTTATTTTTTGTATATCATCGTATTGTTTTTTTTTTTGCACTATTAATGTATGTGTGGCAGCATATTACACTTTTGCAAAAGGAACCTTCCCTATCATGACTGCTGTAATAATTGATTATTATAATTGCCTAAAAGTGAGAGACATGAAAAGATGTTCTCTGTTTCCATTTGGTTCATACTAAAATGCTCTAATTTCATTATAAATATATGCAAACAGTGTAATTTTTGTGTACTTTCCTGTTAATTAAAATTACATTCTTTGACATCTAAACTGTACAGGATTGGTATCATACCCAAAAGAAATGTTTGCAAATCTACATTTAAAGGTAGTATCATAGTCAAACTTTGGTTTTTATCAAAGAAAAACAGATTCATGGGCAAAAATACCAAGACAGATACAGTAACAGTCATCAATGGAACTATTTCAGTGCCATGCATGTACGTTGCTCACTTTTTGAAAAAACACTGAAAAACAGCCACAGTATTTCTTAAGTCTTTTCTCTTTTATTTTTGATCTTTTGAAAAGATCAAAAAGATTTTCGGTCGTTGTGTTACTCATTTCTGGATAAATACACCATTTCAGGTTGAACAATTTTAACGGTATGTTTCTACCACCACCATCCTCATACCCTGTAAGTTATACGTAAATCTGTGAACATTTGTGTTTTGACTCTTACCAAAGTATGATACTACCTTTAACTTTCAGGGTATGTGTATTTATCCAGAAGTTTTTAAAACAAAGACCAAAAACAATTTTGATCTCGGAATAAGATCATTGAGTTGTGTTTTCGCCATTATCTTGGGTCTCAGATGTCCAATTGTGTTTATTATTTCAAGTGTGAGTGCTGTTCTGTGACTCTAACCAATCATGTATATTACACCTTTAAATCATTAAATTGAAACACAAAGACCTCCTTTTAATTGTAGCTTTCCATTCCTATCACTGTACTATTTAATTATTATGAATCTTGATTCTTGGATCATCTGTTTAAATCATGGAGTTTGGCTGGCAAACATGGAACAATAACTTATTTAAGGATGATAGAAAGCCCACACAATGAAAGTATTGGTTACTGACCTGGAATCTTGAATCTTGCATATGGAATGTTGCATTAAGAACATGAATTTCTTGATCTACTATCTTGAGTCTTTGAGCCTATATAAATTATAAGTGACCTTGGAATATTTTTATTTAAATAATGAATACAAATCGTTGATTCTTGGATCATGCTTGTGGATGTGTCAATTTATTTTGTGTCTGTATGCTTTTTGGATATAGCGTAGTAATTGTGAAAGCAATCCTTGTATACAATAACCCTATAGTTGTGCAACTACAGTCACCAAATTCAAGCAAATCGGTTTCTGTGCTTGGCTCCTCTTGTAATCAGTTTAACACTAACAGTAGTATCACTCTGTCAAAAAAATATGTCACATAATGGGGCACTATTAATATCTTTGAGGCAAATTTGCAATGGAATAATGCTAGAGAAGGAAATGTAATGGCTTTCTCCCATCTTGACACTTGTTTACATTATAATGTATACATAATACAAAAGTTGCCAGTTTGGTGTACTAACTCTAATGCCCAAGTTACTGTGCTATTATGTTGTTTACTTGTTACTTCGATCTCATCAATCTCTCTCAAGCCGTGGTTACGAAAACAACAAACTCGACGAAGCACGTCATTATAAGAATCTGTTTTTGATATTTTTACAAAGCAATTTTAGCAGTAACTGGAGCTATGAAATTGAGAGCCGATTATATTTCAAACGTTTTATCAGCTGTCTCCAAACATTTTTTCAAAAATAAAAGTAATTAGCCCGTTTTGCTCCGGCCAAGCCCGAAAATGTCCCTTAAGAAAATGGATTGTATGGTAATTGTAACGATTGAGGGCGCTGTTGCTGTGATCCGTATAAATTGATTGATGTGACGCTTTCGCGATCGTTACGAAAACGCGTATGACACTAATGGAATGTGTGATTTTCTAATGTTTCTGAGTTTGAAGCTTAAACAATATATTTTAAAAATTAGTTTATGACGTTTCAAATACCATTTCCTTTTGGAAATTATTAAACTAATACCGTTTTTGCCCTGTTATCACAATCTCTTGACGATGGACTTTACATTAGTACTTTCGACGTACTACCATTTATGCATGAATTATGTGCCAGTGCGCTTGTATAGTATCACCTTACCGTGCCAACAGTCTGTGCCTGGCCACGCACGTCCTGGCCTACCTAGTCTTGGCACATTCACGATGACGTATAGGCCTACCAACCATTTTCATGGCAGCATGCACAACTACAGCATATAACAAAGCTTTTGGAAAAAGAATTATTTTCGTAGCATTTGTGGTTTTCTAGATTCGCTGCTAACAAAATTTACTAATTAAACATTTTAATGAGCTGTCATGTGCTTAATTTTATAATGAAGAATTTTTACAACTCAATGTCGGAATGATCCTTAGCTTATGTCGTTCTCGAGATACGCTGCTAACAAAATTGACTTATTAAAAATTTGAATGAGCTGTCACATGCTTAATTATTGAAGAATTGAAAATTACCTTTTTTGATGACTTCATGATGACGTCACTGTAAATTGTGGGGCAGCATGCACAACTACATGATGTAACAAAGCTTTTACAAAAAGAATCATTGCCGTAGCACTTATTGTTCTCGAGATATGCTGCTTATAATAAAAATCAGCATTTTTGATGACGTCATGATGACGTCATGGTCATTTCCATAATTTATCAAACTAACCATGAACTGACTAAATAATCCAAAGATATAAGCATGTAAACTTGGGTCAGAAAGTGGGCCTCATAACACATCCTCTAGACGATGAACTTTACAGTACTTTCAACATCGTACTACATGTGCTTTCATGCGCTTGAATACTAACACACCTTGTTACTGTGGCAACAGTGCATGGTCATGCACTTGCTGGCCTACCTCTTACATAACAGCAGATTCCTCAGACTCTGATCATTTGAGATAAACAATTCCAGCTGCAAATTGGGTTAACTGTATACAGTAATACAGTACATGTACGTGTACACACTACACACACATAATAGGCCTATGCTCTGACATAGGGCTTAAAAACAGCCAATTTTATGACGTCATGATGACGTCACGGCAATTTTCGTGGCAGCATGCACAACTACAGGATGTAAACAAGCTTTTGGAAAAAGAATTATTTTCATAGCATTTTGGGTTCTCGAGATACGCTGCTAACAAAATTGACTAATTAAATATGCAAATGAGCTGTCACGTGCCTAATTAATGAAGACTTTTTACAACTCAGTGCCAGTATGATCCTTAGGTTATAAGCTTTCATATGATACCTCATCTAAGCTGATCAGAAGAAGCTAAGAAGAGATAATGAAATGTCGGAACAGCTAATAATAATAAAAATCTAAGCAAAAACTAAACCTGTTCCGACATCAGAAATGTCGGAACAGCTTATAATAATAATAATAATAATAATAATAATAAAAATCAGAACAAAAACAAAACCTGTTCCGACATCAGAAATGTCGGAACAGCTAACTATGCCTTTTAAGAAGAAAAGTAAAGACATGGAAATAAGCTATTCCTTGTGGGATGACGCAGCGAATGTTAAAGGGTCCGGCCGTTGTATTGTGGTATCCCTGCAATCTTGAATCTCCAGTCTCCAAGTCCAAGCAAGTTGGCCCATGTACGTACATGACCCCGCTCATCAAGTAATGATCATTTGAGCTTGCTCAGTTCCTGTTTTTGATATTAGTTGATTTTATTATCACGCTGGTAATAGAAGTATGTGAAAGAAGAATGAAGTCTAGCAAGAAATGATTCAAATTTAAATGGTAAAGAGATATTCAATTATTACAGACAGAAACAAAACAACATGTACGCAAATTATCTTTAAGGCAATGAAATATTGCGAGATGGAAATTTAATGGCTTTAATTGTAGCTTGTAGTTTTATTTTTCCATATACAATGCACATCATAACCTAGAAGCCTCGTTAGTCCCACTACAGTCACCTTATGCCCAAGTTACATATACATGTAATTTAATGCTTGGCGGCGCCATTACTAGACTGCGTTACGCGTAAGGTGTATTGATTCGATCCGTACGTAGGTACGGAACACAAAGCATGCGTAATATACCCCCATACGTTTTGAAGGAAGCGATTAAGGCATAAATGACGAATTTTAAGAATCAGTCGTCTTTGATGGTTTAGCAGTAAAATGGAGTTATAAGATTAAGTGCCGATTAGGGGTTTTTACGTTCTTTCAACAGTAACATCGGAACCCAGTACAGCATAGAGTAGCTCTAATCCTGAGGGTCTTGTTACGGTTGCCGGCGCTATTATTGAAAACTGTCTCTTTTTCGTTAAACGAACTAAACGTTCGCCCTAGTCAGCTCAAGCCATGACACAAAATTTGTGTTTTTTCTTACGTTTTGACGATATGAGGCCTCCATGACGAAGAATCAGGTTTTGTATATTTCACGTAGCTAAAGCATTAGGCTGATGTTATGAAACCGGGCTCCGATTTCACACTACATGTATATATCCAAACGAGGCTCTTTATACGTTCTTTAGGTAGGCCTACAACATTAAAACAACGTACGTTTCAAACTTTTTTGAAACTAGCAACCTCCAGAGTATGACCTTCGCACAGTACTTTCAACAGCAGTACTAACAGTTACGTGTTTGTATGCGCTTGTATAGTAAGAAACATTGTTGCCGTGGCCCAACGGTGCCTGGCCATGCACTTGCTGGCCAGACTTTGACCTCTTAAAATAAACAACCCCAGCTGACAGGACATGGGGTTGTGCACAACACTATATACAGTATACACACACTATACATATGGGCCCTCTTACGTAGGGCTAAAAACAGCCAATTTCATGACGTCATGATGACGTAGCGGCCATTTTCGTGGCAGCATACACAACTACAGGATGTAACAAAGCTTCTGGAAAAAGAATTATTTTAGTAGCATTTGTAATTCTCGAGATATGCTGTAAACAAACAAATCGTCCTTTTTTATGACATCATCATGACGTCACAGTCCAATTCATGGCAGCATACTCAAGTGCATGATGTAACAAAACTTTTACAAAAAGAATCATTACCATAGCATTTGTCCTTCTTGAGATATGCTGTTAACAAAAAATCAGCCTTTTTTGTGATGTCATGATGACGTCGTGGTCATTTCCATAATATCAAACTAACCATGAACTGCTTAATTAATCGAAAGATATAAGCATGTAAACCGGGGCCATGAAAGTGAGCCTGTACAATGTATGCTGTTAGGGGCCGTCCATAAAGTACGTACGCACGAAATGCCGACTTTTTTGACCCCCCCCCCCTCCCCCTCTGTACGCATGGCGTACGCAGTGGTCCCAACCCCCCCTCCCCCCCTGTACGCATACGCATTCCACATAAGGTTTTTCACTTCTCGTGGTCCCTTGCTTTAGCATCATTAAAATGTCACCGTAATCCGGGCCGGTACCGTAATTGGGACGTCGCCTTCAAATTCTGGAATGAATGACTAAAGTTTAACAGGTTTTTATACATTTACATAATGATTTTACTATTTTTTATCGTGTTGAATAAGCAAAAAAGGAAAAAACAAAACAATCCCGGTGCTTTGTTCACGTTTTTTACCTCTCTTTTCGCGCGATAATGCTATGCAAATTTTTCGTTTGCGTACGGTACGCATTGGCCTTAACCCCCCTCCCCCCCTGTACGCAAGGCGTACGCATCGGTGACAACCCCCCCTCCGTGCGTACGTACTTTATGGCCCCTTATGCGCTTGAATACTAACACACCAATTGTTACCGTGGCAACAGTGCATGGTCATGCACTTGCTGGTCTACCTCTTACATAACAGCACATTCCTCAGACTCTGATCACTTGAGATAAACAATCCCAGCTGCAATTGGGTATAACTGTATACAGTAATACAGCTAGTACATGGACGTGTACACACTACACACACACCTCTACACACAGGCCTATGCTCTATTGTTCTGACATAGGGCTTAAAAATTTATGATGATGTCGCGGTCATTTTCGTGGCAGCATGCACAACTGCAGGACATAGCAAAGCTTTTGGAAAAAGAATTATTTTCGTAGCATTTGTGGTTCTCGAGATACGTACGCTGCTAACAAAATTGACTAATTAAATATTTAAATAAAGAATCATTACTATAGCACTTACTGTTCTCGAGATATGCTGCTAATAATAAAATCAGCATTTTTGATGACGTCATGATGACGTCATTGTAAATTTCTTGGCAGCATGCACAACTACATGATGCTACTAAGCCTTTGCAAAAAGCCTTAGTCGTTCTCAAGATATGCTGCTAACAAAATTGACTAATTAAATATGCAAATGAGCTGTCACGTGCCTAGTTAATTAAGAATTTTAACAAACTCAGTCTTTTAATAAACTTCAGCTTATAAGCTTTCATATGATACCTCATATAAGCTGACCAGAACAAGATTATAGAAGATTAGGAATAAACAAACTTTGGGTGATAAAGTATAATAATAATAATAATAATAATAATAATAATAATAATAATAATAATAATACAAATCAGAACAAAAACAAAACCTGTTCCGACATCAGAAATGTCGGAACAGCTAATAATAATAATAACTAGACATTTAAGTGTTCGTGGACGAACACGGAGCTGTTCCGACTTTTTTGATCAGCTTTAAAAGCTCCGATGACGTCATTATGACATCACGGTCATTTCCAAAGCAGCATGCATATCTAAACGTTCTATCAAAGCTTTTGCTCCGATGACGTCATGATGACGTCACGGACGACATGATGTAAGAAAGCTTTTGTAAAAAGAATTATTTTCATAGCATTTGTTGTTCTCTAGGTACGCTGCTAACAAAAAATTGACTAGTTAATTATGCAAATGAGCTGTCACATCTTACATATTACCAGCACTTTTCTCATACTTTGATTACTTCATATAAACAATCCTAGGTACAAGAATGTGGACACTTAGTTTGTTGTAAAGAAACACACATGTAGTCTGTTTTTTTTTTTTTGGAAGTATGTATGTTTTTATTGGTGTACTTTATTTTAAATCACACTGTATCTTTAAATCTAATATAGTGGGTAAACATATTGGGTAAAAAGATTATTGTTAAAATAAATTATCTATGGTTTATTTTAAGTATGTGGTGGTGGAACTATCCTTGTTTTATTTATTAGAACTGTTATAGGTTTATTGTTTGTTTTGAGGTGAGAAATATGTGAAAATTTTATGTTACACTGAATACAAAAGGAGGTTTTTTGGAATTTTTTCTTTGTTATCATGCTGTAGCCGTAAGATCCTGAAAATACAGTTGTTTTGTATTTTTTCATTGGTGGCATTTGACGATTGTGTTTTTTTTGTTGTGTTGTCAGATATATAGCTAGTGTTTCAAGAGGAAAAACTCCTTAATTTTAAGTCACGAATTTACGTAATTTTTTTCTATTGTTTCCGTTGTCGAAATTTGGAGGTTTTGAAGGTTTGGACCTATTTGCTGTTTGAGAGAATATTTTTTAAAAATGTCTTTTTTTGTATTCAGTGTGTGGGGTTTTGGTTTGGTGTTTGAGTTTTTAAGGCTATTGTACGCTTATAATTGTTTTGTTTTGGAAATGTGTGATAATCTTTATTCAGTCACAAAGGAAAGTATCTTTATCTGAAGTCATTGGGAAGTGAACACAAAAAGATTGACTGTTGCGGGTTTCGTTTTTACATTTTTTTATCAACTGAACTACTCATGCCGTTGTTGGTCAATTATCTGTGTTCATTAAATGGCTAGTGATTGTCAAAGGATTAAATATAAGAAACCATTGCGTCATCAACAACGTAAGGCAAGAAATCTTAGTTGGTAGAGTTCCTTTATGGTAGTCAGGAGTTGGCCGGTTAGTTTTCTGTTTTTATTTATCTTGTTACTTTTCAAAGAAATTGTTGCTTGAAGCCCAACTCAAAAGGTGGGAATGGTATTTTGAGTGTTGTTATTATCTGGTAGGATATGTACTCATGAATACTTAGAAGTTCTTTTTTGGCAAGTATTGCACTGGATACATTCTTTAGAGGAGTTTTAATTTTTCTCTCACTTTGCCCGAAATCCGAAAAGCGCGAGGAGTTTTTTTGTAAACATGATGACGTCATTCTCGGATTTGCTACATTCGCAATGGTTTTGTGTTCTATTTGTGCCGTCAACGTGTGGCATTTGTTTGTTTTTGTTTTTTTGTGGCGTCGCATTTACAAGATATGTAATTCAATACAAATTGATACAAGTATTAAACTACTGGAATCTGTTCATCGTCAACAAAAAAATGCGTTGCCAGAAAACAGATGTGACTGCAAATAATACGACGTGTTGACGGCACAAATAGAACACCATATCAGTGTAAATGTAGCTAGTTTCAGAATGACGATCGTGTTTACAAACTCATGCACTCCTCGCGCTTTGTGGTTTTCGGGCAAAATGGGGGGGGGGGGGAGAATGTAAACTCCTCTGAAGAATGTACTGAGTGGAATCTGTTACTTGTCAATAAAGAACTTCTGTGTTTTCCTGAGTGCATATTCTGGCTGAAAAAACAATAACTGAAACGACCATTCTGACCTTTTGAGTCGGGCTTTTACTTTATAGGAGTTTTGTTTAATTTGTCGAAAACTTCTTTCGTTTCATGCTGTGCCCCTGTAGTGTAGGTGGTGTTTGTTTAATCCTTCTGGTTGTCGCTGCTTTCGTCATCACTGGATCTGTTGGTGGAACGTAAAAAAAAAAGGTGAACGTTATTATTTTATTGTACGTTTTGTATGTGTTTGTGTTTTCTGTTGTTTTTGGTTGTATAATTGTTATGTTGTGGTTGCATTGTTTCTGTTTTGGTTTGGTTTGAATTTTAATGGTTATGTTATATCTGGTTATTGTATTGTTGTTGTCATTTTTTTATCATGACTTGTTTTGCGGTTGAAGTTCGTTTTGGATTGTGTTTTTTGTATGGTTTAATTTGGATTAGCTGTTGGTGTCTTTCACATGGTGTATTGTACATTTGTTCGGATTAGTTGATTGTTTTTGTTTAAGACGTTAGGAACTTTTTAATGGAAGGTATTTGTATACGGTTTGTGTATGGAAATGTCCATATTGTGTTTATTGGAGTTATGCATTTTGTACGGAAATGTTTGAGGAGCATTTTTTTTCTTCTATTTTACGTTGCAACATTGTTCATTTGTTGGGTTTTTTTGGAGATGCGGTTATTTTGTGATAATGGAATTATCGAATATGATGTTGTTTTACTTGTGTTTTATTTGTTTTTCTTTTAGGGTTTTTCTATGGAAATAAACAAGTTTTATTTAGTGGGGTACAGTGATATATTGTATTGTGTAAGTGTGGTAATTGTTAGTATGTTGTTTTTGTTTGTTTAAACAGGTTTGGCAAACGGATGTTTTTACTGTTTTGGACTTTTTTTGTTGTTGATATTTTTAAATGGAACTTACTCATTGTGGATCTCCAGGATGTGTTTGGTTTCTGTGGTGTCCCTGTACTTGATGGTTATGCTGATGGGTAATGCGACTTGTAGTTCGTCCAGGTCCTTGAAGAATAACTTCTTCAGCAGTAGGTCTTTGGGTACTTGGTAGGTGTCATCATTGTCTTCTGTCAGCAAGTATAGGATGTCACTGTGAAGGAATGAATAGTTAAGATAGTAATTTTATTAATTATTGGTTATATGTAAAAATGTGAGGGATTCTTTTTTGGTTATTGGGTGTGTGTTGAAGTTAGAAATGTTTTATATGCATTTGAGGGAAGAATTTTTTTGTGGTATTCATTTGTGGTTTTAGTTGTGTTTCGTTTGTGGAAAATGGTGTGTTAACTTATTGGGTTTTTTATTTTTTGTTACAGCTTGTATAGTTTTAACTTTAGTGGTGGATTTTATGAAAATACATTTTGTATATATATATATTTTTTTTTGTAAATTGTCTACTGTAAGGTTTGTTTTGTATTGTGGTGGTTATTTTTTACTGATGTTTGTTTTGTCATTAGCTTTCGTATTGGTGTAGTTAGTTGTGTTTTGTTTTGTTTAATAGGGCATTTTTTGTTGAGTGGTTACAAAAGAAATATTTTGTTAATGTGTATTGTTTGTTGTGGTTCATTTTTATGATTATTTGGTAAAAGTGACAGTGTTTTTGTTAAACGTTGGTTTTGGAGTTTGTCTTGTGGTAATGTTGAATTGTGTTTGAAATGGCGGCGGCATAAGTATGTTATTCTGGTTTAGATTTTTTTTTTTCTGGAAATATTTCAATTTTGGAATAGTTGTACTTACTCTTTTTCTTCAGAGAATGCCTGGATTGTTATCTTTGTAGATTCTTCTTTGTCCATGACCTGTTTGTGGAGAAAATATGGATAAAGCAATTATTGTTTGTTGTTGTTCTTTGTTTGTGGGAGGAGTGGTGGCGGATGGGTCGGGTTTTTTTTGTTCAATGTGTTTGATTCGTTTTTTTTTTGGTTGGTTTTTCTTTTTTCAGGGTAGTGGTGAGTTTTATTGATTCTGTTTTCAAAAGTTAATATGTGCATTTTCTTTTTTGTATAACATTGCTTGAGGTTAAACAGGAAGTGTTTGTTTTGCAATAGTGGTAAAAGTTAGGGCCATGTGTCTGTTTGCACTGTTTACGATTTGTAGAATGCATTTTCTGTTTGGAAGTCATAATTTCTTCTGTTTTTAGGCTTTGGATTTTTTTTTCATTGATTTAAATATTAACTTACCTAAATTTTGGTGTATTGAGTGCTGTGAAGCTGTTTCATTTCTCTGAAGAGTTTTGTGTACACGTTTTTGATGGTGACCTGGCTCCTTGGTGCTGGTATGTCCTCATCTGCAGCAGATTGCCACAAGTTGATCTTTATCACTTTTGTCTGTCCTTCTGGTCTGATAGTTCGACTTCCTTGCGCTTTGAATTTGCTGTTTCCTTGACTGGTGACACCTGTGAATTAATATTTGTGTACTTGAAATAAGTTCTTAGGTTTCTTTATAGTGTTGTTGTTGCTTGTGTGATATGTTGTATTGTTGTGGTGCGTTTTTTTTACATGTTTTTTTAATAAAAGCTTGTGATGAAGATTGATTTTCTTATCGATTAGTGGCATGGTTTGGTAACATTAAGGACATGTGATATATGTATTTGTTTTGTAGTTTTAGTTTGCTTTTCCGTTGTTTGTTTCTTTGTGGGTGTTTTGTTGTTGTTTTGAATTGCTTACCGATTTTATTGTTCCGGTTACTGAGACCTTCTGGTCAATGGTATCGGCCAATATTTGTGCGACTCCGAGTACAGTTGGGTTGAAGAAATTGTCCATTTCAGTTTGGTCCACTTGGAAATGCTGTCCTTGGAATATCTGTTGGTTAAATACAAAGTTATTTTTTTTTATTTATTTTTTTTTTTTTTAAGTTTTGTTGTTATATAAAAACGCAATGTGTTATTTCTTCAAATTCTGTTTGGTGTTTTTGTATGCTTGTTATGTTTTTACTAATCGATGCTATTTGGTTTGAGTTTATAATTTTCATTGTGGTTTTCACTATAAGTGTGTATTTTGTTTTTTACTCCGAGCTCTCCCGAAACAGTGAGTTTTTTTACAGTTTTCAAACCTTGATTGTTCCAAACTTACATACTATTTTATTAAGTAGCTTCTTCTGACAGGCCTGGGCATATTAATGTTCACTTTGGGCTTATGTTTACTGAGTTTTTAGCTGAAAATCCGATCTACTTCCACTGTCGTTGACTGTGCTAGGGCGGCCGCCATGGCTGGTCACGCACCAGCGGGCCAAACCATGCATAACCCTCCGACCGCAGGCGGTCCTAGAATCCAGTCTGCTAGTGCCGTGAATGAACCATTCATTAACATAACAAGAAACAACGGAGTTGTTTTCAAAGTTGAGGACAACGTCCCCATCAGAGATTACATTGATGCTTTTGCTGACACAATAAACCCAAATTCCGTAGTCTCAGCCTCCCGAATCTCGAATGGGCGTGCCGCGATATATCTGAAATCCAGAGGCGACGTAGATGACGCCGTTCTGTCCGGCCTCCAATTCAGAGATACCTTTATCGAAGTCGCCCCCCTGGCACAGCCAACGACAAGACTTGTTCTATCTAACGTATACCCAGAAATACCCAATCATATTCTAGTCAAAAACTTGTCTGGTTTCTCGAAGGTTGTATCCACGATCCGGCCCATTCTTCTTGGGATTAAATCCAAAGGAATGTCCCATATAATGTCATTCAGACGACAGGTTCATGTTCTCATTAATGCAAACATCACCATGCCTGACCACATCAATATAACCTACTCAGGGGTTAACTACAGAATATTCATATCCAATGACACCATCAAATGCTTCAACTGTGGTGAAAATGGCCACATCAGTAAGAACTGCAAAAAACACAAGACCAACGAACCACAAGACAACACAAACCCCTTAAATCCTCCTCCTGTATTCTGCCATGGAAAATCAAACCCAAAACACTCGAAGGCACACCCATCCTCAGTTCCTTCTACCTCCAAGTCCACTACCCAACCCCTCCATACTCCAGTCAGAACACTCGCTCCTCCACCTCCCAAGGCCAAGGCTCCACAGAGCACACCTGTGGACACAAGCCCTCGGGTGTCTGACCACTCACCCCAGACAAGTCCAGCCACCCAACAATCTCCCCCTCGATCCCATTACATGTACTCAGATTTTGATAACACACCTGACTCGCCCTCCCCTACTCCACAACCATCTAAATACAGCTCTGTTTGGGGCCCTCCGCCCCAACCTTCGAGGCTTTTCTCTGAAGTCGTCACCAAACGCAAACAACACCTTTCACCTACTAAAGAAAAGCCATCGTCAGACAAGACTAGCCTAACCACACTGAAAACACCTTCTCCCCACAAGAAAATGACTAAACAAAGTGCCACCACGTCACACGCCCAAACACCATCCACACCCCAAGATCTGGACAAAAACACACAAAGCCCGACACACTCAGTAGGATCCGCAGCCTCTGTTTGTGACACAGAATCCGACATGGAAACAACGTCTGTTGACGACTCCCAGGAAAACAATGATCCATTTGAAAACCCCATTCCAGTAGGCAGAGGGCCACTCTCGAGCCAGGAAATGACCAAATTCCTTAAAATCGTCAAATCCAAAAAGAGGCCAGACACAATTGCACAGAAATTCACAGGGAACCTACCGGGGCTCGTTAAACAGCTCAAGCCCCTGAGGAACAGCCCCCTGCTCCAAAAAAAGATGCAGCAGAGAATTCGAAAACTAGTGAAAACGCTTGATCCCGATGACCCACTTCACCTCTAATCATGGATAGCAAGAATTTTCTCTCTTTTCTTATCATGGCTCTGTCCTGTCTGTCACTCAACACCGGTGGTTGCTCTTCCTCTTTGAAGAACTCTGCCATCCGTGTATACGTCCAAAATTCACACCATAACCCAGACATTATTTTTCTTCAGGAAACCAACCAACTAAATGCCGACGATATCCTATGGAAATCCTGGCCCTATAAGGTTGCCTGTTCTAAAGGACAACATTTAGGAACAGGCGTAACCACACTCATCAAAGAAGATGGAAATCACAAATTAATTACCTCCTCAACTATCTTCCAAGGCTACATCAGCTATGTCAATTTACATATACACAACACCTCCTTTCACTTGTACAACACTCTAATCCCTCAAAACAACAGCCAGGCTTTGGAGGCCCTGGAGGCCATCAATATTCACTGCAACAAACACAATGATGGAACAATAATAATCGCAGGCGACTTCAATTGTACGCATAATCCCTCAAAGGACAGATTTCAAGCCTCTATTGAAACTCGGAAAAAAGTTGCATCAGCCTTAGAAAATGTCCACACCAGCCATTCGCTGTGTGACATTTGGCGAAGGATGAAACCTACTTCAAGCAAGTATACCTGGTTCCGCTATAACCCTCACAAACAAGGCTCAATGTCCAAAGCTCGACTGGACCGTTTCTATGGCCCTGTCAGTCTAATGGCTTCCGTACTCTCATGTGAAATCCATCCCTGCCCTCTTTCAGATCACAGTGCTGTTACTCTTAAAATTAAGATTAACAAACAGCAAACCTGGCGATCCCCGTACTGGCACTTCAATAATGCACTGCTTGAAGATGCACAGTACATCGACACCATTAAACACTTTTGGGGACAATGGCAACAAAAGAAATCGGAATATTCCAACATATGTACCTGGTGGGACCTAGGGAAGATGAACATAAAAACAATATCTCAAATGTATGGTACCCAAATAGCCTGGGAAAAAAGAGAAAAAACTCAAGCGCTACAACAAAGTATTGAACACCTGCAATCCTTGTCAGACTTCTCTTCAGACACGCTTGACACTCTCAAAAAACAGCGAGACGCCCTCAGCGAAATGTACAAACAGGAAGCTCGAGGGGCCCTTATCAGATCTCGTTTCCAATACGCTAATGAAATTGACACATCCTCTACTTTCTTCTTCAATCTGGAGAAATCCAATTCTGCCGCCAAACATATTTCGAAAATTCGCCTCTCTTCCGGCGACATCACAGAAGACCCCAATGAAATAAAATCCCACATACGCAATTACTACAAAGACCTCTACAGTTTTGTCGACACAGATGAGGAAGCTCAAGAAATCATCTTTGAAAACCTGCCCTCTCTGGATGCTGTCGACGCCGAGGATTGCGAAAGACCTTTATCACCCGAGGAGCTCGACGTCGCGGTCCAGCAACTCAGCAAAAATAAATCACCCGGACTCGATGGCCTGACGTCAGAATTTTATCAAGCGTTCTGGCCAGTTCTAAAACAAGATTTTCTCACTGTCTTCGACCTTTCCATTAAAACTCAACTCCTGCCTACCTCTTGCCGTAGAGCAGTGATAACCCTTCTTCCCAAAAAGGGTGACCTCCTTGACATCTCTAACTGGCGTCCTGTCTCTTTGCTAAATGTGGACTATAAAATCTTCACAAAAGTCCTTGCCAACAGACTAAAAACCGTTATCGGCAATGTTATTCACCTTGACCAAAGCTACACCATTCCAGAAAGATCCCTGCACAATAATCTTAGCCTTATCAGGGACACCTTACAATATGCTAATTACCACGACATACCTCTAGCAGTGCTTAACCTGGATCAAAGAAAGGCTTTTGACAACGTCAGCCAACAATACCTTTTCAAGACATTAAAAACCATGGGCTTTGGTTCCAATTTCATATCTTGTGTCAAACTCCTGTACAACAACACAGAAAGCCTACTTAAAATATGCGGCTCTCTGACGTGTCCCTTTCCCTTTGCCAAATAAAGGGATCCGTCAGGGATGCCCGTTATCCGGTCTACTCTACACCATAGCCATTGAGCCATAACTACACTCTCTTCGAAGACACGTGCATAAAGACGGGGTGACATTGTCAGAAAGTGACATTCCCGTAACCGTCTCTGCCTACGCAGATGATATCACAATCTTCATAACAAAAAATCCCGGTTTTCACTCTGTACAGAACTCATATAATACTTATAGCCGAGCCTCCGGAGCGTCCCTTATTTACCAAAAATCCCAGGGGTTGTGGGCTGGATCGTGGATTCATAGAACAGATAACCCCTTAAGTTTTAAATGGAACAATCAAGGTTTGAAATTTCTTGGAGTTCACTTGGGTAACCATGACAGCTACACTCAATTGAATTGGCAAGTCTGCAAAGACAAACTTAGTAAAGCCCTGGCCCGCTGGAAAGGCTTGTCCAAATACCTGTCGTACAAAGGCAAAGTACTTATTGCCAACCAGCTGGCCACATCCAAACTTCTCCATATTTTGGCTACTCTCTCTCCCCCCGATAACGTACTGAGTGAGCTCCAAAAAAAACTCATAAACTTCGTTTGGTCCGAAGGGAGACACTGGTTAAAGGAAGAACTTCTCTACCAGTCCCATGACAAGGGCGGTTTAGGTCTCACCTGTCTCCAAGCACGTATCCTCACTTTCCGATTTATTATGATACAGAATCTACTCAAAAACCACTCCCATCCTGCTTACGCCTTTATGAGGCACTACTTACATCAGTACCGTAAACTTAATTTCGACTCTCAAATTTTTTGCATCGATCTAGACCCCAAATTCCTTGTCAACCTCCCTACTTTCCACAGTGACGCCATACGTGCTTGGATAACAACGGGAGCTCGAATTGTGGTGCAACCAGAAAACATCCATTTTGTTTATAATTTGCCTTTAAATGCTCTTTATTTTAATAATTTCACCGATAAAACATTAAAGCTTCTATCGCCTCGACTCTTGGCATGCGGTATCAGACTAGTCGGAGATGTCATCGACCAGGACTCGGGAAGATGGATCCCCGCTCAACACTACAGAGATGGCATGCGCTACCCCCCTTCTGCACGGACTCTCCACGAAGAGCTGACCAAACTCCACGCTACTCTTGTAAAGTTCTTCCCAAAGCTGTTCAACGCCACGGGATATCGCCTCTCTACCTCCCACCTGAACAGTACACCAAATACACCATCTCGGCAACCTGAGATCCTAATCAACCCGGATCTGAACATCACAGACTCTCCTTCCAAGGTTTTATACCGGCACATCAACGAAAGGTTAAACCTTCTACCGGAGAGAACTTATACTCACTGGCACAATGTTGGAGTCATCCCAACTTTCCAGAAGATTCCATGGAAACAAATATATGACCTGCCGACGTCCAAAAGAGAAGCCGACATCCAGTTCAGGTTGCTCCACAACTTCCTACCCAGCCTGACGGTACTTCATCACATCAACCCACATCAAATTCAACCCTTTTCCACCTCAACGACAACAAAATCTCTTTCTTTTTCTAAATCTGTCCTAGAATTTTGTATTTAATTTTGTGACAATATAATGCGTAACGTTTTCATTTCAAGTTAACTGTTTCTTTTATTTCTTCCAGTTGTAGTTGTTTACTTCACTTTCTGTATATATTTAGCTTCCTAAATTAAAGACACAACTGGAAAAGTGAAAAGTGTTGTTTTGAATTGCTTACCGATTTTATTGTTCCGGTTACTGAGACCTTCTGGTCAATGGTATCGGCCAATATTTGTGCGACTCCGAGTACAGTTGGGTTGAAGAAATTGTCCATTTCAGTTTGGTCCACTTGGAAATGCTGTCCTCGGAATATCTGTTGGTTAAATACAAAGTTATTTTTGTTTATTTATTTTTTTTTTTTTTAAGTTTTGTTGTTATATGAAACGCAATGTGTTATTTCTTCAAATTCTGTTTGGTGTTTTTGTATGCTTGTTATGTTTTTACTAATCGATGCTATTTGGTTTGAGTTTATAATTTTCATTGTGGTTTTCACTATAAGTGTGTATTTTGTTTTTGTTTTAGGATTTATTTTTAAAGAGACGCGTTGTTTTGGGATTGGTTTTGGTATGTTTTTTTTTTACTTGCATAATTTTAGTTGTTATTGGACACTGTTATTGGCAAAAGGTAGTATATTGTATCCTTTTTTATTAGCATACCGAAACTGTATTCTTTACAGATTTACTTAAAGCTTTTATGGGTAAAAGTTTGGTGATATTAGAAACATATATTGTTAAAGTGCTTTTGCCTGTAATGTTGGATTTATTCAAGATAGAGTAAAACTGGTAACTGATATTAATTTTGTTTTTTAAAAGATGAAATTTTGTGGTCGTTAGTACGGTTTTTGGAAAAGTGGGCAGCATATGGGACTGATTTTCGTACAGATGACCGTGTTTGTATTTCTTGGACATTTTTGTTTATAAACTTGTATTTCTTTAACCGAAACTGAAGTATGACATTATCTTTATTATTTTGTGTTTTTTTTTGTGAGGATTTGTTTGCAAGTAGAAAACATACCTTCGTTTTAGGAGTCAGTCTGATTATGTTCTGTCCTGATGACGTTAGAATGAGGTTGGTGTTCGTGGCATTGAGGAACATGTAATAATAATAATAATAATAATGGAAATTTATATAGCGCCGGTATCCGCCGCAAGCGGCGCTCATGGCACTGTACTGCTGTGCAACTAAAAGAAAACCAATCATAAACAATAAATAATAAAGAAGCACCTGGCTGATTCCACCCCCGAGATGCAATGCCAATACATGTACATGTATATCAAACAAAAATAAACAAATCAAGAAAGCATCATCCAACAACACACACAGATGAAATCAACCAAATGCTTCTCTATGCAGGTAAGACTTTATAAACTGTTCTTAAATATGCCAAGTGAATCTGAAAGTTTCACAGTTTCTGGTAGTGAGTTCCAAAGCTTTGGTGCAGCGATTTGAAAGCTTCTCTCCCCCCATCGATGTTTTGCCATTTTTTCCAGAAGGAGTTTTTGTTGCGAAGATCGTAATCCCCGATGCCCCGGGGAGTAGAACTGGACAAGATCACTTAAGTAGGCTGGAGCGTCACCATGTAGGATCTTGAAGATGATGAGGCACAGTTTGTATTTTATCCGTTGTTGAATTGGGAGCCAGTGCAAGTCGGCAAGCACAGGTGAGATGTGATCTACTTTCTTGGTGAAGGTTATCATCCTTGCTGCAATATTCTGTATCCGTTGGAGACGAGAGAGATGTACATTGTTAATTCCGTATAAAAGTGAGTTACATGAGTCTATCTTAGATGTGATGAATGCATGGACGATGGTTTCTGCGGCTTCCCTTGTGATCCCGTATTCTGCCAATATTCCTTATTGACATGAAAGCAGACTTCGATATTGCTGTCACCTGGCTATCCATTTTCATAGTTGAGTCAAACATCACTCCCAGATTGCGAACCTGAGTGGAAGGCTGAATGTGAGCGTCACCAACTCTGACATGATCAATAGTTACCTTCCTGATTTGCTGATTGGATCCTAAAATGATGAATTCGGTTTTTGCATTATTCAACTTGAGGTAATTTCGATTCATCCAAGCTCCAATATCGTCAATGCAGTCCTCGACTCTTTGAAGCGCTGAGCCAACGTCTGCCTGTATAGGTTTAACTTGAACATAGATCTGTGTGTCGTCGGCATATAAGTGATAACTCAATTTATACCGACGAATGATGTCCCCAAGTGGTGAAGTATAAATTGGGAAAAGTCCAGGTCCAAGACAGGAACCTTGCGGTAGTCCATAGTCCATCGCAGCTGCCTCGGAAATGTCTTTATCAATGCAGACTGCTTGTGATCGTCCAGCTAGGTATGACTTGAACCAGTCCAGAGCCACTCCATGGATACCAATTCTATTCTCAAGACGATGAAGTAGCATATGGTGGTCCACGGTGTCAAACGCCGCTGAAAGGTCAAGCAGAACCAGCAACACTATCTCTCCCTTATCCATGGCGTGAAGCACATCGTTCTGTACTTTTAGAAGTGTGGTCTCTGTGCTATGAAAAGCACGGTAGGCAGACTGGTACTCCTCACACAGGTTATTCTCTTGTAAAAAAGGGGCCAGCCGTGCCAGAACCACGCGTTCTATGGTTTTGCTGAGAAATGTCAGATTGGAAACTGGTCTATAGTTCTTAAATTCATTGCGATCCAGATTCTCCTTCTTAATGAGAGGACGAATGTGTGCAATTTTCTGGGTGTCCGGAAAAATGCCAGATTCTAATGAGGTGTTGACTATTCTAGTTATGACAGGCACTATTACGTTTGTACATTTCTTAAGTATTGAGGTAGGGATCGGATCAAGCTGACATGATGTCGTCGGAGAGTTGCGTATGATGGTGAGAACTTCGTCATCAGTTGCTGGTGCAAAAGAAGATAAATGATGAAGTGCTGTGGTAGGTTCTTCATGTGACCAATCATCCACAATCCTGAAACCGTCACGAATTGTCATTATTTTGTTTGTGAAAAAAGTGCAGAACTGATTAGCAAGGTCTACATCAGACGTAGCATCTGGTAGGGGAGACACTTGGCGTCGATGAAGAAGATCATTCGCTATTTGAAAAATACGTTTTTGATCTTTTGCATGCTCTACCAACAGATCACTGTAATATTTACATTTTGCTTTTTGAATAAAAGCTTTTACTCTCTGTTTCTGCTGAGTATAGCGCTGACGATCGATTTCTAGATGAGTTCGTCTCCATTGATGTTCCAATCGCCTGCGCTTCTGTTTCTCCTCATGGATTGCAGGGGTATACCATGGAGTGTTTGGACGCACTTTGACAATCCGTATCTTTGTTGGAGCGTGTTTGTCAAGTAATTCACTAAGCACACTTGTGTAGTGTTCTGTGAGATCGTTAACATCGCAGCCTATCAACGAACCGAAGCTAGCATTGGCAACATTGGAGCAGAATGAATCGAAATTGATGCCTCGTAAGTTCCGTGTTGTGATGGACTTAGTAGCAACTGGTGGCTTTCTAAGCAGAAGTTTACACGTAAGTGCACTGTGATCACTTATCCCATCGATGACTCTGAGAGCAGTAAAAATGGGACAGTCTGATGTACGAGTTATAAATAAATCTAATGTATGGCCCTGTCGATGTGTGGGAACATTCACATGTTGCTGAAGTCCACTAGCTGTCAGGAAAGTCATAAAGGATTGTGTGCAGGTATCCAATGCGGAATCAATATGAATATTGAAGTCACCGGTTATCACAACAGGTGCTGATTTCAACAACTGATGATCCACGAGTTGATCGTTGATCTTATTGTAGTGATCCTCTATGTTCGTAAACATAGCTAGGATGCCCTTTTCCTTGATGTAGACGTCCACGACATGGGATGGTCCTCTCTTAGTCATCTGCCCTAGTGTGTAGAACTTTATCGTGGTCATCTGTGAAGAAGCACATAAGACATATTAAGTAGGCCTATAAATGTAATACGTTTTGTTTTTTATGTCAGGTTTCTGATTTTTACGTTCTGTTTTTCCCCCTTCATTGGAAATAGTAGGTTTACGGTTGAGTTTATAATTAGCTAGTGATTTAGATTACGAAGGGCAGTTGGAGTGAAGTTTTTTTGGGGTACTGTGTGTTTATTTTTACGTTAAGATAGCGTTGAAAATCCATGTTTTTATTTAGATTAGTTTTAACAAAATGTGTGTTTACGCTTTAAAACAGTTTTAATTAAATGTGATCTTTCTTATTCGGGACTGAAACATCAAAGTTATAATTGTTGTTTAGGAGAAAGAAGGTATCGTTTGGAAGCGATTAAGTTTGTTGCTAAAATGCTGTTGAGACGTAACCTTTAAAGAGGTCTTTGTATGTGTATTCTTTTTTATGTTACTTTGGAACTATTGATGCATGTGAACGTTTATTTGCACGAGCGAGTCATAAAAACTGTTTGTGCACGGTTCTATGGAACTCATTATGTATTCAAATCTCATGTAATGGTGTTCTAATTGAATACGTTGTTTACATTATCCTTGTTTTTTTTCTGCACGTATGGCTTAATAAAGCATACTGTTCATTTATTGCAATTTGTATTGGAGTTTTAGTTTTGAATTTTGTTTTTGGATTTTTAAGAAATAAAGGTTGACTATTTGTTGTTTTTATGCATGTGTACTGGTGAAATGAATAATAGATCACGTAATGTAAATGTAGTTTTAATAGAGCATTTGTTGTTGTTAATTGCTTAGGTTAAAATGTTGTTAATATTAGCATGAATACAAAATGATTTTGGTCGGGAAACAGTTAATATGCAAATTAGGCTTGCCCTTGACTGACGTGGATGTGCACTGTATACTCAGTGAGCACGTGAACAGAACATTAGCATGGTTGGTTTTTTTTTGGGGGGGGGTGCGGTTATGCTGTTAAGTAGGTTATTGTTGTAACCATTTTTTGTGGTAGGTTATTTTAGTTAATTTTGCAATTTGTCTAACCGATGGAGGTAGAAATCTACCTGGATGTTCTACCTTTGGTTCAGTAAAAAAAATGAATCGAAAATGGTATAAGTTTGTCATCATTTCGTTCAGTAAATACCTCTTTGTCGGTTTCGAAAGTTAAATGATTTATCTTAATTTTATAGAAAGTTGTTATAGCGTTTGTACAACAAATTGTTGTAGCATAATTTTGTTGTGAAGAATTACAATGTTGAAATAGTTGAAGATTATAACTTTTTAAAGTGAATTACATGTAATTGTGTGAATGGTTTTTTTGTCGTGTATAATGTATACTGCGTTGTTTTGTTGTTCATTCCTTGTTAATTTCTTTTTCATTATTGGGGATATTCGGTGTTTTTGTGTTCTGTACGAGGGAGCAAAACGAGCGAGCAGGAGAGGCTGTATGAGGGGCTACCCAATTTTAATACCAGGTACTGTATTTTTTAATCAAGGTAGAGTGGGAAACTCGTTTTTTTGTCCAGCTGAAGGCGATTTTTATAAGCATTAAACCTTTTATAAATTAACTTTGCAGACACATTAAATAATTGTCATGTATGTGTTTTAATACTTTGAAGTTGAATGACACTTATATCGGGAATTTCGGGAAATGTTAATAAACACCATTTTTCCACCTGTTTTATTTAGGACAGGGAATAATTATTGACTTGAAGGTAGTTTCATAGTTTGGTTCTTGTCAAAGAAATATATTTCTTATAATATATTAAGAAATTATTATATTAGAAATATTAAGGCTAAATGTTATTACGAGTGTTTAATAACTAAAAAATCTAGACAGGATGAAATGAATTTAATTCAAAACAAAAAACATTTATTCAACTAAAGTCAAAAAAGAATCGTTGTCTCCTTGGGATGGAAAAAGATATATTTTATCCGATGGAATCAATACTTTATCATTTGGCAATAAAAAAATTAAATATCAAGATTCTGGCAATTCGGTGTCATCCGAAACGATTTGAAGTTCTTCTTTCACAAACGATCGTTTGGGTCCGTCTTTTAAGTAATAAAGCGTAGGACCTGTAGTAACTTTTTTACCACTCTTGATTTTAAATTGACTCGTTCTTTTTTCAATTTGATACATGTTAACGCTCCATATGGGATCGGTAGCCCTCCTCACCGTACCTCCTTCTTGTTCTCCCGGTTAATATAAATAACGAACTAAAACATTAGCCGGAAGATCACTAACGTTTGTTTTTTGTGGCGATGAGGGTAATTGTTTAACCCGTTTTAACTTGATCGCTTGCGTAGGAGTGATTTCTTTATCTTCTGAATCTCGAATCAATCGTGTTGTTTCTTCATTGAGGGATTTTATAACCTGCACTGTAAAAAAAATCTTGTAATTTTTACAGTAAAAAGACTGGCAGCCGTTCTGCCAACAAACCCCTGTAAAATTTACAGTCAGCATTTCAAAAACTGTAAAAGCGTTTACCAGTATATTACTGTAAAATATACAGTTCACTGTAAATATCATTACAATTTCCTGTAAAAAAATACATCACAATACTGTATTTTTTTACAGTGGACTGTTAAAAATTTACAGTTTTCTGTAATGTGTTTTGCAATAAAAGCGGGTAAAACTAGCAAATTACAGGGGTTTGTTGGCAGAACGGCTGCCAGTCTTTTAACTGTAAAATTTACAACATTTTGTTTTTACAGTATATTGTAAAAAATACAATTTTCCTGCAAAATGACACTTTTTTCGTCATACTGAAGGTTATTACCTATAATAATTTAAAAGACTATTAAAAATTGATCGTCTTGTTGTCATTAGCTCTTTTATCACTGACATAGAGATGCACTGAAAATATTGATTGTGAGTTACAACTTTTATTTGATGCTTGGGGGGAATGTATACAATGTTTGTACAAAATAAACGGCTTACATATATTGACAATTGAGATGTAAACAATTTCAGGCAACCTTAAAAAAATTGCGACTTAAACACGTGAAATAAATATATTATTTCAATTCATTGGCAAGTCCAGATAAGGAAAAAGTAGTTAATACAATTTGCATTGTCCAAATTTAATGAGCGGGTTGCACACATTTATCTCAGAATTGAAATGGTTTATAAGACTACCGTTTAAATTAAAGTTGAGTTCTATGCCTGCTTGCAACAAAGCATATGGCCTTGTTCGCCATGTAACAGTAATATTCAAATTAACACTAAACCACCTGACTAATAGGAGTAATGTTTAAAAATGATTCAGGATTCAAAACATATTCCATTCAACATGTATGACTTTAGGCCATGGCATTAAAAACAAGAAAATAATGTGGTGTTCACAATATGCTAAGTTACTAAGGTTACATTGTTTCCAATGGGACAATCTTAAAGGTAATATCATACTCAATGTTTTTGTGGAAACAGTGAAAAACGCCAACGGAATTTCTTCAATCTTTTCATCGTTATTTTTTATCTTTTTAAGATCAAAAATATTTTAGGTCACGGCGTGTTTCTACCAGCACCGTATTTGTACCCTGCAAGTTAGGCGCTATAGGTAAATCTGTGAACATGAAGTATATGATACTACCTTTAAACTGTAAAAAAATAAAATGCTGAGTTCAACGCTTACATGACTTGTATGCGATCATGTAAGCTCTGTTACATTTCCAAACACCAAAAACCAGTCATCCTTACTGTACAGTGTAATAAGCACTATTGTTTCCCATATTTTATACTCATGAAGCTGTGAAGAAATTAGTAACAATTTTCTTTGCAAAATACTTCAAAATACTTGTGAAAAGTACAATAAAGATCTGTAACATTTCCAAACACCACAAATCAGTCATCCTTACTGTACAGTGTAATGAGCACTATTGTTTCCATATTTTACACTCATGAAACTGTGAAGAAATTGGTCGCAACTTCTTTGCAAAATACTTCATCATACTTGTGAAAAGTACAATAAAGATCTGTAACATTTCCAAACACCAAAAATCAGTCATCCTTACTGTACAGTGTAATAAGCACTATTGTTTCCATATTTTACACTCATGAAGCTGTGAAGAAATTGGTCGCAACTTGTTTGCAAAATACTTCATCATACTTGTGAAAAGTACAATAAAGATCTGTAACATTTCCAAACACCAAAAATCAGTCATCCTTACTGTACAGTGTAATAAGCACTATTGTTTCCATATTTTACACTCATGAAGCTGTGAAGAAATCGGTCGGAACTTGTTTGCAAAATGCTTCAAAATACTTGTGAATAGTACAATAAAGATCTGTAACATTTCCAAACACCAAAAATCAGTCATCCTTACTGTACAGTGTAATAAGCACTATTGTTTCCATATTAAGCCTTGACGAAATTAGTCACATCTTGTTTGCAAAAAAAGTGAACAAAGAAAAAATTGATTGGAGCGGGATTCAAACCGGCCACCTCCTGAATACTGTACAGGCGCCCTACCTACTGAGCTATCCAGCCCTATGTTGGTGGTGTCCCAAATAGTCAATTATCTTTGTTCGTTTGGTAGTCAGAAGCCATGAAACCACGCACACACTAGCATGCTCCAAGGATCATTTCACCCATACGCGCAGCAATGCTGCAACCTGGGAATGGTATAAGGAAGATAACTCAAAGAGCATACGGCTTTTTTAAAAATAATATCAGCCATATCCTCTTTATGTGATCCCCATATAGCTTTTCCGAGTGGCAGCATTGCTGCGCGTATGGGTGAAATGATCCTTGGGGTATGGCGGTGTGTGCGTGGTTTCATGGCTTCTGTCGACTGCCAAACGAACAAAGATAATTGACTATTGGGGTCACCACCAATGTAGGGCTGGATAGCTCAGGAGGTAGGGCGCCAGTACGGTATTCAGGAGGTAGCCGGTTCGAATTAGTTAATTTCATTTTCATATGCCAGGATGTGAAGTACAACAAAATGAAGAATGCTATTTAGCTGCAGAGGAATGTATTTGTTTGGAAGTCCTGGATGGAATTGATGAGAGCCAGGAGTTTAGGGTTTATATTGTGTCGTTTGTTGCTCCCGCTCTTCACCTTGCAGCCCCTGTTGGGGTTGATCCTGATCATACACCTGGAAGTATTAAGAATGCACAAAATTCAAAGGGTTAATCAAATAAGAATATATGCATGTGCAATATTTTTTGTACACATTATTTTGTGTCAAAATGGGAAAATATCACTGTTACAATAAATTCAAGGTACTGCAACTGAGCCATAACTTCAGCAAGGATCCATTTATTCAGATGTTCTTTGCAAGATTTGAGGACTGCTTATGAAAAATATATTTCTACTCTGGAATGGAAGAGTATTTTGAGGGGAAGAATAATGTGCATTTTGTAACAGATGTTTTCACGACCCAGACCAGAATTATGTTCAGGGGGTCGCAGTTGTAAATTCGAACCGGTGACCTCCTGAACACCGTACAGGCCCCTGTACGGTGTTCAGGGGGTCGCCAGTTGTAAATTCGAACCGGTGACCTCCTGTACAGTGTTCAAGGGGGTCGCCGGTTGTAAATTCGAACCAGCGACCCCCTGAACACCATACAGGGGCCTCGTACAGGGGTCTGTACGGTGTTCAGGAGCTAGGTCACCGGTTGTAAATTTGAACCGGTGACCTCTTGAAACCGTACAGGTTTGTGTCACACATTATCAAGAATGACAAGATTCATGATTATTGCTAACAAATCTCTGTTTCTAACTTTCTGTAACGTTAGGCCTAACATAGTTCAGTGTTAGCGTACTATAGGCTAGGCCCAGGCCTAGCACTAAAGTTTATGTCACTAACGTTAGGCTAGCCTAACGTCATGAACGTTAGACTGTTAGTGCTAGGCCTGGACTTGTCCTAGCCTACAGTACACTAACACTAAACTATTAGGGCCTGGGCCTACTTGTTAGGCCTAACGTTACAGAAAGTAAAGAAAATTTGCGGTTCTGTGAGACATTCTTTGCGACCGGCTTCCATCATATCCCTTAAAACTTTGTAGGCCTACTCGACTAACGTTATCTGATTATGCACAGTCACAGTATCAATCACGACTAGTTTCTTTATGATAAATAGTACGCATAAATAAAACATTAAAATAAACTTACAAGACGATATAATGCAGCAAAATATTAATCAGCGTAATCTATACAACAAAAAGTAATCATGTGACATAGTTTTCCCTATTATGATAATTGGATGTGTGTGATTTTAAATGGATTAAAAGTTGCACTTACCCGGCTAACTTTAATTGTACGCAGCGGCTGAAGAAAACCAAACCCTGGTCGCTAAGTGACGTCACAGCGTGATGAGCATGCGCATCGGCACTGACTGGGGCGCCATCAAGCGGTCAGATAGATATAAACAGGCATATGACGCGAAGTTCATAAGATTGACAGTAAACCACGTTACAAAAAGGGAAAATTACAGCCATTGACTGTAATTACCTGGGAACGTACTTCGCGGTAACATTTTACCGCGAATTACGGTAAAACTCGCAGTTATTTTTTACAGTGTGGGGCAACCTCACCACCCATTCGACGTTTCTCGCCTGCGGATGAAGCATTTCTTGCGCGTATTGATGACCGAATAATCTTTCGGCTAAGGTTCGGTTAAATCTTTCGACCACTCCTTGCGATCGATGCACACCCGGCACACCTACGCTGATCTCTACGCCATGAGACTGAAACAACTTTTTAAAATCTCCTTTAAATTCTGTTCCAGCATCGATTTGCGCTAATTTAGGCCACGTTAAAGGCGAACGCTTGTAAATTTTAATAATCGCGTCTTTCACTTGACCGGCAACTTTGGAAGTTATGGGTTCAGCCTCTTTATACCGACTCGCCACGTCTATGACCGTCAACGCGTATTTAAACGTTTTTTGTTTAACTAGATCCCAGGGTAAGTATAATACATCTAACTGATGTACGTAATTTGGTTTTAACCAATCACTCGACATTGCCGTCGGCCTGGGCACATATGAGGGAGGTGGTAAATAAATTTGCCAAACGGCTTGTTTTTTTAACCAAGATCTAACTTTTTGTTTATCAATTCTCGTTTTTTTATGCAATTGCGTGACAGCACCCCCACCTTTCCAATAACCTTTAGGACTGTAAAACAAACCTGCAAGCTGTTCTCTTTGTTTTTTATTTAACTCGCTCATTTTTATTTTATACATATCTATAAATGAAGAACCCCACTGCGGCTGTACCACCTAATACCCACACGAGTTCTCTAATTTGTTGATCATCACTCGGAGTAAGTTTTGGTTTAGGTGGTAATTTTAAATCGTAATTTTCACCCGTTATTTCGCTGTACACTCTAAGCGCTTCGTTTACGTTACTTAACGTTCTTTCTGATAATTTTTGTTGTATCATACGTTTATTCAAATAATCGAGATATTTAACGCGTTGTTGTTCCCAATCTTCTTTGGCTCGCGCTAATTTTTCTAATGCTAAGTCGTGTCTTTTTCGTTTTTTGTCAATTTGTTGTTTTGATAAACTGCTAAATAAAAAGTTACTACCGGTAAACGCTAACGCATTTACTACTGCCCCGCCAACCATCATTGCTATTCCTGCCATCTTTTTATTTATACTAATTTAAAAACCTTATATATTAAAAACACACTATTTTGAACTATGAATCATTACGGTAAAAAACTAAACCCAATGAGGCGTCTTAAAATCCCTAAAGCCATTAAAGGCGAACGAAGAGAAGTGTCAATCACTCATAATCCAAGCACGATTGCGGCTGGTCAAAAACTCATCGTTAAGTTTCCGCAATTAGGACCCGACGATGTTATCGTACCCGGTACTTCTAAACTCGCTTTTAAACTCGAGTTAGAGGGAGGGTCAGATGGTAATCGAACGGTGTTTAACAACTTATTATATATTAACAACTTAATACGCGAAATCAATGTTAGGCTTCAAGGTAACACAATCGTGAGTTATCGCGATGCGGATGTCTTTCACAATTTTAAAGATATCTGGCTGCATCCCTATATTACACGAAATATGGCTTATGTAGGTCTTGAAAAAGAAAACGTCACAAAATTAAGATTAGGCGCGGAAGATGCTAGTGCCGTAAATAATAGCGGAAAAGATAAAGCTATCGCCGACGCGTTTGGTAATCGATATTGTATTCCTTTAGATATTGAGCTTTTAACGGCACATCATCCTTTTTATCCTAACAGTCTAAAGCAGCCCCTGACGTACGATTAACATTTAACGATCACGATAAAGTCGTTAATAGCTCGGATACAAGTGCCCAATATTCAATTTCAGATTTAACGCTTGAATACGAAGTCGTCACTAACCGAGATTTGACACAAGAGCTAAAAAACAAACGAATGAAATACTATCTTTTTGATCACGTACATAATTTAGAAACAAGATCGATCAACAAATCAGATACCTTATGGAACGTTATGATTAATCAACCGATTAAAAGTCTCAAAGGCGTTTTAATCTTATTTAGAGATCCAACGGTAAAAAACCCTCAACGATTTTACAACCCCCACATTAGCAAAACCAGCATTACGGTCGAAGGAAAACCCAATCAACTTTACTCGCAAGGTATGTTTGAGTATCAGCACTGGCAAGAAGTTAATAAATTTTTTGGTGATAGCGATACTGAAAATGGTCAATCGATTGTAAAAGATTTAAATTTAGTGGGCCTAGAAATGGCTGACTACTATAAAGATAAATATGGTCTGTGGCTAGATTTTCGCTCAACTGATAATAATAGTGCTCACGGAAGTGGAAGACGTTTAAACGACGGAGGAGGAATTCAGATTCAGATGACTCGAGAGGCTGACACAGCGGGAGATTTAACGATGTTTGTATTTTTGGTCATGGATGCGCAATTAACCATTGAGGATGGAAATTTTAAGAATTTAGTTTTTTAAAAGCTTATTAAAATAAATGGAATCTTGTCATTGTGCTTTAATTGTAGGAAAAACAAACTCGGGAAAGACTAAATGGATTTTAGATTTATTGGAAACCGAATATCGTGGTAAATTTGAATCGATCGTGGTCATTTGCCCGACCTTATTTAAAAATAAAACATATTTATCGAGGCTTTGGATATCAATGGATGAAAATGTATATTTGTGTGATTTAGACTTTGAAAAAATAACTTTAAATGAAGCCCTAGATTTGTATCAAAATATTTTAGATGGAATAAAAACGTTATTTATCATAGATGATTGTTCGAGTCAGCAGGAAATAAAATATCGAAAAAAAACATGTGCGTTGAGCAAAATCGCTTTCCCTGGGAGGCATTATAACCATAGCTGTTGGTTATTAACACAAAAGTATAATTCGGTTTTAAAAGACTATCGTGAGAATACAAGTTGGGTTGCGATGTTTTATACAAAAGATAAAACGAGTTTTGATATTGCATTAGATGAAAATGATGTTTTGTGTAATCAAAAAAGAGACGTAATTAAAAAACATTTGTGCGATAAAAAATATAGTAAATTGGTTATTAACACAGAACCTCCAGTTTCATATCACGTTTTTGATTAACAACCTAATTTTTGTTATCATTTGTTGTATTTTGTTAAAAATTTGTTAATAACTACCTATCAAGTTATTTATAGCAATTTTTAATTTTGTTATAAATAAAAAAACACCAATGCTACAATACGTTGATGTTATTATTAAGTTTGTTATCACTTTAAACTTAAGCTACTTATGTTATAATTTATTTTGCTTTAACAAAATTTATAAGTTGTTATATAGTAAAATGAACGACTTGACAACAATTATAAATAGCGATGTAAATACACCTTTAACAACAAACGACAGTAGTTATAAAGATCGACTTTGTGGCATAGTTGCAGCAGGTGATTCAAAAAAATATTTAGGCAAAGAATACACCATCAAAGACATAGAAGCACTAACACCTGCAGATCAAGAAAAATTATTTAACCGGTATCAAGTTAAATTCGGTAAAGAAGTGGTAGCTATAGTGGGTAACTCAATTTTGAGTTTGTATGCACGAGCTATACGTTTAGCAACTCCGGCTGATATTTTAGGAATTAGAATTAGCTCAAATTCCGAGGAAAATTTAACCAATGATTTAAATAACGATCCTATCATTAGTAATAGCTTAGCTTATGCACTTAGCGAGGTTTGTTACAAATATGGTGTCTATCTATCACCTTTGATAGCAACACTTATAACCACAAAACATTTAAACTTTAACAAATCCACAACAAATAAAAATACTTATATAATAAATAATTCAAATGACAACTATGCATCAGGAGAAGGAGCAGGCTTTACCAACAGCACCCTCAACAACAGCACCAGCAGCACCAACACTGATACCAACAACCCCAGTGACCCAAGTAACTAAAAAACAAACCGTAAAACCTAAAAACGCTAAACGCGTTGACAAGGTAAACGCCTGGCAGAACATAATATAAAAAAGGAAAGAGCAATTAGCTAAAATGAAAACAGAAGAGTCGGAGTTGGAGATTATTCAAAATACCCCTGATTTGAGATTACTTTATGTTGGCGGTTTAATTTTAGTAGGCGGTATAGGTTTTTATTGTATAAATCATCAAACAAATCACCAGAAAACAAAACCAAGTCTACCACAGAGTCAACCCGAAGAACTTTTAATGGATTGATTTTTTAAATGTTTATATATTAAAAATGGATGAAACAACCGTAAATGATATTGCCGCCGCAGTTTATATTTGCGTTTTAATAGCAGCATTCACCATTGGCTTCCCCTTTTATCAATCTTTAAAAAAGGGAAACTAATAACAATTTTAAAAACTTATATAGTAAGAATGGCAAATACAAATATTGATATAAACGGAATAGCAAACACAGTTTATCATGGTGCAGTGTTAAGCCTTTTAACCATGGGATACTCGATGGTAAGTAAAAAATTACTCAAAATTAAATCGCCTGATTTAGATAGGCTTAGCGTAGAAGATGCGGCTAAACTAACCGCATTAGTCGGAGATTCTTTAGCAACGCAACAGTGGCTGGTCACACAGGGAATCTTACCGGGTAGTATTATAAATAAACCTACAGTTTAAAATGTGTATATACTAAATAATTAAAGATGGATGAATTTGATTATCAAGATACTGATCCCCTGTTAAATGAAACAGAAGATAAAGATGATCAACAATTTAACAACCCCGTTTATGATAATACCGAACTCGATTCTGAAGAAAATCAAGCTCGATTAAATAATTTACGAGGTGGTGATACACAAGAACAACAAGAGGAATTAAGAGCTCTTCGTAATGGTGAAAATGTTTTTCTAGCGTTTAAATTTCAAAATCAGTACATTGATAATTTTTATGCTAGCATAAGAAATGAAGGTTATAAAACTTCCGATTTAATTCAACGCGAAAACTTTAGATTTGAAAAGGATGGAATATATTACGAAAAAGATGGAATTAAATCATGGAAAATGATTTTACAAAAATTGCTTCTGTGAGTACAATATATTCTAGAACAAAAGATAAAGGAATTAAATATAGATCTCGTTTTATGCGAAACGATTTAGGAGTTGTTGATTTTAAAACATCAAAACGCAACAAAGAAGCAAGCGCAGCGCTTCAACAAGCAAGTACATCTTTAACTAATATTCAAAGTGAAAACATACCCTTACAAGATTTATCACAAGCAGCTGATGAAACGAGTAATGTTATAGAAGAACTTGAACAAGAAACCAATATTGATGAACAAAGCGAATTAAAGAAAGAGTTAAAAAAGAATTAAACGAAGCAAAAAAAGCAGAAGATGAAGAACAAATAGGATCACTCACAGAAGAGTTAGAAAATATAAACATTGAAATACGAGAAAGGTCTAATATTATCATTAGAGAATCAGATAAAATAAAATCTCAAATCAATCGCGTCAAAGAAACAATCAATATAATGTTAGACAGCGATGTAACGCTTAGAGAAAAAATTAACTTTTTATTTAAAGAGCAAGGTGTCACGATCGCGAGTATTTTAGCAGCAATTTCTATGGCCATCAGCACACTGGTAAGCTCGGTGGTAGCAGCCGTTAGAGGCGTAGGTATCCCAACCCCAGGGCCACCCGCGCCTAAACCTGAGCCACCATCAGGAGGTGGCATCAAAGAGTGGGTACAAAAGCACTTGGAAAACTTAGCAAACGCTTTGACGCATTAGGTGCGCTGCCGGGAGTCATTGGTAGCGTCATAAGCGGAACACGTGTGGGCTTTATTTATGGGTACAGGTGTTTTAATTATTGCTTATATTAAAAATAATTGGTAGTTTTGTTTTTAACAAATAATAAAAAAAAATAACCCTCAAGCTCTTCTTGAGCTTGGGGGTTGTTTTTTTTGTTTAAATATTTATATTTTTCTAAGTCAAAATTTCGTAGACTAAAACTCCTATCGCAATGATTGCAACTGTTCCTATCGTTAAAGATAATTTTTCATCTTGATGAATGTCTAAAGATGCTTTAGGATTTGACTCTGAGGTTTTAGGTGTAGGTGATAAACATGGTGTAGGTTCTTCTGTTGGTTCTTGAGTGGGCTTGGGTTCAAGGGTTGGCTGAGGATCAAAGTCATCAACTTGTACCGGAGCGTTTAAGGTTGGTTGAAATCCCGGTTTAGCGGTTAAAGGTGCAATTTGCAAGTTATTATTGTAACCATCGTGTATGCCTCCCCTTAAATCCATATCTGACGGAATGAGGTATAGCCCGGGTCTTACGACAAAGTTGAGTGGAGTTTTAGCATACTGCAGTGAATCTTGAAATTGATTGATACTCTGCTCTAAATCTGGTTCGCTATTAATAAGACTTTCTACGATGGTAACAAACTGATGCTGCGCATCTAAACCGGTTCCCGGGGTTAATGCACTGGTTTTTGTTTGTGCTTGTGCACCTAAAAGCGCGTACACGTAAGCCCTAATCGATTCGTTAATTTTTGTAATTCCAACATCGGTAAAAGAACTCGTCTTTGAAATAAAGTCTGTCCAAGCACCTAAAACATTTTTGGATTGTTCAAGCAAAGTGACCGTATAGGTACTCGCGTGACCCGATCCTCTTGGTGGATCCATTAAACCAAATCCCATAAAAGTTGAGCCTGCATACGTACCGTAGTTTACACCCAAGTCGTGGGGGTCATAGTTTTTTCCCGGCACTGGAACCGGTCCCGAATTGTAGTAAAAAGCAGTACCCAAGCCGTTTGAGGTCGTATCTCTCGTTTGTTTAAAAGACTTGCTTCGATCGATGCCAAATACGCGGCACGTGTCCGTAAAAGCTCTCGTATCATAACGGTTATTTAACGCGTTAAATACATCATCACCAGGTATCGGTGCTATCAAATTATAAAATATTTTTCGCATCGTATAATACACGTGAAAATGAAACAGCGATGATATGTATTGGTTTTTATTGTGGAGGAGGTCAAGGCCTACTCCACACGCGGTAGTAGCACAATAAATCGCAAAGTTGAATTGGTTTTGATAAAAGATTAAAGGATTGGTTTGCCATCGTGTGATCGCTTCGTCTGTTTTAACGCGTGGTAATTTATACGCGGTTGACATATCTTTAAATTGTACAAAAAAAGTATGATTTTTATTGACGATAATAGCTAAAGCGCCTAAAGAGTTTCCCATTTATAATATAAGTCTTTTTATAATAAAAGTAGAGTAAGAATGAGCGGAACAAACACACATTTTATTTGACAAAAAACGAACAAACGTTTAAATTGCAAGAGGTGATTGATAATTTAGATGGTTCAAAACAAATTCGCGTTAAAATTCTCGCGTTTACAGTAGGCTATTTTAACATAACTAAAACCAGTGAGATTACTTGGGAAAAGGAGATAGATGGGCAACCCGCTTATACTAACGGTAGACCTAGAGACAATAGACAACCTGATGAAAGCTTACAACCACAGACAAAGCCATTAGAACTAACCCCTGAGATAATGAATCAATTTCGTTTATCGATGACAACCGAAGAAATTCAACAAAGCCGAGAAGAAGTCATAACACGCATTATTAAACAGATGTTTGACGGATATGATACTGGAATTCTTAACGAAGTGGAAATAAAAATACAAGAAGAAATACAGGTCCTCAGACAACGAAAACGAACCCTAGAATCATCTAGGGATAGACTTGATGATGAATTACAAAATGAAGTTAACTATGTAATACATTTATTAAATAAAAGAATAGAATATATCATAGAAGGTCAAGTATTAGCCGCAGATTTACTTCGATATGGATACAACAATGACAATCAAGAAAAAACAGAAAATATGCGTTTACCACAAATTAAAAACAGCCTCGTTGTTTTAGGATATAAAGAGCCAATCGTAAATGCACTACATCCGGTGAGTGTGGTTACGGCTTTGCCCGAGGGCAAATCAGGAAGCATCATTATTTTACCTGGATTTTATGGTATCGATTGGTTTGAGTCATTGATAAACGCGATACCGGGTGTGAGCTTTAAAGTCTATAGAGAAAGTAAAACGGTGACCTTAAGGGTCGCTGATATAAACCTTAATCTACGTTTAAATCGAGAAGTTTCTAATTTGCTCAATTTACCCAAAGGAAGGTTAATCCCAAATGTCATTTATAAGGGTGATTACGATATTAACCCATTTAACATTACGTTTATTCATTGCGAGCAGTTCAACACGAGTGATAATTTTTACTATGGGTTTCCTTCAAATGTGTTATCATTTTATCACACAAGCCAAACGAGCCAAACTCACGTTGGGAAAACATTAAAAAACGGTAAAATTGATAAACTTGTCTTTTCAATTAAAAACGAGGAAGGAAAAATCATCAATAACAAAGGCGCGGGGATTTTAATCGAATGTGAAATAATTTAAAAACGCTTATATATTAAAAATATGGCAGCCGTTAATGTAAATGAAATAAAACCTTTATATCCTAATCTAAACTTAAACAGCGGTGATGATATTAAAGACGAAACTAAAATTTATCGACTTCAAAAAAAAAAGGCCATCGAAGATGGTGATATTTCTCACGAAGAATTTGTATTAATTACGTCAGAACTTAAAAAATTTAACGACTTGAAAGAAAAAATAAGATTAAAAACTTCTACAAAGTTAGAAGAAGCTAAACATTTAAATAAAGTTGAATTTGAACGACAAGTTGAAGAAAAGGCTAAAGCGATGGCGAGTGATTTACTCGCCAAAGAAAAAAAAGAGCTTATGAAAAAACTTGGAGATTAAGTTTAAGTTTGTCAAAGTCGTTTAAAAACGACGAGAGTAAACCTCCGAGTTATAAAGAAAGTCAAGCGAGAGTTACCCCTACAGCTTCTCCTCTTTAAAAGTTTCGTTGTATCTTTTTAACGCTTGATTAAAATATTTTAATTCTACTTGAAATAACTTTTGTACTGTTTCTTGGGTTACGTTTGAAACGTTTTTTAGATAACATACTGCCATTAACGACCTGAGTGGATGACCCCTAGATATTTTTCCCTTTAATATTTGTTTTAATTTAAACTCGATGAGTTTAAGGTCGCACATTTGGTATTGAATGTTTAATTTATCAAAGACTTGTTTTACTATAGAAGCCTTTGTTTTTTTGTAGAAGAATCTCTGATTATACTTTCCATTAATATTTTCCGCAGAATAATCCATGCGACCATAACCTATAATTAATCCACACTTGTCGCAATAATACTCGTCTTTGGCCTCGTCGATCATGATGTTGTGATTGCACAAAGCTATCTCATCCATTTATATTTTTTAAATAAAACAATTAATTATTATTATTTTTTTTTTACTGAATCATTGTTTTTCACCCAATACTTTACTCACAATGCGTGGGCGTTTTATTATAAAGAGCGTAAAGGGCCTGGGCTTTATGCCTCAAACTCATTTAGGGGGTCAACAAAGCTGTTGACCCCTTTTTTGGGGTACCGAGTTCAAAGTTTAAAGTTTTTGTTTTTTGGTTGTTATTAAAGGTATTTTTTTTTTTATGTTTCTTATTAAATACTCACACCAAATATTCAACGAGAAACATTTTTCTTTTTCTTTTTTAATGTATGTTAATTTCACAGGCTTCGGTCGAACCCGGTACCCCACGGTTGCAAGCCGACGAGCTTATCCACTTGGCTACCACCCAAGCCCGACAAAAAGTCGCGTTTTATTTATTATAAACCTTCTACTCGAAATGATGCAATAACAACGATGACGACACAAAGGACGAGTCTATTTTTGAGGGGTGTTCGACTGTGATTGTGACGGTTTTCACGGGTTCAGTCATGCATTATATTTCAATAACAAACCCGAGCGCTTTTAGGAATTTGACCTTTGTGCCAGCAGATGACTAAGCGTTTTACACTACGATCAGTCATGAATGAAATTTGAATAACAAAAACCCTGTTTACGCTGGGGGCAACCACGCGTGACATTGAATGGCTGTTTTTTCCAAGCGAGTGTTGTGTATACACTTTAAGGTAAATAACCTTTAGTGCATTGTCAAGTGCATATGAGTAGTGTACATGCATACGACGTAAAAAAAAAGCCACATCCTATTTTGGATGTGGCTTAATTTAGTGTGTGAATAAAAATGATAATTTATGGGAATTTTTTTGGCTTTCTTTTTTATATTCTAGATTTAGATTTAGTCATCAATATCTTCAATATCAAACATGACATTAGTGGGGATTTGTATAGTTTCATATTGCCTAATAAAAGCTTGTTCTAATTTAAATCTGATACTTGCGCCAAATCCACTATTTCCATGAGAACCAAAAAATATATCATTACAGATGAGAACAGGTGTAACTTTACATGATTTATTCATATATTCATCGATGTTATCAATCTTTTTCTTTTTCGAATCAAACAATTTTGTATATTGTTTTAATTGATTTCCTTTTCCATATGATTTAAGTTTAATATACATTTTTTTGTTTTTATCATCATAAATTGGTTTAACACATTGTTTTCCCATGTTTATATACATAGTTTTGGTTGTTTGTGGTATATTTTTATCTTTATCAGATTCAATATATTTAGTTACTGTACATATCATTTTATCAAAGTATTTAACAATTTCATCACAATCATTTTGTAAATTATATACAATTTGATAGCCAGTTGTGTTGTCTAGATTTTTTTCTTCACCAAAAGTATTAATTGTATTTATTCCAAAACAAAAATTTGTTGGTAACATAAAAATTAAATTACATTCTTTATCATCATGTTTATAAGTAATTTTTGATTTAGCATATGCTACTACTTCTTGTGAAGTTTTAATCGCTGGATTTATTATTAAATTTTCCTCATTAAACAACCCATAATGATGATATTCATTTTTATCTGCGTTTTTATATAGATCATGTTTTTCAGTTACAAAGTATGTATGTTTTATTGTTTTGTTTTGTTCCATCTTATTTATAATAATATAAAATAATATTATTTAATTTTCTCATTTTTTTTCACATTCCAATCTACAACTTTTTAATTTACAACATTTTTTTTCGCGATAAAATGAAGCATTTGATTTTTATTTTGGATTTTTTGAGATTTGTGAAATGGGGGTGAAAATTGGCAGTGGTGATTAAAAATTTGATTTTGGATAAAATTGGTGAGATGAAATCTATTTTTGAATGTGGCAGTTAAATGTGGAGTGGAGTGACTGAAAATTGGGGTTTGGAATGATAACCCCCTTTTCATACTACTCATCTGCCGGCACCTACTTTGGACTTAGTATTTTTTATCAATCTCCCATTCACTTTGTGTTGCTTCGTTCTTCAGAGTCACGACCACATCGTATCCGCGTAGCCACCTACCGGCACCTAGTTTGGACTTAGTATTTTTTGTCAATCTCCCATTCACTTTGTATTGCTTCGTTCTTCAGTGTCACGACCACATCGTATCCGCGTAGCCACCTGCCGGCACCTAGTTCGGACTAAGTAATTTTTATCAATCTCCCATTCACTTTGTGTTGCTTCGTTCTTCAGTGTCACGACCACATCGTATCCGCGTAGCCACCTACCGGCACCTAGTTTGGACTTAGTATTTTTTAACAACCTTCAATTCACTTTGTGTTGCTTCGTTCTTCAGCGTAACGACCATATCGTATCCGTGTAGCCACCTACCGTCACCTAGTTTGGACTTAGTATTTTTTAACAACCTTCAATTCACTTTGTGTTGCTTCGTTCTTCAGCGTAACGACCATATCGTATCCGTGTAGCCACCTACCGTCACCTAGTTTGGACTTAGTATTTTTTTAACAACTTGCCATTCACTTTGTGTTGCTTCGTTCTTCAGTGTCACGACCACATCGTATCCGCGTAGCCACCTGCCGGCACCTAGTTCGGACTTAGTAATTTTTATCAATCTCCCATTCACTTTGTGTTGCTTCGTTCTTCAGCGTCACGACCACATCGTATCCGCGTAGCCACCTACCGGCACCTAGTTTGGACTTAGTATTTTTTAACAACCTTCAATTCACTTTGTGTTGCTTCGTTCTTCAGCGTAACGACCACATCGTATCCGCGTAGCCACCAACCGGCACTTAGTTTGGACTTAGAATTTTTAACAACCTTCAATTCACTTCGTGTTGCTTCGTCCACAAAAAATACAGCCGTATCCCTCATCGCGCCCGTTTGCGAATTCGCCCGTTTCATAATTTGCCCGTTTGATAATTCGCCCATTTTATAATTCGCTGGTTTGCTAATGCACCGTACCACGTCTCTCACATCGTAGCCAACCATTTAAAAAGGGTAATTCTCGCGTGGCGGGGTATTCTGCAATTACTCTCCTTACTTTTATATCCGGACCTAGACTTTACATGTGCATTTACTCGCATTCGTATAAGATTGAGTTACTTCCCCCTGCTTTACGAACTTATTCCCGGATAGTACATTCTATTTCATCTTTACTAGTCGATTCACGGAGGAATAATGTTAAGGCTTAGTCAGTAATTTATGGTTTGGAGATCCTATTGGCCCCTTTTTCTTCTGTTTTCATTCCTCCATATATTATGATAATTAGATGTCGATGCATGTTAGATTGTCCCTTTCATGTAACTTTCTAGTATATTCTCATTATTCTGGTGTACTGTCTTTTACACTCTTGTTAGATTTTTAAAGTTGTTTCTTGTTCATTGCATTTTTCTTGCAGTTTACCGCGTGCATTAAACCAGTGCGGATACTGAAGCTCTGACCTTTGGCCGTTACTCCTTTCTTGCTCGTGGTTGAACTCACTGGTAACACGTAGGCTACCGTCTCAATTAAAAAGGCTACGCTTACAGCTGAAACCAGTACAGTAAATTGACTTTGATCATCGAACACTACTACTACGGGAATTCACATCTTGCATAAGATCCATCATGGCTGAAGGGACTCCTACTTCAACCCAAGAAGGTGACACTACTGAACAACGGCCAAGACAGCCAACCCTCAAAGTCTTGATGTACAACATTGAACAATCCAAGAAAGCTCTCCACCAAAGTTGGAAGCAGGTCTCCAAGAACATAGAAATCCTGAGAGCTTCCCCCGACAACACCAAAACATTGCGGGGCAACATAGATGACGCACATGCTGCACTACGCCCCTACCGCGACAAATGGTCCCAACTTGAACAGTTGTACGACAAGGACAAAACCGGTGGGACGAATCAGGACAGAATCAAAACCAAAGTTTCTGTTCTCGAGAACATGGATGAGGCCAACCGCATAATCGCCCAATCCTCTGAACAGCTGTACCAGCTCACAATGGAGATAAAATCTAACAGTACACATAATACAACGTCATCCCACCGAAGCTTGAAAGCACAAGCCATTGCTGCAGCAGCAGCCGCTGCACAGAATGTCGAGTTCGAAGAGGCTATCGCCAAAAGAACTGCAGATCAGAAAATCAAACAAGCGAAACGAGAGAGCGAAGATGGAGCTAGCAACCGCTGAAGCCGAAATTCAGATACTGAAAGCCAAGCAGCTGGCCGCTGTTGAGAAATCCCGAGCTGAGGCTATCCTCCGAGCTGAAGAGGAAGACGGGGCATACTTAACGTCGCCTCACCAGTCATCGAACGACCATGCACTGCAGTTTCGTAACCAGCAGCCGACCCCATCGCCAACAAGTAAGCTTCAACCAGCTGCACCTGTTTTCCACCCATCCTTTCCAGCTCAACATTGGAGCTCACCACACCCCCCAGACGAACACATGTCAGCCACTCCCCCATACCAGAAAGCCAGCAGCCCAATCCTGATGAGTGCCCCGCAAGAGGACTCACTTCTGGCAGTGACACGTGAGATCACGAATACCCTCGCTCACCAAAGACAACCGACTCAAGAACCCGATGTATACGATGGTGACCCCATAATGTTCCAACCTTGGCGGTCATCGTTCGAGACAATGGTAAACCAGGCCCCTACTCCAGCTACGCAGAAGCTTGCCTTCCTGTCCAAATACACCAAAGGAGAAGTCAGAAGGCTCGTCGACCGTTTTCGCCATAGATATGTCTCCTTCCCAGAAAGGGCCTATGATGAAGCATGGCGAGAACTTCAAGAGCGCTTCGGCAACAAGACAAAAATAACATCCGAAGTTCTCCGCAAACTGATGGATTTCCCTCGATTCAAGGCAGGCGAAAACAAAAGATTACGAGAGCTCGCTGACCTGTGCGCAGATGTAGCATCGCAGATGGAAGACCTACGCGACCTCGCTGTCTTAAACTACTCCCACAATCTTGCACCCTCTTCTGGAGAAACTTCCCCATCACATACATAACACATGGAGGAAGCGAGCATCCCAGTACAAGACAGGCTTCGGCAGATATCCCCCCTTTGCCATGCTGGCAGAGTTTCTTGACGAGAAGGCGAAGCTGCATAACGACCCTGAGCTCTTCCCATCCAATCAGACCCTGCCCACCGTAACCGAGAAATCTGCGAACAATCGTAACCCTACTCTTCGCGTCATGGCGACTTCGTCCCCACCGGCCAGTGGACCTGACCCAAATCTGCACTGTCTGTACCACGACAACAAGCCTGGGCATCACATCGCAGAGTGCATTTCTTTCGGCAGAAAGCCAATTCATGAAAGAAGAGACTTTTGCCGAGAGAAAGGTCTGTGTTTCAAGTGCGGAAACAGACACCTTATGAAAGATTGCCCCACTGCAGTACAGTGCAAGAGGTGTAAGGAAACAGACCACGCCTCCTTCATGCACACGACACGCAGACAGGATAGCGGAGAAACAGCCTCTGTGAAGCCTGAAGACAAACCAGCAAAACCGGCTCCACCCCCAACACCAGATGCGAACACGAAATGCACCAGATTTCTGAGCTGCCCCATGGCCAGATCATGCTCCAAGATAGTCTTGTGCAAAATATATCACCAAGAACGTCCAGAAAGATCAATCCACGGGTATGTTATACTCGACGACCAATCCAACGCCTGCTTGGCTAGCCCTGACGTCTTCGACTCCCTTAGCCTCACAGGCCCGACGTACCCTTACGAACTTTCCACATGCAACGGAAACGGAGTCATCACAGAAGGCAGACGAGCAACTGGTCTGATAGTAGAATCCCTGGATGGCAAGAAGGAAAGACTACCGACCGTCGTCGAGAACAGCCACATCCCTGGGGACAAAAATGAAATACCACGACCAGAGATCTGCTCGCAATTCTCACATCTGAAGTCACTGGCAGACAAAATAACAGAATTGAGGGAAGACGCCGAAATCATCCTCCTCATAGGACGCAACTGCCCTGAACCCCTGAAGGTAAGGGAATCCCGCAATGGCCCCAGAGGTACCCCGTGGGCCCAACGAACTGATCTCGGCTGGACAGTATCCGGTCAAGTTTGCACAGCCGTCAACAATGGAAGGCCCCATATCTCCGTCAGCCACACCAATCTCCAACAACTATCGGCTAACACAGAGTTCTGCGAAAACCACATCTATGTGAAGGATTTCCCTTCTGCACCACACTATTCTGATGTATCGAATAACCTTTACGAGGAAACAGCCGAAGACGCCACGAAGGCACTCTCAGTAGAAGACCAGCGCTTCATCGATATCATGAACGAAGGTGCTCACACTAACTCTAAAGGTAATCTGGAGTTTCCGCTGCCCCTCAAGTCAGAGCAGATAACACTTCCGAACAACCGTTCCCAAGCTCGGAGCAGACTCACCAATCTGATGAGAACCCTGCGGAAGAAACCAGAAACCATGAAGAAGTACATCGAATTCTTCGATAAAGTCCTCACCAGGAACCACGCTAGCCCGATACCGAAGAATCAGCTTGATCTCCCGCACGGCAGAGTATGGTATCTTCCCCACTTTGCGGTTCAACACCCAAGAAAACCTGACGTCCGCGTGGTTTTCGATGCCAGTGCCGAATTTGCCGGAACTTCGCTCAACAAGGTGCTGCTTCAGGGCCCCGAACACATGAACAGCCTCCTCGGAATCCTGCTCAGGTTTCGGCTACACGATGTCGCTGTTATGGGAGATGTGGAACAAATGTTTCACAACTTTCATGTCGACCCTAAACACCGAGACTTTCTCCGCTTCCTGTGGTTCGAGAGCAACGACCCAGAAAAGCCTATCACCGAGTATCGAATGAACGTACACCTGTTCGGTAACGTCTCATCCCCTGCAGTAGCTACCTTCGGCCTTCGGATGATCGCTGATGAGTCCTCCCCAAGCCAGGGAGAAGATGTCCAGAAATTCATCCACCGTGATTTTTATGTCGATGACGGGCTGACTTCTGTACCAGATAGCGATACAGCACTGAGCCTCATCCAACGCACCAGACAGGCACTATCAACAAAGAACTTACGTTTCCACAAGATAGCCTCTAATGACAGAGGAGTGATGAATGCCCTACCAGAAGAAGCCAGAGCAAAGGATCTTCAAAACCTTGACCTTGACAACGAGGAGTTGCCTACCCAAAGATCCCTCGGAGTGTGCTGGTCCCTAGAAGCAGACAACTTCACCTTCAAAGTGAACCTACACGACCGACCGTTGTCACGGCGGGGAGTCTTATCTATTGCCAGCTCAGTTTTCGACCCCCTGGGCTTCATAGCTCCCATCACCATTGAAGGCAAGATCATACTCCGTGAGATCAATGCAGCCATCAAAGAAGAGAACGACACTTCACGAGACACATGGGACAGGCCCATTCCTGAAGAATGCCTACCGAAGTGGCTGAGCTGGCGTAACTCTCTACATCACCTAGATAACATCCAGATACAACGGTGTTATCAACCACCAGACTTTGGACCAGTCAAGAGGAGAGAACTCCACGTCTTTTCTGACGCCAGCCAACGCGCCATCGGTGCTGTTGCCTACCTACGTGTTGTCAACGAAAACGACAAACCCCATGTCTCCTTCCTGATGGCTAAAGCGAAAGTCACCCCATCCCACGCCGTGTCCATACCACGACTGGAACTCTGTGCAGCAGTGCTTGGTACAGTGCTCGCCCAGACGGCGACCACCGAACTGAACGAGAGAGTAACCCTCAACGACACGAAGTACTACACAGACAGCAAAGTTGTACTTGGGTACATCGCTAACGAGTCGAAACGATTCCATGTGTATGTCGCGAACAGAGTTCACACCATACACAAGACGTCCCAACCTAGCCAGTGGCACCATGTGTCGACAGATGAAAACCCGACCGATATTGCCTCGAGGTCCGTCCCTGCCAACCGCCTCAGCAGCACCCGTTGGTTCCAAGGACCCGAATTCCTCTGGCAGAAGGATCCGACACCGAAGGAAGTGATAAAAATCTTCCCCGATAAGATGCCCCAGCTCAACAAAGATGACCCCGAAATCAGAAAGCAAGCCAACGTCTTTGCCACAAGTATCACCGATGACCAACCTGATGAGTCCATCACCGCCAACGGACAAGGCCTGACATGCGAGAGGTTCTCACGCTTTTCGACCTGGCTCTCCCTCAGAAGAGCCATAGCAACTCTGGTAGCAAGGGAAAGGACCTACAAAGGCCGGCACAGAGGAGACAACTGCCTCAACAAATCCAGCAGTCAGAACCCGCCAACACATGCCAGAGCTACACTGGAGGACCTACTGCGTGCTGAGAGTATTATCTTCCACGCTGTCCAAGCGGCCCACTTTGCGGAAGAGACCTCGTGTCTGAAGTCAGCATCTGCTTCTGGATCTCAACCCCACGTAAAGAAAACGAGCCCCACGCACCAACTCAACCCGTTCTTGGACGAAGATGGCCTCATCCGAGTTGGTGGCAGGCTCAGGCGAGCAGACCTAGACCTTGGAGGACGCCACCCTCTCCTCCTCCCCAAGGACAGTCATGTGTCGAGGCTCATCATCGAGCACTTCCATCGTGAGACCAATCACCTCGGGCGTCACATGACCCTCGCAGCAGTCCGAAACGGAGGCAAGTGGATCATCGGATACCATGGTACCATCCGAAGCATCATAAACCAATGCATCACATGCAAGAGACTCCGAGGCAAGCGAACCACACAGATAATGGCTGATCTTCCCATTGACCGACTCCAGACAACACCGCCATTTACCAACGTTGGAATGGATGTGTTTGGCCCATGGACAGTGACAGCAAGGAAAACACGAGGTGGCCAAGCCGAAGCCAAGAGATGGGCCGTTCTGTTCACCTGCCTATGCACCAGAGCGGTACACATTGAGGTAATTGAAGCCATGGATACATCTGCCTTCATCTCGTCACTGAGAAGATTTGTTGCTCTTCGAGGTCCTGTTGCCCGCCTCAGATGCGACCGAGGCACAAACTTGCCAAGAAGAAATCACAAGGTACTTGACAACGAAGAACTGTGAGTGGATCTTCAATCCGCCCAAGGCATCCCACTTTGGTGGGATCTGGGAACGTCAGATCCGGACAATCCGACGCATCCTGGACTCTATGTTTCTGCAGCTAGGAAAGCACCAACTCACTCATGAGGTGCTTACCACTTTCCTAGTCGAAGCTTCGGCCATCATGAACTCCAGACCCATCACAGCTCTCTCATCCGACCCGAATGACGCCCAGGCACTAACCCCAGCCATGCTTCTGACCCTGAAAACTCAACCCTTGGAAGCACCCCCGGATCAGTTCTGCAAAGAAGATCTATACGGAAGACAACGCTGGAGACGTGTCCAGCATCTCGCTGACCAATTCTGGTCAAGGTGGCGTAAGGAGTATTTGCAGAGTCTCCATCCACGTCAGAAGTGGACACAAAGCATGCCCAACGTCAGCGTAGGAGATCTCGTGCTCCTCCGACAGAAGGAGACTTCCAGAAACCTGTGGCCCCTCGCACGTGTGATCAAGGCATACCCCAGCGACGACGGCAAGGTTCGCAAGGCAGACATCTTGGTCTGTGCCGGCGGCTCACGGCGAACCTACCTGAGACCCATATCCGAGCTCGTCGTCTTGGAGAAGACAACTCAAGGACTTGACCAGCCCACTCACTGAACTCTTTGATAAAAGCTTAAACATTTCTCTTAGCAATTTTTAGGCGGGGAGTGTTTTGGTACACCGTCCGTACACGTACCTGTCTATTGAGGGCGCTCTTCTCTGGGACCCATAGACTACACGTAATGAGCCATGCAGCCCGATTTTCCGACAGATTTACAAAAGATCATGTAGTTTCCAAAGTTATCGTCCGTTTTTACGACCCTCCAGTCTTTGTCACCTGCTTGTTCTTAGCTCACATCTTTATCAAGACTTGTTATTTCATATTCCCTTTTTAAGAACCACCGTCCACAGTCAAGTAAGTAGATTTAAGGCAATTTTCCGTTCTTTTTTATCCGATCTTTGTCATTGTTTACTTTTATATCCGGACCTAGACTTTACATGTGCATTTACTCGCATTCGTATAAGATTGAGTTACTTCCCCCTGTTTTACGAACTTATTCCCGGATAGTACATTCTATTTCATCTTTACTAGTCGATTCACGGAGGAATAATGTTAAGGCTTAGTCAGTAATTTATGGTTTAGAGATCCTATTGGCCCCTTTTTCTTCTGTTTTCATTCCTCCATATATTATAATAATTAGATGTCGATGCATGTTAGATTGTCTCTTTCATGTAACTTTCTAGTATATTCTGGTGTACTGTCTTTTACACTCTTGTTAGATTTTTAAAGTTGTTTCTTGTTCATTGCATTTTTCTTGCAGTTTACCGCGTGCATTAAACCAGTGCGGATACTGAAGCTCTGACCTTTGGCCGTTACTCCTTTCTTGCTCGTGGTTGAACTCACTGGTAACACGTAGGCTACCGTCTCAATTAAAAAGGCTACGCTTACAGCTGAAACCAGTACAACCTGCACTTCTCAGTAGTACTGCTGCTGTTATCATGTCTATTCGATTGATCATGTTTCACTCCACAAGTGTTTGGGTTTGCTTTAGATCTCTTACTATCAACATCAAAGCATTGATCTGTGTTTGACCTCTTTAAGCTTGCAAATGGTTTAGATTCTGCATTTATTCTCATGTTGCTTGCCTCTTTTACATGGACTTTTTGCTTTGTCGTTTTCTTCTTTCTCATACATGTTTTCTTTATTTTGTTAGCTGTACTTACAGGATTCCTCTTATTCGACTGCTTGTCTTGTACATAGTCATCTTCCTCATTTTCACTGCTACTACCTTCAGATATCACGTCGTATAAATTATTTCCTTCTGGAATACCAAAATCATGAGACAAGCACTCAGAAAAATTTGACGTGCCACATTTACGACATATCCACATTAGTCTTGAGTCTGATAAAGCTTCACAAACCTCATCTGAGAAACCCATGCAATCAATATGATACCATATACAACATTTGTCACACTGAACTTTGTGCTCCAAATTACCACATTACTTATCGCATAGCCAGCAAGTTATCTTTGCATCTTCTGAATGAATGGCAGTTTTGACTGCATCACATGCTTCTTTATTCTGAGCATCTGATTTCCTTTCATGTTCTTCAATTCCTTCACCTTCAACTTCAGCACTACCTGTGGTATTCTCTTCTTGACTTCCCATGTGTTTGCAGTCATTATTACTCATACCCTCTGCTTCAATTCTATTTATAACATAATCAGCACCTTTTCCATCAATTTTTACCTGTGGTTTGGCTTCAGCATCAGCTTGGATTATGTCGTCTCTTTCTTCTCTATTGCTTCTTCCTTCTTCCACCACTGGCTCATTTTCAACTGCTGTAATCAATTCCAGATTCAAATCATCAACTTCACATTCATTTACACTGCTCTTATATTCCTTCATCTTCTTCACGGATCTTATACCATGCATTTCCTTTGCTTCATTATTCTTTGCGTGTATTTTATTCTTTGCATTTGTGTTTTTCGTTGCTTTATATTCTTTGCTTAGTGCATCTTTTCTTCGAATGCTTGTGTCACCTTGGGGAGTTGCCAACCCCAAGGTAACGGGTGAAGGAGGTGAAATGTTGCTTTCTTGAGGAGGAGAGACATGGGAGCACACAGACACAAGGGAATGAAATGAGGTGAGGGTTAAGGGAGGTTGGGTGAAATGTACTTCAAAGCTTGGTGCATCTTTTTTAAGCTTTTCTACATTATCTTGGGGAGGTGCCAACCCCAAGGTAACGGGTGCATCTTTTCTTCGAATGTTTGTGTCACCTTGGGGAGGTGCCAACCCCAAGGAAACATGAGAAGGAGGTGAAATGTCAGATGAAGTAGGGGTGACATGGGAACACACAGAAGGAGAGGTATGAGATGAGGAGATGGTTGAGGGAGGTTGTGTGAAATGAGACTCAACATCAACAGACAAGGGAGACATACATCGTTCATCCTTCTTCGCCCGGCGACGCCTCATCGCCTCCTTCGCAACAAGCTTCTTCGCACGATAGTTTGGCATCGTCTGTTGGCAAACAAAATAATATTTCAAAAAGTGCACACCCCAATATCTACTTATTTCAAAGTATCACTATCCATCCTATTAACAATTTCTAAAAGAAATCAAACAATTAAGGCGCAACTTTTGAACAACAAAAAATATGATTTGATAAATAAAATAGGAAAAAATCTCTGAAACACTAACAAATTCAAGCCTTCAATGTTTCAATTACCAGTATTTTTTTCATCCACTGGAAACTACAACAAAATCATATTTTCATTTCAAGACCATCTGAAATTGTCACAACCCCTCCAACACAATAAATGGAAAAACAAATTGGTAGAAAAACAATAGACAAAACTTACAAGAAAAAAAACCCTATATTTATTGGAATAAAATCTCACCAGCAAGTAAACAAAACATATAAATATACCTTTTTAAAAACTGACAGTACAAGACAAATTACTACACAAAGTCAATACTTTATTAGCTTTAATAACCTCACAAAAATTAAGTAATTAAAGTAATTAAGAAAACAAAATGTATCCCAAGTATAAAAAAACTTACAATCATAAAAACAGAAATGATCAAATTTTCTCTGTTTCAAGTAGGACATGTAAAAAAACCCACAATTTTCTCATTATGTTGGCTTTGTGGTCAGACTTGTATAAAACTTTTCTCTTCATTTGCATGTGCCACTGCAACATGTATGACTATGATTTGCTCTTTTCTTTACACAACTACCAACTGAGGACAACCGACAAAATTGGGCTAAATACATGTAGATCAACTCATAGAATGCCAGTACATGTATAAGGTTCACAGTTTCAAAAACCACTTCAAAAACACCTTTTGTGTAATACCCAAAATCAAAAAGCAGTTGTAATTCCCCTACAAATCTTGATAAATTGTTGAGGACTGTTTTTTTCCTCCATGGTTAAATTTATCACCAAACACTAGTAAATCAAAACCATTTTTGGCTTACTTTTTAATAATACTTCCCATGTTGATGTTCATAATAAAAATATTCCCCTAATTTATGAACCATATAGAAACAAAAATCACATTTAAATAAGTTTGTCAATTCGTACACCTACCAACCATTACGCAGACAAACTTGTACACCAACCAACCCTACTATGACCAACTTGTACACAGACAAACTTGTAAATTAATTGAACAACATAACCTACACCAACAATTCTACTCTGATCATCTCATACGCACACAAACTAGTACACTAATTGAATGAACACATACGCCAACCAACTCCTATGCTACTTTAAACATAATCAAGTAATTATACACATTTTTACCAAAGGTTGGGGAATTATTATCAGAAATTTTGAGCTGACCTAATAAGTAGTAACAACAAAATCCCCGGAAAGAAACCCTGAAAATCCCCAACAAAAAAATCAGAATCCATCAAGTTCAGAAAAAAAAACCTTAATGGAAATGATTGATGGTGTATGAATACATACAAGTACGAGATGCATAGTATACAAATTACAACTCAAGATGCAAGGAATGCAAGTTTTGAAGTTGGTTTGTGTACACACTGGACAATATTACTATTAGCCCTATGTATGACTTTTTATCTAATAGGCCTACTTACTACTAGTACTATAGTAGGCCTAGTATTAAACATATTATGGCATTAGTGATTTTTAGTTTTACGCCTCCCATAATATTTCCGTCTTTATTTAGGTAAGAAACTGTTTTATTTTTTTCACTGAAATATTGCCTAAAAAATTATGTTTATTTTAGGGTTTCTAGGACCCATGAATAAATTTACTTTATTTTAAGTAACAAGTCTCATTTTGGAACAGAAGAACCTAAACAAATACTGAAAATAATATGGGTGGCGTACAAGACACTGACCTCATTACTATTATTAATCATGTTCATACAAAATTCACAAACTAGGTAAAACCATAAACTACTGACATGCTGTTCCTACAATCCCAGCTCTATGGTCTGACCATGGTGTGACCAATACAAAACACGTCAAAAGTGACAATGACAATATGCATCAGCAATTGCAAGACGTTAATGTTTACAATTACAAAAAAGGGGACGATTTCGACTCTTTTTCTCAGTAAAAACAACGAACCAAATTCCAAAAGGGGTTCCAAAGATCATTAACAACACGGACCATTAAGTAAAAACACGATATTAAAACAAATGTAGAGTTTATTCTGCACTGAAAACATAATTTCCTATAACCAAAACAAGACACATACCTACCAAGTACAATAGAGCACAGTGTAGCTATTTGTTTCGTAACATGTAGTGTATACACGTACATCCATATCTTCATATATTATACATACACGTACGAACGTACACATAAGTTATTGAGTTATTTGCACGTATGGTATCCCATAATAATACATACACGCCTCCCAAAACATGAAAGCAGTACCAGACTATTTCGTTAAATCCATGACAAAGGTCATAGGCTGTGTCCGAAACGGGCTTCCAGGGGCTACGGCAAGATCTATTGTCTTGGTGTCTCTGCGTATTTCCAACTTAGCGAAGACCTAGACCTAGCTCTAGACAACAGATTGGGATGCAGCCATAGCCCTTTACAAAACCTCAAGGGCCAATAGCGCTCCGCACTTACGCTAAAAATAGCACTGGACCTCAGAAACATTGCAACCATGCACGTGTGTGGGTGTTCGCGTCCATGTACACTACGCGTGTGAGACAATGTTTGTCTGACAGCCGAGGATTATGTGACGTCATTAGTGCAGAGCGCAATTTCATAAAACTGTTCAGCACACAAATTTGCTAACCATGACATTTCTGTCTTAATAAAAACAGGGTTAACAACCAAATTCCCATGTGTTGTGTATCACTTGTGATTGTTCTTTGGCTGTTGTTCCCTGACCATAATTATCAAATGGAATTTTCAATGGTGATTTGTTTTATTGGGCGAGACATTTTTGTGCTAAGAAAATTGTTGTGCTTAACAGTTTTATGAAATTGGCCCCAGCACGCATAGATATATCTTGCTATATCAGCGCCACTATTGCAAGTCTTAGTTCAAGACGGTATTGATGTGGATACTCGAACCGCACTGATTAACGTATGTACGTACAGGACGGTGAACCCCACATACGTATACGCGGACGTTTTAATTAGGCCTTCACGAATACGTACGTATGTGCGGGTTATTGCGGAAGATAGAGTACGCTAATAACATAGTCGTCAAGACTAGACTCTTGTCGGCTCAGGCCCCGCGAACCATTTCGTGATTCTATTATGTGGTAATGTGATTCTAATACCATTGGCTCGGGTTAAATGAAAGTAGATACTGTATAGTAAACAAGGAAACAGAGATTTAGCTTCAATGAAAATCAGCGACCTATATTTTCACTCCCGCAGCAGGACCATGAGCAAAAGCTCAATATGGAAAAAAGTACGCAAGACATTTGCAGCCGCAGCCAGAAAATTGGAACACGTACGGCCTGAGTGTGTAATCAATGGTGTAATCCACTGCCTAAACTATTTTCGTACCGTGTATACGTTGACTGAATGAGTAGCACTGCGCCTCCATGTGACAAAGTACACACATTAATAACATGAGGCATAATCGAAAAAGATTTTTGTTACATCGTCTCAGAAAAACATATACATGCATTTCAGCTATTCAATTATGCTAAAACATTTAATTGCAAACAGACAAAAGCAAAACAAATTGTTTTGAAATAAATATTTGCAAGGTATAAAGCGTCAATAAAAACGTGTATGAAACACATTAATTTTACCGGGACAGATATAGTACCATACTTTGGTAAGAAACCATAACAAAAAGTTTCACAGATTTAGGTAACTATGTCAAAGAATATGAAGATATGAAAGAAACAAAACGTTAAATTTTTCAGTCTGAAATTGTAAATTTAACCAGAAATTAGTAAAAAAATTACCAGAAAACATTCTGATCGTTTAAAAATCAAAAAAGAAAAGAAAAAAGACCTCAGAAATACCGTGGCTGTTTTACTGTTCTCTCAAAAAATGGACGGCGTATAGGACTGTAATTTCCACAGATGACTAATTACTGTACGTATCTGTTTTGTTATTTTCGCCCATGAATGTCAATTTCTTTAACAAACACCCAAGCATTATTATTATTATTATTATGGTTTATTAAAACACTATGATTGTAGCCCGAGGGCTAAATTGCCATTATGTTTACAATAAAGTGAAACATTAAAAATAACAAAAAAATAAGAAATCATTAAAATTTCATCTACATATATTAAAAAACAATTACTTATAAGTTATAAAACAGTGAAGACGTAAACAATTGTTTAAAGTTACAGACAACGAACAACAGTTAGCAGTTCACACTGCACAGCACAAATTAAAATACTATTGGTTCAACAAACTTACAAAGTATGGGATGGGACTATTCCTGTACCGTTTGGTCTTACATGCAACTATGGACAAATCATTAGAATTTCTGAGGTTGTATTGCACTTGATCATGTCTCGTCTGAGGTAACCACTCACTGAACATGTTGGAGTTCCTAAGTTTGGTTGCAAAATCCGTACATAAAACTCTTCGACGTTTCTGGAGGAGCTAAACTAAATGAGAGAATATTTTTTTTTTTTTTTCTCACATGCTCTCACAAGCACTGAGTATACAGTGCTCATCCACGTCGGTGAAGGGCAAGCCTAATTGCATATTATCTATTTCCCGACCAAAATCATTTAATATTCATAAATGAGAGAAACTAAATTACATCTGATGAGGGAATGTGCATAATCTAGATAATCCATCCCTAAAATTATTTTTAGAGCTCGTTTCTGAATATTCTCCAACTTGGCCACATGAGCTTTTGTTAACCCCGCATTCCAAACAGGTGTAGCATATTCCGTAAGTGGGCGAATATATCCTTTGTACACTGTTAACAGGTCCGAAAGAGGCAGGTTGAACTTTTTCAGCAATTTGAGCATGAACATTTTACTGCTCGCCCTTTGATAGATAAAGTGGACATGTCTGTCCCATTTGAGGTCCGAACCAATCAAAACACCGAGAATTTTTCACATATTCAACTATCTGAAGATCAGTGTCTAGGATTTGGAGAGGTTGAAATTGGTGAGGATTTCTCATGAAACACACATTCATGTTACAACATTTCTCAGAATTGATTTTCATGTTGTTACGCAAAGCCCACTCACTAAATTCATTTAAGACTGGTTGGATAGTTGTTGGGTGATTACTTAAACAATTCTCAACTAATGTCATATCATCAACATATTTGAGGCTCAGGACCTTATTGTTAACAGGGTCCCTAGAACTGATAGCACCATTAAATTTAACTAGAAATCCTAACGGGCCAAACTTTGTTCCTTGGGGTAGTCCCCCCTTTCAAAACATTGAAGTTAGAGAACACATTTTTGTACCTGACACACTGGGATCGCTGGGCTAAAAAAATACATATCCATGGAATTAACGATGGGCGTGTGCCCATACCAAGTAGGTCTTGAATGAGAACATTATGATCAACATGGTCAAATGCTTTACTGAAATCTGTGATTACCACACTGCTGTAACTTTTAGGGGACTCAGCATGAAAACAAAGATTATCAACAAGCTTAACAAGATAATGAGCAGTAGACACCCCTTTTCTATTTCCGAACTGGTTCTGGTCTAGATTCACTTGAATATCCGAAGAAATCCATTCAACAACAAAATGCTCGGCTACTTTGGCAAAATGATCTGTTAAAGACACAGGTCGGAGCTTGTTCCATGTTGGTGGAGAGCTCTTTGGAATTGGAACAATAATTGCCTTTTTCCACTGGTTAGGAAATACACCCTCGTGGTACGACGAATTAAGGATATTTGTGAGGGGCTTACTCAATTCATATGCAAATTCACGAATAATTGATGCTGGGATTCTATCTGGCCCACCTGCTTTCCTGCTTGGAATTTTTCGAAGTTGTTTGTAAACCTCCCAAACCTGAACTGAAGGGCAAGGTTCGGGTGATGGTAAATAACTAGGCAAGATTGACAAATCCAGCGGATCAAGATCACCAGCTACTGATGTGAAAAACTCATTAACTGCATTTGCAATAGCAAAGTCGTCATTGCGATCAGTCCCAGGGGGAGGAATAACTGCTGGATCGGAGGTGGAGCCAGATGTCATCATGTTTATGGTGCGGTACCATGTAGCTGGGTTGTTACGTTTTAACCTTTGCACTCGGTTATGATAATAATCTTTTTTGGCAATGTTAATAAGACGAATAATCTTATTTCTCATCAACTTCCATCTTAAGTTGCCGTGAGAAAACAACACCTGTCTCTGCTTAATCAAAGACTTAATCTCAACCGTCATCCAAGGTTTATCAGTTGTGTGTAATTTTATGGTTTTGGATGGAAAGAACATATCAATTGCATCATCTAAAACACTGTAAAATATATCCAATTTTTGCTGGGTACCTGACACAGAGTAAACCTCAGGCCAATCGTATTCTGTGATCCATTGGCCAAATTCACGCACAGACGACTGTTTAATTGGTCTAGTGGTCTTGGTATGTGTGTCGTTTGAACGAGTGGTGTGTATTTTGGGGTTCCAAAAGACTATATTATGATCACTTTGTCCGAGAGGTGCCATAATGATTGGAGGTTCATAGTGACTAGGGATGTTAGTAATGATCTTGTCAAAAACAGCTGAGCCTCTTGTGTAACTATTTACCACCTGTACAAATGAACCAGTTATCAATTGGCTAATATCTAGGTGATTCATATCACCTGCAATGACAATGCCTGCATCTGGATGATCAGTAGTAATTCTATCTACAGTTTCTTGTAAATGGCAAATCAGGATTTCTGTATTGGGGTCATTAGGTGGAGAGTATACTGTACAATAAAACAAGCAAGATATGGACCTGGGTAAAAATGCCGGTCTAATTTTAACCCAAATTACCTCAAGCTGTTCAGGAATAAGAACAGGGTAGTTCGTGGCAATTAATGAATCATGAGAGTACAATGCTACGCCACCGCCACGTCGGTCTTATCTTGACCTTGAAAACAAGCAATATTTATCAATAGCCACTTGATCAACAGGCGTATCTTTTTGAAACCAGGTTTCAGAAACACAAGCAATATCAACCTGTTCATCATGCAAGAATGATCTGAATTCATCCATCTTATTAACTAAAGATCGTGGGTTACACACAACCATTCTAGGCAGGCTTTGATTAGGTCTGGCCGACACCTTTGACATGTTGTTATGGATCTTAACTAAGTAAGCGATATTTACTCTACAGTCACTGTTTGTGGGTTTTCTAGCGATGTCCGGCATGATGACTGGAATGTGACGGTAGGTACGTCTTCCACCTCGGCCTCCCCGGCGCCTTTGTTTTCCATAGTTCTTTAGCCATGCAATATCCGAGGCAGTAGTGACATCCAAGGGATAGTTGCCTCGTAAACCCATCAGTTGATTACGGGAGTACCGAGTGAAACCGTTCTCCAAATCGTTTCGTTTTGGACAGGTAGTGCTTGTGGATTCTGCTATTTGAGGGAGGGCTGGTGGGTGGGAGGTAATCAGCTGTTTATCCAAAAGTTCCAGGTTGAGATTACTGGTCGAATGGCCTTGGCTGATTCCATTATGAAATGTATGGGGGACTCTGCTGGTCACATTGTTAGGCTTAATATCGGAGTCCATAGGCCCAGGATTCTTGGCAATGTCCATCCACCTTGTGATGTCTAACGGAGGGTCTTGGCCAGGGATCAGTAAACAGGTGCAACCATGCCTCGACCACTTCAGTGATGGAACTTTTGTGTGGTGGAATCCAACAGGTGTGCATGCACGCCTACTTCCAGTTAATATTGAAAGACTCACTCGTGTGTTGTAGTAGTAGTGACATACTCGGGGGTATGGGGGGACCGTTGACAACTGAAGAGAAGAACCAGGGTTTATAGACAGTTGAGCATCAACAACAACATATCTGTTTGACCATCCAGTCCATAGTTCCGTAGAAAGGAGCAAGGCCACCAGCAATCTAGGAAGGATATTTGTAGTGGACATGCTGTATACTCCCAATATGGCAGACCCGGTAGAATTGGTGGTCGAAAAAATTACTGCAGGTTATAGTCCCATATCTGAGTCTTTTGTAGTAAACTGAAGCTCAAAACTGGTAGATAAAACAACTAAAGGGCGAATTCCATGAAGTTTAGATAAGGATGGCAAAAAACAACGAAGATTTCGAACGATAATTAAAAAGCCAGAAGGACAAGTTAAAAAAGCCGGCAGCTTCATGAAGAGCGCCCATTACACCATACATTTCCTTTGAGTCAACTTTGAATTACTAATAATAGAATTGAACTATAGTCCTACGTAAGTACGTAAATCGTAATTTATGTTGAAGAGCATTTCTTCTTGCCCTATTTTAATATACATGTTGTGGATTTCCGTCTTACAAGGACGAACAGGAACACAAGTTTGATAGAACAAAACTTAGTTCTTCAATCTTTGCCCATGTCCTAACTTCATTTTCCTTATAATTATTTCCCTCCGTCAAGGAGAGACTCTTGCTCAAAATGATTACACCACAATATTCCCCCCCAAAAAACGCAGCCTGTACATCACGAACAAGTACCAATAAACAACTACAATGAACCACATTGCAATAAAGAAACGTGATGTAAGGCCAAGCAAAAAAAAAAAATGGTTTACACATTGTCTTAATCAAAGAAAAAAATCTTCTTTCATTAACACACACACACACACACACACACACCCATACTTGTTCTGCATACCGTTTGAGCCCCTAAGCACAATACCTACATTTCGAGGTGCCCTCAAACTGTACCAAAATTATGACATGGTGGATGGACGTGTGTGAGTGTGTGAATGAGGGTCCGCCTTATTGGAGGAAATATGGCACATACACAGCCGCACGGATCACGTGACATATTTGCATATTTGTGAATATGCACCATATTTCACAATGGATTTCAATCTGGAGCAAATAAGGAAAACTTCAACCATTGCAATAAGTGTAGTGAGGTGTTTAAATTCATGATTTCAGGAAAGGGGTAGGACAATACGCACGGGGCCATATGAAATATGTACATTTATATGGCAAGAAGTGGAGATTTTCAGACCAATATGAATAAATAAAAATACTTAAAACTCCATAAAATGAGAAGAAAATAAAACTATTGTCAGGTAACAGTACTGAAAAGTTTTATTTAAAAAATCAATGCCAACATTAACATTTTAGTTGTAACATCAGGTTCACTATATGACATCCCTATTGGTAACTCTAGGAGTCAGAAAGTCTTGCTAGTGTGAAAATAAATGTTTTACTACCGTGAATAAATGTGTTCAACTGATTTTGCTTGATAAAACAGTTATAAAATAATTAGTAAAGAATGGACACAATATATGTTTGGACACAATATATATTTAGACACAATATATATTTGGACACAATATATATTTGGACACAATATATATTTGGACACAATATATATTTGGACACAATATGTATTTGGACACAATATGTATTTGGACACAATATGTATTTGGACACAATATATATTTGGACACAATATATATTTGGACACAATATATATTTGGACACAATATATATTTGGACACAATATATATTTGGACACAATATATATTTGGACACAATATATATTTGGACACAATATATATTTGGACACAATATGTATTTGGACACAATATGTATTTGGACACAATATATATTTGGACACAATATATATTTGGACACAATATATATTTGGACACAATATATATTTGGACACAATATATATTTGGACACAATATATATTTGGACACAATATATATTTGGACACAATATATATTTGGACACAATATATATTTGGACACAATATATATTTGGACACAATATATATTTGGACACAATATATATTTGGACACAATATATATTTGGACACAATATATATTTGGACACAATATATATTTGGACACAATATATATTTGGACACAATATATATTTGGACACAATATATATTTGGACACAATATATATTTGGACACAATATATATTTGGACACAATATATATTTGGACACAATATATATTTGGACACAATATATATTTGGACACAATATATATTTGGACACAATATATATTTGGACACAATATATATTTGAAGGTCGTTAATCTTGTAAAAAAAATTGTACTTTTAAGGCAAAAACTTCAGAAAAAAATGTACGTAATAACCAACAACTAATGCCACATAATTTTACATTACCAAGAACTCAATAACACATTAAAATAAATCCCACATTCTTGAATTTTGTAAGAGTTACACTGCCCTGCATTATTGTTGATTCTGGATTAAAGTGGATAAAAAAAAAATCAAATAAAGAACATACAGTATAAGAATTGCATGACTTTTTTTTTTACAAATCCTTACAAGTTTAAATTTTACCACGATGTCAAAGGTGCTATTACATGTAGTCAAGGTACATGGACACTAATTAAAGTGCTGTTCAATTTTCTGTTACAGGTTTGAACATTTTAGATGGTTTGAAATACATTATTGGCAAAATGTACACTTAATGGCCGATTGAACAGAACATGTGTTTCAAAAATGCAGTAAACTTAAAAAGTCACCTGTGGCCTTAGCCTTCAGAAAAACCTCATCCAGTTCACATTGAACCCCATAACACATTAAAACAAATTCTTCATTCTTAAAGAGGATGTTCAACACTCAACAAACCTCGCTTTATTTGTTAGAACTATTATCATCAAATTACTAGACATGAGAAAAAAATATTTATCTCACAGTGAACACAGAAATAGAGTCTTTTTGATGATTTTTCTCTCAACATGCTCAACCCGCAAGCTACCAAAAAATAAATGAAAAGCTCATGACGTCACAGTACGGAGCCTTTTCATTAAATGTCTGCTGCCCCCATTGACAAAATTCCGACAGTTTCAATTTTTGGGTAGCTTGCGGGTTGAGCATGTTGAGAGAAAAATCATCAAAAAGACTCTCTTTCTGTGTTCACTGTGAGATAATTTTTTTTTCTCATGTCAAGTAATTTGATGATTATAGTTCTAACAAATAAAGCGAGGTTTGTTGAGTGTTGAACATCCTCTTTAAATATTGTAAAGAGCCATTGCAAGCCATTGACTTGTAAAGCTTTTAAAGGCCAACCTTGTTTATTCTGCATGGTGTTCACACTCAGTTCAAATAGAGGAGTGATCAGTGTGCAGGTGCGTTCACACTCAGTACAAATAGAGGAGTCTCAGTGTACACACTATGTGACTCCTCTATTTGTACTGAGAATTAACACATCTGTACATCAAGACTCCTCTATTTGTACTGAGAGTGAACACAGATCTACTATCAGTACAATGGAGGATTCTAAGTGTGCAGATGCGTTCACACTCAGTACAAATAGAGGAGTCTCGGTGTACACACTATGCGACTCCTCTATTTGTACTGAGAATTAACACATCTGTACATCAAGACTCCTCTATTTGTACTGAGAGTGAACACAGATCTACTATCAGTACAATGGAGGATTCTAAGTGTGCAGATGCGTTCACACTCAGTACAAATAGAGGAGTCACGGTGTACACACTATGCGACTCCTCTATTTGTACTGAGAATTAACACATCTGTACATCAAGACTCCTCTATTTGTACTGAGAGTGAACACAGATCTACTATCAGTACAATGGAGGATTCTAAGTGTGCAGATGCGTTCACACTCAGTACAAATAGAGGAGTCTCGGTGTACACACTATGCGACTCCTCTATTTGTACTGAGAATTAACACATCTGTACATCAAGACTCCTCTATTTGTACTGAGAGTGAACACAGATGTACTACCAGTACAATGGAGGATTCTAAGTGTGCAGATGCGTTCACACTCAGTACAAATAGAGGAGTCTCGGTGTACACACTATGCGACTCCTCTATTTGTACTGAGAATTAACACATCTGTACATCAAGACTCCTCTATTTGTACTGAGAGTGAACACAGATCTACTACCAGTACAATGGAGGATTCTAAGTGTGCAGATGCGTTCACACTCAGTACAAATAGAGGAGTCTCAGTGTACACACTATGTGACTCCTCTATTTGTACTGAGAATTAACACATCTGTACATCAAGACTCCTCTATTTGTACTGAGAGTGAACACAGATCTACTACCAGTACAATGGAGGATTCTAAGTGTGCAGATGCGTTCACACTCAGTACAAATAGAGGAGTCTCATAGTGTGTACACCGAGACTCCTCTATTTGTACTGAGAATTAACACATCTGTACATCAAGACTCCTCTATTTGTACTGAGAGTGAACACAGATCTACTATCAGTACAATGGAGGATTCTAAGTGTGCAGATGCGTTCACACTCAGTACAAATAGAAGAGTCTCGGTGTACACACTATGCGACTCCTCTATTTGTACTGAGAATTAACACATCTGTACATCAAGACTCCTCTATTTGTACTGAGAGTGAACACAGATCTACTACCATTACAATGGAGGATTCTAAGTGTGCAGATGCGTTCACACTCAGTACAAATAGAGGAGTCTCGGTGTACACACTATGCGACTCCTCTATTTGTACTGAGAATTAACACATCTGTACATCAAGACTCCTCTATTTGTACTGAGAGTGAACACAGATCTACTATCAGTACAATGGAGGATTCTAAGTGTGCAGATGCGTTCACACTCAGTACAAATAGAGGAGTCACGGTGTACACACTATGCGACTCCTCTATTTGTACTGAGAATTAACACATCTGTACATCAAGACTCCTCTATTTGTACTGAGAGTGAACACAGATACTATCGGTACAATGGAGGATATTCTAAGTGTTCACACTCAGTACAAATAGAGGAGTCTCGGTGTGCACACTGAGACTCCTCTATTTGTCCTTAGTGAACACATCTGCTCATTGGAGAAAATATGGCAAACAGCCTCTAGCTGCACAGATCACGTGACATATTTGTGAATGCACCATATTTCACAATGTATTTCAATCTGGAGCAAATGGGGAAAAACTTCAACCATTGCAATTAGTGTAGTGGGTACATGCATACACCAGCTGTGATGCAATTTTCTTTTACAGGTTTGAACATTACAAAAAAAAGAGGGTTTGAAATACATTATTGGCAAAATGTACACTTAATGCCCGATTGAACAGAACATGTGTTTCAAAAATGCAGTAAACTTAAAAAGTCACATGTGGCCTTAGCCTTCAGAAAAAACCTCATCCAGTTGACATCACTAAGAACCCCATAACACATTAAAACAAATTCTTCATCTCAATATTGTAAAAGACCCATTGCAAGCCATTGCCTTGTATCATTGTTGATCTTGGATTAAATTTGAAAAATACTAAAGCAGGATTCCAAGTGACTGACAGTGGTACCGCGACAACAAACAATATGGCACTGGTCATGTTGGAACATGTACCTCCAGGCTGGCAGTGTGGTTAGCAGAATAGTTTCACCATTTTGTCCATCTAGATTTGAAAATGCAAATACAATGTAGAGTAATTTAGTCCAAGATGTCAAAATTACTATACATTATGTAGCAATCAAAACCTCAATTAGCACAGTCAAACTTCATAAAATAGCAAACTAAGTCAACATTAAAGGGTCTCTGCAATGGGAATATTATGGCTTGAACATGTGCCAATAAAAACTGTACATGGGGACTGTGATTTTACTTTTATTTTTCCTTATATTTTGGCTGTTGGTTCCCTGCATGAGTATGCATGAAAATCCCCCGTTTTGCAAAGCCATTCAAAGGAAAACCAAATGGTGATTTGAAACCAAAATAAGACTTGCCATTCATTATTTGTCAGTATATTCTCTGTATGAAGGCAATAAACTAACCTGACTGAAAAAAGCACTGCAGCCGCCCTTTAAAGGAAAATTATAATTGACAGTAAGCTTTTTATATAATGCCAACCTTGTATATTATGCATGGCCATGCTTCTCTGATAGCATGAAATTCAAGAAGGGCAACATGTTGCTCATCAGATAATAGCAACCAATAATCATTCTCATAAAATCCAGCTGCTCCATGGATGTCAAAAAGTTTGCAAAACTGTACGATTTGATAAACAACTGACACTTCCTTTGTTACAAAGTACGCAATGGTAGGAAGATCTGCATCTGGTACATGTACATCCATGCTAACATACATTGTGGAATGCTGTGTAAAATGAATCCCCAAATTAGGTATTAATTAACAATGTAACATGTGATCAAGGCCGACAAAAAGTGAGTAGTTTCCCTGTTAATGTGCACATTAAGACTCCTCTATTTGTACTGAGAGTGAACACAGATCTACTACCATTACAATGGAGGATTCTAAGTGTGCAGATGCGTTCACACTCAGTACAAATAGAGGAGTCTCGGTGTACACACTATGCGACTCCTCTATTTGTACTGAGAATTAACACATCTGTACATCAAGACTCCTCTATTTGTACTGAGAGTGAACACAGATCTACTACCAGTACAATGGAGGATTCTAAGTGTGCAGATGCGTTCACACTCAGTACAAATAGAGGAGTCTCGGTGTACACACTATGCGACTCCTCTATTTGTACTGAGAATTAACACATCTGTACATCAAGACTCCTCTATTTGTACTGAGAGTGAACACAGATCTACTACCAGTACAATGGAGGATTCTAAGTGTGCAGATGCGTTCACACTCAGTACAAATAGAGGAGTCTCGGTGTACACACTATGCGACTCCTCTATTTGTACTGAGAATTAACACATCTGTACATCAAGACTCCTCTATTTGTACTTAGAGTGAACACAGATGTACTACCAGTACAATGGAGGATTCTAAGTGTGCAGATGCGTTCACACTCAGTACAAATAGAGGAGTCTCGGTGTACACACTATGCGACTCCTCTATTTGTACTGAGAATTAACACATCTGTACATCAAGACTCCTCTATTTGTACTGAGAGTGAACACAGATCTACTACCAGTACAATGGAGGATTCTAAGTGTGCAGATGCGTTCACACTCAGTACAAATAGAGGAGTCACGGTGTACACACTATGCGACTCCTCTATTTGTACTGAGAATTAACACATCTGTACATCAAGACTCCTCTATTTGTACTGAGAGTGAACACAGATGTACATCAATACAACCAATTACTATAACTCTTCATTTTGTCCTGTGTGTTATCAATACAACCAATTACTATAAATCTTCATTACTATAACTTCTCATTTTGTCCTGTGTGTTATCAATATAACAAATTACTATAACTCTTCATTACTATAACTCCTCATTACTATAACTCCTCATTTTGTCCTGTGTGTTATCAATACAACCAATTACTATAACTCCTCATTACTATAACTCCTCATTATTATAACTCCTCATTTTGTCCTGTGTGTTATCAATATAACAAATTACTATAACTCTTCATTACTATAACTCCTCATTATTATAACTCCTCATTTTGTCCTGTGTGTTATCAATACAACCAATGGGAGACTTTTGGAGAGTCTGTCTTGAGTCAACAGCGCACGTGCAAACCATGCTTGCGCAATTGTGACCATGCGCGCGTTGTATTGCGCGTGCGTGCGCGTGCGCTGTTGACTCAAGACCGACTCTCCAAAAGTCTCCCATTACTATAACTCCTCATTTTGTCCTGTGTTATCAATACAACCAATATTACTATAACTCCTCATTTTGTCCTGTGTTATCAATACAACCAATTACTATAACTCTTCATTACTCTAACTCCTCATTACTGTAACTCCTCATTTTGTCATGTGTGTTATCAATACAACCAATGGGAGACTTTTGGAGAGTGTGTCTTGAGTCAACAGCGCACGTGCAAACCATGCTTGCGCAATTGTGACCATGCGCGCGTTGTATTGCGCGTGCGTGCGCGTGCGCTGTTGACTCAAGACCGACTCTCCAAAAGTCTCCCATTACTATAACTCCTCATTTTGTCCTGTGTTATCAATACAACCAATATTACTATAACTCCTCATTTTGTCCTGTGTTATCAATACAACCAATTACTATAACTCTTCATTACTATAACTCCTCATTTTGTCCTGTGTTATCAATACAACCAATATTACTATAACTCCTCAATTTGTCCTGTGTGTTATCAATACAACCAATATTACTATAACTCCTCATTTTGTCCTGTGTTATCAATACAACCAATTACTATAACTCTTCATTACCTCCTCATTTTGTCCTGTGTGTTATCAATACAACGAATATTACTATAACTCTTCATTACTATAACTCCTCATTTTGTTCTGTGTTATCAATACAACCAATTACTATAACTCCTCATTACTATAACTCAATACAACCATTGGGAGACTTTTGGAGAGTCGGTCTTGAGTCAACAGAGCACGTGCACGCACGCGCAAAATGCGCACATGCTCACAATTGCGCAAGCATGGTTTGCGCGTGCGCTGTTGACTCAAGACAGACTCTCCAAACGTCTCCCATTGCTCAAACTCCTCATTACTATAACTCCTCATTTTGTCCTGTGTGTTATCAATACAACCAATATTACTATAACTCCTCATTTTGTCCTGTGTGTTATCAATACAACCAATAACTCCTCATTTTGTCCTGTGTGTTATCAATACAACCAATTACTATAACTCCTCATTACTATAACTCCTCATTTTGTCCTGTGTGTTATCAATACAACCAATTACTACAGTGGAACGCCACTATAACGAACACGATGGGATGCACAGAAATTGTTTGTTATAGCGGACGTTCGTTATAGTGAACATGTTCAGCATGCCTATACATTGTAAACAAAAATTGGGAGCCAAGGATGATGTTCGGTACAGCAAAATGTTCAGTATAGCGGTGTTCGTTGTAGTTGCGTTCCACTGTATAACTTCTCATTTTGTCCTGTGTGTTGTCAATACAACCAATTACTATAACTCCTCATTTTGCCCTGTGTGTTATCAATACAACCAATTACTATAAATCTTCATTACTATAACTCCTCATTTTGTCCTGTGTGTTATCAATACAACCAATTACTATTTAACTCTTCATTACTATAACTCCTCATTACTATAACTCCTCATTTTGTCCTGTGTGTTATCAATACAACCAATTACTATTTAACTCTTCATTACTATAACTCCTCATTACTATAACTCCTCATTTTGTCCTGTGTGTTATCAATACAACCAATATTACTATAACTCTTCATTACCTCCTCATTTTGTCCTGTGTGTTATCAATATAACAAATTACTATAACTCTTCATTACTATAACTCCTCATTACCTCCTAATTTTGTCCTGTGTGTTATCAATACAACCAATTACTATATCTCTTCATTACTATAACTCCTCATTACCTCCTCATTTTGTCCTGTGTGTTATCAATATAACAAATTACTATAACTCTTCATTACCTCCTCATTTTGTCCTGTGTGTTATCAATATAACAAATTACTATAACTCCTCATTACCTCCTCATTACCTCCACATAACAACTTAATTTGACATTTGTTTTTTTGTTTTTTCAAAATTAATCTCATACTTTTCTAGTTATTAACAAAATGGTCTCAGAAAAACTTCTTGGGGCACTGTAAAACTCCACAATTTGGCCATTGTGTCAACACAAATTTCTGGTCATGTTATTACTTGATCAATACAACTTTTACAAAACATTTTACTTAAATGTATTTTTTTCAATACACCCTCAGATTCGAGTGAACACAAATTATAATTAAATCATCAAACAACCACAAGGAAAACTGACTGAATTTTAAAGTCATTGAAATGTGAACAAAGAAAAATTGACTGTAGTGGGATTCGAACTGGCGACCTCCTGAATACCGTACAGGTGCTCTACCAACTGAGCCATCCAGCCCTACGTTGGTGGTGACCCCAATATTGGAGTCACCACCAACAGTATTCAGGAGTTTGCCGGTTCGAATCCCGCTCCAGTAAATTTTTCTTTGTTCACTTTTCAACAAATTATAATTACTATTTTTGTTTTTATGTTAAGAGTCACCTAAAATTTAAACTCACCAATTTCTCTTAGTGAACACAACTTAAAAAACAACAACATTATGACCATCTCAACACGTATAATTCCTTGTTTTGTACTGTGTCATCACAACTATTGTTAATAGTCTTTTTTGTTGACACAACTTATTGGTACATATTAAATCTTTTATATAGATATCATTCTTTCCTTCCGAATGCATGGAGTTAAGAACAGTGAGCATTAATAAGCAGTGTTGTCAAATCAAATGCTTTTTACTAATTTCTTGTACAAATGTTTTTGCAACTCATTTCTTGAACATACAAAGAATTTTAAAAATATGTAAATTACACTTAAATGAATACCCTGTGGGTTGTCACAAAAGAAATTAAGATGGAGTGACTGGGATAGACAGGAGAAAAGACAACAGATACAGGTCTGTTTATAATGAAAGACTTTGTAGAATCGGTTTAGAGTCACCAGCGCACGCGCAAACCATGCTTGCGCAATTGTGAGCAAGCGCGCGTTGCTTTGCGCGTGTGTGTGCTGTTGACTTGAAGACCGGCTCTCCAAAGTCTCCCATTTACTTGGATTATTGCATGAATGTTTAATATGATAATCCCATTCTCACATACAGTTCAGGTACATATGCATTTTTAGTTTTCTTCTCTTTATTTCACAGTTCTTATCTGGCTTGTCAGTATATTGTACATGTACTATGGATTTTTTTCTGCCTGCTTGTTTTTTCTCCTGTCTGCTTGTATTAGATTCCACACTTTCGATTTAATTTGAACAACTGTTCTATTTTGCAAAATAGTGTGTTTGGCCATTGCATCCTTACACATTCCCTCAGTGGGAGTTTTTCCCAATTGAAAACATTTCCTCAAATCTGGATGATGCAACACTGCATCAACTTCTTGCTGGTTCCAAGCCCTCTTACAAACAGATTTTTTAGCCTGTTTGAATCCCATTGACTTAATGTTTTTATACCTGACACTAGAGCCAGTGCTTCCAACACTTGAAACGCTCGTTCCAGGTTCTGAGTTACTACATGTACCTAGTGTTTCATGGCACTGCCCTTCGTCATCTGACTGTGACTGTGTACATGTACTTGGCACTTGGCAATCATCCTCATCATCTGACTGTGTACACGTACTTTGCTCATTCATCAGTCTGTCTGTGTCCTCAAGTACAACTTCATCTAGGGATTTGCCTTTGAATTCATGTATTTTTCCCTGTTCTAATGCATCAAGAAGTTTTCCTACTTTGCCTAGTATAAGGGCCTCATGGGGCAGCCTGTAATACTCCCTGTGTACAGCAATGTTATGGCCTAAATGATTTGCCAATTGTTCCAGCTCATGCTTTTTCAAATTCAACAACTGACTCATGGTAGCCACATGTTTCCTTAGTCTGGTTGCAGTCACAGTCTCAGGGTTATCAGCTTTACACTGTTTTGCAAGCTTGCGCAAACAATCACATCCCCTGTGCGGACCCATTGCATCTGCATTAATCCGAGCAAAAACATAGGGATTTTCGGGGTGAACACCAACTTGTTCACGGGAACCAACCAAGATATCAACAGATTCTCTCATGTTTGGAGTGAAAAGTAGTGGCACTCCTCTATTCCGTTTCCCTCGTATGTACACTAGGGACAACCTGCTAATGGATAGTTTCTCTGACAGAGACAATGATTCCATGACATCACCATGAGCATCTACTCCACGTGCTACATTCTTTTGGTAAGTTTCCACTTTCAGAAACTGTGTTTCTCCTGGTCTTCTCCTGTTATACACAATGAGCTGTGCCAGTGTTAATTGGGCTAACTGTGTAAATGTCTCCCCTGAAATCCCTGACTGTCGTATTTGAGATTTTAGCCTGTGTTCTTCTTCACGCATGTGTTTGTGCAATTTCATGATATCTTGTGTAAGTGGCAGCCTTTTAGGTTCATTCCATTTGGCAGCACTCGCCTGTCTTAATGCGTGACCAGAGACTCTCGTACTCCATTCCAATTCCATAAGTCGTTTAAAGCCTGCTGCATTATGCCCATCATCAACAAAAAACCCCGTTTTAAGGGCTTCGGCGTCTACTATTTCGGCCATCCTATTAAGAATATGGCCATGTTTCCGGGCCAATGATGGAGTAGAAAACTGAAAGGTTGTATCATCAAACTTTGAACATTTCAATGCCGCATCAACAACAATGTCAAAGTTTCTAGGATGGACTAAGTCCTTTGCACAACATATTCTCTCATTAAGGCTGCGTGCAGCAGACAGCAAACGTGAGGCCTCTCTCATTTTCTGCGCAATGTAATGGTTACTGTTGTTTGTATGCCCTGCAGCAGCAGCATAATGCTCCCCCAGTTTCAAGATGAGTGGGTCATTTCGGGCAACCATGGTGATATGGTCTTGCTCCATTCCACTGAGTACACTTTTCAGACATTTAGAGATATCATGCGGTATTGGCATGAGGGCTGCCCCTGCTCTTATATGTCTAGAACCTTTTTTGTTCGTTTTACGTTGAGGACATGTTTTTTTATGTCGGTAGAGAGCCTTTCTCTTGTAAAGGCCTCGGCAGTCTGAACAAAACATGAACTCACTTGTTTTCGACTTATCACCATAGTTCGGCCTCTTATGAACAATTAGCTCACCCTTTTCTTCACCAGCCATCACTCTCTTATTATGTTCGTAATCCCCTGCTTTTCGCAAATTTGCAATGAGGTTACATCTCTCTTTGCTTTTTTTTTTCAGACCAAGTATTTTCCCGACTTCACTCTCTTCTGAATGTGTGTCCTCCCAGTGTTCTGGCAACTTTTTGTAAGGTTTCTGACAAAACACACAGTAATGTCTCTTGTCCCACACTCTTTGTCCCTTTTTGGCTGCGTTTGCCGAGGACACTACCCAAGCATTTTTTTCTTGCAGATTTCTTTTCTGTTTACCCTTACCCCTTTTTCCTCTTTTTGAGGGTGACACATTTTCTGGGTTCTCTTTGTTCCTACGCTTGGAGCCGCAAGAAGTGTTGGCTGGTGTTACTTGGAAATTACTAGTACTTGTACCTTCTTCATCTGATTCTGATTCTGACACAATCCCAGATTTTGGAACCTTAGCCTTGGTTGTGCAAGATCTCTGTTTTGGAATTTCATCCAAATTGTCTGAGAAATCACTGCTGTCAGATGACACCAAATCCTCTTCACTCCATCTTGAGGGCTCATACACACTGGAATCAGATTCATCAACTGACATTCTATCAGAATCAGATTCATCGGCATGGGAAGAAGGTGCATTTTCAACACTAGCATATGCTGTGGATGGCTCATGAGGAAACACGCCGAGTTGAGCTGTGCTATCTGAAACGTGAACTAACAAATTTACATTATTAGGGCTCTCTGGTCCTCCTTCAGAGATGTCTGCAGGGATGCCTTCATAGATGTCTACATGGGCATTATTTGCCTATGTGGACATATGTGACCCGTTGACATGGATAAACCTGTCGTCCAATCGCTCTGCAAATGAAATTTCAGAAAAATCAACAGATGTGAAATGAGGGTGCTTTGATTTTTCCACAATAACTGACAGGTTTTTATCAGGTGTTACACTACAGGCTTGTTGTGTTGCAGTGGAGGCTTCATCGGTTGTAACACTACAGGCTTGGTGTGTTGCAGTGGAGGCTTCATCGGGTGTAACACTACAGGCTTGGTGTGTTGCAGTGGAGGCTTCATCGGGTGTAACACTACAGGCTTGGTGTGTTGCAGTGGAGGCTTCATCGGGTGTAACACTACAGGCTTGGTGTGTTGCAGTGGAGGCTTCATCTGGTGTAACACTACAGGCTTGGTGTGTTGCAGTGGAGGCTTCATCTGGTGTAACACTACAGGCTTGGTGTGTTGCAGTGGAGGCTTCATCGGGTGTAACACTACAGGCTTGGTGTGTTGCAGTGGAGGCTTCATCGGGTGTTACACTACAGGCTTGGTGTGTTGCAGTGGAGGCTTCATCGGATGTTACACTACAGGCTTGTTGTGTTGCAGTGGAGGCTTCATCGGATGTTACACTACAGGCTTGGTGTGTTGCAATGGAGGCTTCATCGGATGTTACACTACAGGCTTGGTGTGTTGCAGTGGAGGCTTCATCTGGTGTAACACTACAGGCTTGGTGTGTTGCAATGGAGGCTTCATCGGGTGTAACACTACAGGCTTGGTGTGTTGCAGTGTAGGCTTCATCGGGTGTAACACTACAGGCTTGGTGTGTTGCAATGGAGGCTTCATCGGATGTTACACTACAGGCTTGGTGTGTTGCAGTGGAGGCTTCATCGGGTGTAACACTACAGGCTTGGTGTGCTGCAATGGAGGCTTCATCGGATGTTACACTACAGGCTTGGTGTGTTGCAGTGGAGGCTTCATCTGGTGTAACACTACAGGCTTGGTGTGTTGCAATGGAGGCTTCATCGGGTGTAACACTACAGGCTTGGTGTGTTGCAGTGGAGGCTTCATCAGGTGTAACACTACAGGCTTGGTGTGTTGCAATGGAGGCTTCTTTGGGTGTTACACTACAGGCTTTCTGATTTGTTTCATTCTCAGATCCTGTAATATTGATCAAAATATAAGAATTACAGAGTTTCCCTTTGCACCCTAGTATTCTGAACAAATCTAAATCGCAGGGGAATGAAAGTACCTGGATGTCTGCGATGATCTATAGGGCTTAATTTCTTTTGAGTCAGTTATTTTCAGCTACTGCATTTATCATCATACAAGATGCCAGATGCCATGGTATTAATTCATCTTCATGAGTGAGCAATCATAATTGCACAATTTCTGTGCATCCCGGTTTGTTTGTTATAGTAGCGTTTCACTGTAATTCATTTATAGCGAGTGTGAATAGTCTAGAAGCACTACCATTGCGTGGACTCTGCATGTAATTTAATTATATCGAGTGTGAACAGTCTAAGCGCTACCATTGCGTATAATCATACAGTTGTGCACATAGTATATGGATTTAATGAATATTTAAATGAAAGTTAATGTATGTAATTCAATTATAGCGAGTGTGTACGGTCTAAGCGGCACCATTATGTGGACTCAGTATGTAACTCAATTATAGCGAGTGTGTACGGTCTAAGCGGCACCATTATGTGGACTCAGTATGTAACTCAATTATAGCGAGTGTGTACGGTCTAAGCGGCACCATTATGTGGACTCAGTATGTAACTCAATTATAGCGAGTGTGTACGGTCCAAGCACCACCATTATGTGGAATCAGTATGTAACTCAATTATAGCGAGTGTGTACGGTCTAAGCGGCACCATTATGTGGACTCAGTATGTAACTCAATTATAGCGAGTGTGTACGGTCAAAGCGGCACCATTATGTGGACTCCATATAATAATACAATGAATTGTATGTAACTCAATTATAGCGAGTGTGTACGGTCAAAGCGGCACCATTACGTGGACTCCATATAATAATACAATGAATTGTATGTAACTCGATCAATTATAGCGATCCGTGTTGAATTCTTAAATTTTCAACACAGGTCACTTTCGGTCAGTTTTCACACTACTCAGCGCAACACTGGCATTTGCTTGACATGTGTAATGTTTCGACCCGTGTATTGCACGATCGTTTTTCTACAGACGGGTTCGCGCTTTCACTGTATTGCCATGTCAGGCCTTCACTCTCCAAAATGGCGGCACCCGGTATTTTTGAGACAACGTTCATGTTGTTCATGTATTTCAGAGTTGTAGCAAGGAGGAGATATAATATCGAAATGAACACAAAAAGTACTCGCGGAATTTTTTGACATGGACGCTTTCAGCAGGACGGTCAAGGGATACTTATTTTTGTTTGTTGCATGCTAACCATGACCAAAGATCATAGCGCCGCGATGCTACTACCATATGGAAGGAAAAAACTTTTCATTCCTCCATGCTGCTACAGTGTGCTGCCACACGTAATTGTACAAAAGTGCACTCGGCCGCTACGATACACAGATCAAATTCAAGTGCAACAATTGCATGAATAATCATACAATGGACACTGTACACATTTGCATTTAATCAATATTCACATGAAAGTTACACATATATTTCTAGTTGACTGACTTACCTCCACTCACATGGTCTTGTTCATGGTTTTGAGTACCGGTGGTAGTATCCTAGAAACAAATAGAACAATGAAGAATCTGAGGAAAAACTACTTTGAGTTAATCTGAGAGAAACTACTTTGAGTCATCCAAAGGCTGACTTTGAGATACATAGTTTTGACTTAGTATAATCAAAGTCGCCTGCAAAGTCGTCTTTCAGAAACAACAAGGGCGTGCATAGTGAAGTTCTGCTCACTGATTTGAAAAGATGAATGGACACTTTTGTGACTCTGCGAGCAGGTCGAAAAATACTAGACAACATGCAGTAACAATGTACCCTTCCGGCCTATCAATCAAACTATGTGCATTGACCAGGAAGCAAAAGCTTAACAACAGTTGGCGTTGCTAAGGTGGGCGAAGCTTAAGAGAATAGCCGGAACGGTCCATTGTCAAAAGAGGGTGCCGCTGATACGTATATACAGCAGAAATAATCTGGAAACAACAAAAACTATTTTATTGTCTATTCTTACTTCAAGATTTTCCGATGATTTTGTGCAAACTGTAAAGTTTGTGACGCAGGGCTACTCAAATCGACATACAGAAACCATGGACAAAAGATGTGCAGTTCAGTCGCCCCGGCTCCGCATGGCTTGATTTACACCGCTAGGCCGTGCTTGAAAAACGGCAGTGATTTCACAAAATTGACCATGAAAAACGCGGGTGCACTGCTCGCTAGCTATAAAATGTTGACTTCACTGGACCATGGAGGAAGGAAAGACATACATGTAGCGAGCTTCATAAAAATGGCCACCGAACACGGCCGGCGGCTGAAAATCGCTATACTGAACGATCGCTATACCGGACAAATTTTGTACATCCCACGGACTTTGTTATATCGGCGTTCCACTGTATAAATAAAACATGCATGACTCACATCATTGGTGTCAATGATGTTTTTATGAACACAGAAAAGTGATAAAGAATGTTTAAACTTACTTCCTGATTTGTTTGATTGTTTGCCACTGGCCATTTTGGCAATGATTCCTGACAAGCCTGAGTCTCTGGTCCATTCTCAGATCCTGTAATAATATTCAAAATATACAAATTACAGCGTTTCCCTTTGCACTCCAGAATTAACATGTCATTTATGTTTACACAGGGTAGCAATTCACATTTCATGTTATACAGAGACTTAATATTAGCTGATATGAATATTCAAACTAAAATGATTATCCAGATTGCTGGAACAGTGGATTATGTCTGCATTTCAGAGCTACCAAGTCTCACGCATTGTGCGTGAGACTCACGCATTTAGGGTCCGTCTCACGGTCTCATGCATGATGTCTCAACACGGGTGAACGCCGTGTTGAAATCTTGCAGTGTGAAAAGGTCAGTCACTTTAACACATGTAGATCGGACCCGTGTTCAACCCGGAGATTTTGTGTAGTGTGAAAAGGCCTTAAGTGCAACAATTGCATGAATAATCATACAATGGACACTGTACACATTTGCATTTAATCAATATTCACATGAAAGTTACACATATATTTCTAGTTGACTGACTTACCTCCACTCACATGGTCTTGTTCATGGTTTTGAGTACCTGTGGTAGTATCCTAGAAACAAATAGAACAATGAAGAATCTGAGGAAAAACTACTTTGAGTAAATCTGAGAGAAACTACTTTGAGTCATCCAAAGGCTGACTTTGAGATACATAGTTTTGACTTAGTATAATCAAAGTCGCCTGCAAAGTCGTCTTTCAGAAACAACAAGGGCGTGCATAGTGAAGTTCTGCTCACTGATTTGAAAAGATGAATGGACACTTTTGTGACTCTGCGAGCGGGTCGAAAAATACTAGACAACATGCAGTAACAATGTACCCTTCCGGCCTATCAATCAAACTATGCGCATTGACCAGGAAGCAAAAGCTTAACAACGGTTGGCGTTGCTAAGGTGGGCGAAGCTTAAGAGAATAGCCGGAACGGTCCATTGTCAAAAGAGGGTGCCGCTGATACGTATATACAGCAGAAATAATCTGGAAACAACAAAAACTATTTTATTGTCTATTCTTACTTCAAGATTTTCCGATGATTTTGTGCAAACTGTAAAGTTTGTGACGCAGGGCTACTCAAATCGACATACAGAAACCATGGACAAAAGATGTGCAGTTCAGTCGCCCCGGCTCCGCATGGCTTGATTTACACCGCTAGGCCGTGCTTGAAAAACGGCCGTGATTTCACAAAATTGACCATGAAAAACGCGGGTGCACTGCTCGCTAGCTATAAAATGTTGACTTCACTGGACCATGGAGGAAGGAAAGACATACATGTAGCGAGCTTCATAAAAATGGCCACCGAACACGGCCGGCGGCTGAAAATCGCTATACTGAACGATCGCTATACCGGACAAATTTTGTACATCCCACGGACTTTGTTATATCGGCGTTCCACTGTATAAATAAAACATGCATGACTCACATCATTGGTGTCAATGATGTTTTTATGAACACAGAAAAGTGATAAAGAATGTTTAAACTTACTTCCTGATTTGTTTGATTGTTTGCCACTGGCCATTTTGGCAATGATTCCTGACAAGCCTGAGTCTCTGGTCCATTCTCAGATCCTGTAATAATATTCAAAATATACAAATTACAGCGTTTCCCTTTGCACTCTAGAATTAACATGTCATTTATGTTTACACAGGGTAGCAATTCACATTTTATGTTATACAGAGACTTAATATTTGCTGATATGAATATTCAAACTAAAATGATTATCCCGATTGCTGGAAAAGTGGATTATGTCTACATGTTGATGTCTGAACCTTTCAGGAATTACTACTGATAGTTAAATACTACATGTATGAAGACTTTCAGTTATTAAAGCAAATACATATATTCTTACATGAAACTATATTGCAGTGAGTTTGAAAAGATACATCACCATCACTACGTGGATATAAACATAACATGATCTGCGTGGCCTCTACATGCTATTAGTAGTAATCAGTTCCAGAGTTGTAATGAATCGAGTCAATGACTCGACTCGAGTCCCGAAGGCTAAATGACTCGACTCGACTCGAGTCATTGAGAACATATGACTCGACTCGACTCGAGTCTCTCATTTGAATGACTCGACTCGAGTAAGGCCAATAAGACTCAAGTCCCCCTTTTTGTTTTCATTAATTAAACCTTTCACACTGTTGGGCGTGCACTGCGGGCCACAGAATACACTTTGACATAGAATGCTGTGTGACATGTATGGTATTCCATGCGGCCCGCAGTGGCGCGAAAGGTTTAGAGTAAAGTATGTCACTCACTTGTCGTGAACCAATTGTATTTTTTTTTAAGCAAACAAATTCCAGTCTAAAATGTGTGACTCGAATTGACTCGAGCTAAATAATTGACTCGACTCGACTCGACCTTCTTGACCTAATGACTCGACTTGACTCGAGTCACTTCTTTAAAATGACTCGACTCGACTCGAGTCACTTCTTTGAAATGACTTGACTCGAGTCACAAAAAACAGTGACTCGTTACAACTCTGATCAGTTCTGAGAGTATTTTAAGATATATCATTGATTCATTGTCACTGAAAGCTAGATATAAACGAACAATGAACATTTTAAGTGTAAGTGGGATCAATTTAAAGGGCGAGCGTGCACTATTTTGCTTTCACTATACAGTTGTTAAAATTTGCACATTAATTTTCAGTTAAGTCAATTACCTTTGCTGATGCAGTCTTGTTCACTGTCCTGAATATCACAGTTATCAAAAAAGAAAATGCCAACAATGAAAATGATTACTTAGATTTAAGGCTATGCATGGCAAAAGTACATAAAGTGAGTATGGGGTGGCTCTGAAAAGAGCCAGTTAACTCAACGTTCCAGAGTATACCGGCCGAAACGTTGAGTTAGCCGGCTCTTTTCAGAGCCACCCCATACTCACAAGAGAGATATACATGTACCGTGTCAAATGGTGTTACCGCAATCCTTACTTTAATGAAAATGATTAATCCGAGGAAACGCATCATCCAGATATACATGTATGATGTAACAAGCTAACTTAAAAATACATCATGGGCATGACTTACTAATTTACATGAAAATCAATTTTATATGTGCAATGATTGTCAAAACATATTTCTTTTACATCAGATTTTTCAAATGTTCAACTCCTCTATATTGACCAAATATGGAAATTCTTCTACCTTTGGCACATAAATAATGAAAAAAGTCAAAGTGGGGTAGATGTTCATTCTAATTCATCAATGTTTAGTGCTATGTTTTTTCCAAAAAGAGAAATATCAAAGTTAAACAGTGATGCCATATTCTGCTACTCTACAAAAGATTACAATTAATATAGTTCATCAAAGAAACATGATGATCTTTCTGTTTCATTTCGTATGCAAGTGTTGTTTTTCTAAAAAAGACATTCACAATATGAAAATTTGAGATTTTTTTTTTGAAACGTACAAACGAACCTACATGTAGTTGTTGGCAAGTTAAAGATTTATTACCTGTGTCTGGGTGAAAGGAAAATTTAAGGTCATGTAAAAATTATTACATAAACACATCTATTTTATTGTACTTTTATGGAAGGGAATGTTCATACATTAAATATGTAGATGTACAGGATACAAACCTTTCTCCATGGGAGATTTGTTACCCCATAATCAAAACGTAGCTCCTCTCCTGGGAGTATATCCTTCTTGGCGAATAGACATAGCTTTGGTTCATCTTCTGGATTCCCCTTCACCACCTCCATTTTGCAGTTTTCCTTTTTGCCCGTCCCATCATTGACCATCCTTCCCATACCATTGGAAACTGTAGCGTCAATACTTTGTGTGAAGAAAAATAGATATTTTTTCACGAGGGACATACAATATGGTCCCTACTATGAATTAAATGGATACAAATTTTGATTCCAAAACCTGCCCAAACCATCATCAAGTTTCTTAATCACTAAAACTGACAGCTGGTCATCTATGGTAAATGATACATATTACTTTTTGTAAACAACAACAAGAACAACATATTCTTCAGGATAACTTCTTCACGGTCGGAGTGCAAACTGGAGAAAAATAGTTTTCATGCATGCCTGCAAGTCTGTTTGCATCATGTGTATTATTCCATAGTTCTGGAAACAATATGTCTTTGCAAAAATCCTTCAAGCATGTGTGTCAAGTATTCAATAAATTAAGAAATGGCAATAATTATTTAAATTTGATTAAAAGTGAGAGTATAATTATCACCTACCATTTCTTTTGTCCGTTATAAATGAAGTAAAATAAAAAGCTTCCCTTAGATGGAGAATATGTTTGCTCCCTTTTAAGTGCCTGTTTCTTGCTGATTAATTCGCCAGCATACTGTAGGAGAAATTCCTTCTTTTGGAAGGCTTTTGTTGTAAACACTCCATGTCCTATGACAAAGCAAAAACCACTTTTTACTTTCAATAATTCAGTTATTGTAATATGTTGCTTATTCCAAATTGCTAGCTGAGCATTCTGAACCTTTTAGAAGCTTGAACTTAAAACAGTTTTGTAGAAGAACAAATGTATCAAGGAAAATGAACAGCCATACTTTAAATTTATCAGGGGTTAATTGATGTTGATATTGTTATAGCACTGACATATAGGCCTATCCCCCTCCCCCCCCCCAAAAAAAAAACAACCGTGAAAAACAAAACTAAAACATACAAAAACAAGGCAATGTATTTAAGTATTCTCAGGAATTTGCCATTTTTACATTAATAATCAACTCAATGCTGAAAAATAAGCCTTGTATCATTTTGCCTTTTCTTACCAATATAATTGTTAATGTGTTTGCACACAAATCCTTCCTGGTCCCTACCACTTTTACAATCTTGGACTGCCCGCTCCCTTGGGGATGGTCTTTTTTCTCTATACCGAGTCATTCTAAAAAGAGAAAGTAAAATTGCTTGTTACAATTTATATTAAATTTTGATCTTAAAGCTGGACTCCAACGATTTCGAAAAATAAGGTGTTCGCATAAAATTGTGTGCACCTAGCTCCAATTAAGGTAAACATATCATTAACCCTTACTATTAGAAGTTTCTTCATGTGAATTTTAAGCCAGTTTTTACCGTTCCGCATTCGCCAAGAATAAGCCATTTTCTCTCGAATTTGCCGGTTTTTTGTTCATTTACATATCATGAATATTCATGTTTTCCTCAAGTTGATGACGTAGAAGAGGGGATTCGCTTTCCTTATGAATATTTATACACAGTGTGTTACATATTATAAACCCACACGCAATACATGTACTCCCATCATTTCGTTAGTAAAATGGCTGAAAATGATACATATAGCGACCGTCCTTGGGAGGAATACAGCATCGATGAATAATCAATGTACCAATCGGATAGTAATGATCATTCCGGCAGTGATTCAGACAGTTTTAACAAACAGAAACCGCATGTACACAAAACTCATTGGAAATCCCATACAACTCCCGCGCACCGAGGGGGTTCGTTCGTGGACCGTATCCCCTCGACTACGTCACACATTGACATAAATTTAAATAGCGCCACCCACGGCCAGTTTGGGTAAATAGTCCTCAGAATTTACAATTATCATCAAATTTTACTTCCAATATTACCAAATAATAAACAAAAACCAGCCCCATTGTATATTATGAGAAATTTTCATGGAATGAGTAACTTGTTAACGTTAGGCCTAATGTTGGGAAAATATCAACATAAAATATGGAAATATAACATTCGGCATACATGTTATCGTAGGCATCTACAGGACTTATATAAACTTACCATGTGTAGTGACAGCGTAATCCCATGGGCATGGCCAATTACAATTTAGGCTAGGCCTAGCCTAATGTTAGGCCTAATTCAGAGGGCCTATAGGCCTAGGCCTTATTGCAATTGACGTAGTACAATTAATTGAAGACATACAATAAGTAGCAATAAACAAATCACAACCACCAGTCCTATTTTGAAATTAACCTTACAATAAAATTGACTAATTCTGCAGCCTGAGTCAGACAGTCCTTCAATGTCAGTAGTGCTACTAGGCCTAGGCCTAGTGCTACGCAAAACGTTCACAAAACGTATGAGATTTTCCTCATTGATACTGCCAACAACAGCGTTATTTGTACAAGCTGTATGCCTACCAGGCACTGGGGGTATTTCACTTTGCATTTCAGTAATTTTCTTGAATAATAAATGCTAATTCTAACAAAGTAGACCTTTTTTATTAGGCCTAAGTACTCAACATTTTACTTTTTACTGACTACTATGGCTTTATTATTACCTGTACTGCTGCTGAAGTGTAAATATGGCTGCTGCCGATGATTACAGCCATGTGCACTTTCACATGGCCTAGGATGCTATGCATGCAGTTGGCAAAGTGAGCATCACATAATTATGTGGACCTCACCCCATAACAAATCTGCGCTGTGATTGGTCAAAAGTTTCACTCCTTTATCATGACAACAGAGGGCGACATTCGTACACTATGCATTGAGGAAGAAGGCCTCTCCAAGCACATAAGTAACAAGAGGGTGAAAGTCCACACTTGGTTGTTTTTTTTAAACCAACATTCCTTTGTTATGTGGACTTCATTCATTTGAGTTATTTGAGCTAGTCTCATTTCCAGCTTCAAAATAAGCAAAAAACATTCTGTGGACTGAGTGTAAGTCCACATAATGTTAACAGTCCACACTTTGTTGGTGTGCAGACATTTTCAAGTCCACACAGGGATAGCTAAACATACACACCATGTCATAATTTTGGTACAGTTTGAGGGCACCTCGAAATGTAGGTATTGTGCTTAGGGGCTCAAACGGTATGCAGAACAAGTACGTGCATGTGATGTGGCAGGCAAAGTATACATCCCATAATTATGTGGACCCCTATACAAATCTGCGCTGTGATTGGTCAAAAGTTTCACCCCTTTATGACGTCAATAGAGGGCGACATATTTTACACTTATCATGGCTGATTGGACTCCATTCACGCCTCCATTCACATTATTAAGCACGAAGATGAAAGTCCACACTTTGTTTTCAATTTTTTTACCAATATTCCTTCATTATGTGGATCACCTATTGCACTGGGTATCCAAAAACTGAAGAAAAAAAATATGTCAATTCGAGGAGTTTGATTGAGGGCGCTGTTCACCATTGGCTCATCAGGAATTCACACAGTGTCCTCACCCCCACATGCAATTCGACCAAATGTGTGCTGATGAGCAACCTTGTGAGGAGTTTTTCAAACCTGACATGAAAATGTTAATAGCGCCACCAAGGACTGAAATTATGTACAAAACCATTTGAGGAGCTCCTCAAAATGCTGGTCACACAACTGAAACTCCTCTAAGCGTTGGTGTTTGTAGACACCGAACTCCTCCAACTGGCTGCGAAACAAACACACACACACACACACACACACACACATATACATGTAGACACAGCACATTGAGGACATACTTCGCAGTCTATCCAATAGAGGACACTTGCAGCATGTGATTTGCACCTATCCGACTGAGGACAGAGGACCAAATGAATTGGTTCTTTGTACTCTCGACATTATTGGGTCTTAATTGTGGGGCGAAAAAGTGGCTCAGCCAAAACAGTGAACTGTTGCATCATTTTAGTCGGGTTGAGCTAGGTAGGACATCTATTGTCTCTGGTTATCTAGGGTACAGTTTAAGCGAATTCCGACAAAAGTCCTTGATGTTCTTCCAAGTTCGCGTCTGTAGTGCCACCGAACAAGCTGTCTCGATGTCCCGTTTGCCAGAAAGTTTGGGCAACTGGAAGAATCTCTGGAGGCCCTCTTCAACGTCTCTCTTCTCCTCTGCAGTCCATGGACGACGCTGAACTCGGACCGTGGGTGATGTGGGTAGTGCAGGCGGTTGGCTGGACACAGTCTCTCCTGGTAGTGCAGAGGAAACAAAGAAAACATGTTCGCAATAAATAAGGGTTCTGAAGAAGTTCAAGCAGAGTGAAATGACCCACAGACACAAGCACTGAGAGACGGACAGGCGCACCGACAGCCAGACTGATAGACCGACCAACCAAACAAGGATCAAATTATTACCGTTGTCCGTGGGTTCATCTTCACCGATGTTGCTCCCCTGACTGCTGTCGTTGCTGTCGCTGCCGTCGCTGCTCTCCTCTTCACTACTGAAGCCTTCTGAAAGTATAACACATTGCACAAAAACAATAAGTCGGTGCACAACGTTCGGAATTGAACATTTTTGGCAGGGTCGGGGAATGTGTGGGGTGGGGGTGGTGTTGGGGATGGCAAGGAGGGGGGATGTTGGCAGGGTTGGAGGGAGGATCTTCTCGGACTTCTATGATAAAGTCAAATTGGGATGGGCACATCCAGGGGTTTGTCTGGTGACAGTCGGGGCGGGGCGGGGCGGGGCGGGGCGGGTGGGTGCTGCCAAGTCCAAATCAGATTAAAGGGGTTGAATTTAGGGGGGGGGCTTACCTCCTGTAACATGCAGCTCATCCAAAGATTTGCCCTCCTGAGAAACCAAGTTGCCCCTCTCCAAACTCAGGAACAAGCGAGAAAGTTTGGTGACCCGTTGTACAGTATCGGGCAACTGGTAATACTCGCGATGTACGCTCAAATCATGGCCCATGAAGTCGGCAAGAGTTTCCAGCTGGTGGTCCTTTAATGCAAGAATTTGAGCTGCAGTGGCTACATGCTTGCGGAGTTTGGTGGAACGGATGCTACAGGCATTGTCAAGGCCAGCCTTATCTGCATATGTCCTTAGACAGTCACTTCCTCGTATATGACCTGTCCCTCGGTAACAACATCGGGCGAACAAGAAGATGTTGTCGGGGGCAACTCCAGCTTCGTTTCGGTTGGTGACCAGAGCATTCAACCACGCGACCGCCTCATTGTTGACAAGAACAGGAACAGTTCTGCCCCTCTTGCCAACTATTTCGACCACATGGAACATCTTGCACAGATGGCGTTCCAAATCACTCAACAGGCATTCCCCGTCCACACCGAGACGGGCTTTGCTGTGCTGTTGGAAATCAGCTAGGGTAATCTTTGATACCTCCCCCTGCCTTCTTCGGTTGAACATGATGAGGTGACATAGGGTGACTTCATTCAATTTCTGCCAAGCCGGTCGGACTTGTTTGCCCTGAGCACCCTGGAGGAGTTCAAGTGCCTGGTTGCCAGCGTCATGAAGGAAAGACGACATCTTCACCACATCGGCATTGGTCGGTAGAGTTACACTTTTATTCCGCTTTCCTTGGTACAATGTTCTGTGCGCGTGCTCAGACACACGGTGTCGCCAGTTCAATTCGCACAATTGCAAATACTCTCCAGCACAGTCGGCTTTGTGTTTTTGGCAAGACTCTAGAGCTAGACCTTTCAGTATGAGTGCACACTTCTTGACCGAATAACCAATCTTGAGTGCCAGTGACGGAACATCATATAACTGTTTCTCTTCACTGAAGCCGGCAATGCGGTGAACAGCCTCCACAATATCCGTAAAGTGCTGGGGATGCACAAACGACTCCAGGGATGCATTTGGCTGGTGGGTGTTCTTTCGGAGTTGGAGGACGAGACGACCCAATTCACGGATCCTGTTGCGGATGTAGCAGTGCTGATCGATGTCATGCCCGAGTTTCATATATTTCCGCTTGGCTAATTCTACAATCAACGTGTCATTTTTCACTACCAGAGCGACCTCATCTCTCTTCATTGGACTGAGAACCCGATTCAACTGGAAAGACACCCCGACAGGAGCAGGTTTTAACAAATCACTCTTGTGAGCAACCCGTCCACCGACACCAGCCCTCCTGCCAGCACCATCAGTCTGTGAAGGGGCTGCAGGCTTCAAGGGGCAGGCATGTCGCCACAGATCAGTCCGCACATAATAGCCATAACAATGTATACATGGTCCATAGGCCTGGGGAGATGCCACATGCTTTGGCCTATACCCAACGATCAGAACACCTTGACCTTCACGAAGAACCTGACTGTTGTGTCTGTGATTACCAAGATTGCGGAGTTGTAACAAAAGACGTTTACGGGCAATAGCGTTGGTCTCCGATGCAAGCTCAACAACTTCCCTCTCTTCTTTGTGGCATGACTGGAGATGACGGGGAAGCTTGGCTTGGGGTACATCGCAGCAATAGCAGAAGTGTTTCTTGTCCCATTTCCTGCATCCGTGCTCATTACTGGTCTGCAGTACTGTAATGCCATGGTTCCCGCTGGCACCAGGGGCATTAACGACTGGGACATCACTGGGTGGGCCAGATGGACTCGGATCCGAGCTGGTGGACGGCTGAGACATGTTTAATTCTTGTCAAACATCGGCAGACAGGTCACCTGCAAACCAAGAAAACAGTACACTCAATTAATTACACTGCCTGTCTTCAAGTTGGTCATGAACTTCTCATTTAATCATAATTGGAGGTGGAGGTTGGGGTAGATTTCGGGGGGGGGGGGGGGGGGGGGGGGCAAGAAGTCCATTTTCATGTGGCCAAGCTAGGGGGAAGGGGACAGTTTTCAGAGTTTACAGTGATCCCGGAAATTATCAGGGTAGTCAATGACACAAAAAATAGCAGTCAACATTCACGCAACGGAGATTGAAACACATTTAAGTGCCGACTCACTCAAAAAACGGGGTGTGACTTGTATCCTTAGTGGAAAAAAAGACACCCAAAATTCAAAGGGCAATCGCATCGAGTAAGGCTACCTTAAGTGGGGAACATTAATGAGTGAATGGTCCCAGGTAGTTCTCACCTTAGTTTGGTAAAGACTAACTAACTTAAGGCTAGTAGTAGCCCTACTAGTAGGTCTACATAGTACTAGTACTACTATGTACTAGCCTATAGGCTTGTACATGAGTAGTAGTACTACTACTATGTAGGCCTACTACTAGCCTTCAGTTAATGACTACAATTATACAGTAGTGTGTGATAGTGTGTGACGCAACACGCAACGTGTCCAAGACGTACACCGAGGACAGCTCCCAAATGCTGTGAAAATTCACTGGCTCCTAGAAAGGCCTCCTCGGACCCCATTTTTGGCCCTAACGCAAATCGAGGACGTCCTCGATTTGCAAGCCGTCCTCGATTCGTGGCTGTGTACATACACGAAAGTCCTCCCTTGGCACCATTGACAAGTCCACCCACACACACACAATTAGTATTTCCACGTAGTTAACAAAAAAACGTTTAATTACAATTCAAAAAGTCTACGAAAACTCAATGGTACTTTCAAAAAAGAAAACGACCATTCACCTTTAACAAAGAAGCAACCTCTATTTTTTCTCCAACAAATTTAACCACAAACACAGCTTTTTAACACATGGCCAAAGTACAAACAATCGACCAGCATCCCTACATGTTGCAAGACATATAGAAAATACCACATGCATCGGTCTTCAGCTACCACATCTCGGTGACTCCTCAAGTGTCGTACAAACTGTTCAACCAACCTCCACGAGTGATAAACACACCAAAAACAAGAAAACTACAAGTTCAACGAAGAACAACCTCAACAACCTCAACGTAAGTACATACAACAAATTACTAACACTAGTTAATAATTTGATTCATTAACATTTCCATCCCCAACAATTAAAGGTTGTATCATATACTTCAGAAATATTCACTATTTACGTATAACTTACAGGGTATAAAAATGATGCTGGTAGAAACAAGCTGGTACATTATTCCGACTGAAATGCAGTATTTTTCCAGAAATGAGTAAATAACGACCGAAAATCTTTTTCATTTCTTAAAAGAACAAAAATAAAAAACAAAACACTTAAAAAATACAATGGCCGTTGTTCGCTCTTTTCCTCCCAAAAATGGACAACGTATGAGACTGAAATTTGTACAAATACTTTAACTGTATCTTCCTTGATATATATTATAAGAAATATATTTCTTTGACAAGAACCAAACTATGAAACTACCTTCAAGTCAATAATTATTCCCTGTCCTAAATAAAACAGGTGGAAAAATGGTGTTTATTAACATTTCCCCAAATTCCCGATATAAGTGTCATTCAACTTCAAAGTATTAAAAAGCATACATGACAATTATTTAATGTGTCTGCAAAGTTAATTTATAAAAGGTTTAATGCTTATAAAAATCGCCTTCAGCTGGACAAAAAAACGAGTTTCCCACTCTACCTTGATTAAAAAATACAGTACCTGGTATTAAAATTGGGTAGCCCCTCATACAGCCTCTCCTGCTCGCCCGTTTTGCTCCCTAGTACAGAACACAAAAACACCGAATATCCCCAATAATGAAAAAGAAATTAACAAGGAATGAACAACATAACAACGCAGTATACATTATACACGACAAAAAAACCATTCACACAATTACATGTAATTCACTTTAAAAAGTTATAATCTTCAACTATTTCAACATTGTAATTCTTCACAACAAAATTATGCTACAACAATTTGTTGTACAAACGCTATAACAACTCTCTATAAAATTAAGATAAATCATTTAACTTTCGAAACCCACAAAGAGGTATTTACTGAACGAAATGATGACAAACTAATACCATTTTTGATTCAATTTTTACTGAACCAAAGGTAGAACATCCAGGTAGATTTCTACCGCCATCGATTAGACAAATTGCAAAATTAACTACAATAACCTACCACAACAAATGGTTACAACAATAACCTACTAAACAGCATAACCCCACCCCCCCCCCCAAAAAAAAACCCACAAAAAACAACCATGCTAATGTGCTTTTCACGTGCTCACTGAGTATACAGTGCACATCCACGTCAGTCAAGGGCAAGCCTAAATTGCATATTAACTGTTTCCCGACCAAAATCATTTTGTATTCATGCTAATATTAACAACATTTTAACCTAAGCAATTAACCAACAACAAATGCTCTATTAAAACTACATTTACATTACGTGATCTATTATTCATTTCTTGTAACAAAACAACATAGGCATTTCACCAGTACACATGCATAAAAACAACAAATAGTCAACTTTTATTTCTTAAAAATCCAAAAACAAAATTCAAAACTAAAACTCCAATACAAATTGCAAGAAATGAACAGTATGCTCTATTAAGCCATACGTGCAGAAAAAAACAAGGATAATGTAAACAACGTATTCAATTAGAACACCATTACATGAGATTTGAATACATAATGAGTTCCATAGAACCGTGCACAAACAGTTTTTATGACTCGCTCGTGCAAATAAACGTTCACATGCATCAAAAGTTCCAAAGTAACATAGAAAGAATATACATACAAAGACTTCTTTAAAGGTTACGTCTCAACAGCATTTTAGCAACAAACTTAATCGCTTCCAAACGATATCTTCTTTCTCCTAAACAACAATTATAACTTTAATGTTTCAGTCCCAAATAAGAAATTAAAACTGTTTTAAAGCGTAAACACACATTTTGTTAAAACTAATCAAAATAAAAACATGGATTTTCAACGATATCTTAACATAAAAAAAAACACATAGTACCAAAAAAAAAACCTCACTCCAACTGCCCTTCGTAATCTAAATCACTAGCTAATTATAAACTTAACCGTAAACCTACTATTTCCAATAAAGGGGGAAAAACAGAACGTAAAAATCAGAAACATGACAAAAAACAAAACGTATTACATTTATAGGCCTACTTAATATGTCTTATGTGCTTCTTCACAGATGACCACGATAAAGTTCTACACACTAGGGCAGATGACTAAGAGAGGACCATCCCATGTCGTGGACGTCTACATCAAGGAAAAGGGCATCCTAGCTATGTTTACGAACATAGAGGAACACTACAATAAGATCAACGAAGACATGTTCCTCAATGCCACGAACACCAACCTCATTCTAACGTCATCAGGACAGAACATAATCAGACTGACTCCAAAAACAAAGGTATGTTTTCTACTTGCAAAGAAATCCTCACAAAAAAACACAAAATAATAAAGATAATGTCATACTTCAGTTTCGGTTAAAGAAATACAAGTTTATAAACAAAAATGTCCAAGAAATACAAACACGGTCATCTGTACGAAAATCAGTCCCATATGCTGCCCACTTTTCCAAAAACCTTATTAACGACCACAAAATTTCATCTTTTAAAAAACAAAAATAATATCAGTTACCGGTTTTACTCTATCTTGAATAAATCCAACATTACAGGCAAAAGCACTTTAACAATATATGTTTCTAATATCACCAACTTTTTACCCATAAAAGCTTTAAGTAAATCTGTAAAGAATACAGTTTCGGTATGCTAATAAAAAAAGATACAATATACTACCTTTTGCCAATAACAGTGTCCAATAACAACTAAAATTATGCAAGTAAAAAAAAAATACCAAAACCATTCCCAAAACAGCGCGTCTCTTTCTCTCAAAAAACAAAATAAACCCTAAAACAAAAACAAAAAACACACTTATATTGCAAATAACATAGTGAAAACCACAAAGGAAAATTATAAACTCAAACCAAAAAGCATCGATTAGTAAAAACATAACAAGCATACAAAAACACCAAACAGAATTTAAAGAAATAACACATTGCGTTTCGTATAACAACAAAAAAATAAATAAACAAAAATAACTTTGTATTTAACCAACAGATATTCCGAGGACAGCATATCCAAGTGGACCAAACTGAAATGGACAATTTCTTCAACCCAACTGTACTCGGAGTCGCACAAATATTGTCCGGTACCATTAACCAGAAGGTCTCAGTAACCGGAACGATAAAATCGGTAAGCAATTCAAAACAACAACAAAACACCCACAAAGAAAAAAACAACGGAAAACCAAAAAAGCAAACTAAAACTACAAAACAAATACATATATCACATGTACTTAATGATACCAAACCATGCCACCAATCGATAAGAAAATCAATCTTCATCACAAGCTTTTATAAAAAAAACATGTAAAAAAACGCACCACAACAATTCAACATATCACACAAGCAACAACAACACTATAAAGAAACCTTAGAACTAATTTCAAGTACACAAATATTAATTCACAGGTGTCACCAGTCAAGGAAACAGCAAATTCGAAGCGCAAGGAAGTCGAACTATCAGACCAGAAGGACAAGACAAAAGTGATAAAGATCAACTTGTGGCAATCTGCTGCAGATGAGGACATACCAGCACCAAGGAGCCAGGTCACCATCAAAAACGTGTACACAAAACTCTTCAGAGAAATGAAACAGCTTCACAGCACTCAATACACCAAAATTGAGGTAAGTTAATATTTAAATCAATTAAAAAATAAATCCAAAGCCTAAAAACAGAAGAAATTATGACTTCCAAACAGAAAATGCATTCTACAAATCGTAAACAGTGCAAACAGACACATGGCCCTAACTTTTACCACTATTGCAAAACAAACACTTTCTGTTTAACCTAAAGCAATGTTATACAAAAAAGAAAATGCACATATTAACTTTTGAAAACAGAATCAATAAAACTCAACACTACCCTCAAAAAAGAAAAACCAACCACAAAAAAAAAAAAACCCAATCAAACACATAAAAAAAAAAAAAACCCGACCCATCCGCCACCACTCCTCCCACAAACAAAGAACAACAACAAACAATAATTGCATCATCCATTTTTTCTCCACAAACAGGTCATGGACAAAGAAGAATCTACAGAGATAACAATCCAGGCATTCTCTGAAGAAAAAGAGTAAGTACAACTATTCCAAAATTGAACTATTTCCAGAAAAAAAAAATCTAAACCAGAATAACATACTTATGCCGCCGCCATTTCAAACACAATTCAACATTACCCCGGACAAACTCCAAAACCAACGTTTAACAAAAAACACTGTCACTTTTACCAAATAATCATAACAATGAACCACAACAAACAATACACATTAACAAAATATTTCTTTTGTAACCACTCAACAAAAAATTCCCTATTAAACAAAACAAAACACAACTAACTACACCAATACCAAAGCTAATGACAAAACAAACATCAGAAAACAATAACCACCACAATACAAAACAAACCTCACAGTAGACAATTTACAATAAAAACAAATACATATATACACAATGTATTTCCATAAAATCCACCACAAAAGTTAAAACTTTATGAGCTGTAACAAAAAATAAAAAACCCAATAAGTTAACACACCATTTTCCACAAACGAAACACAACTAAAACCACAAATGAATACCACAAAAAAATACTTCTCTCAAATGCATATAAAACATTTCTAACTTCAACACACACCCAATAACCAAAAAAGAATCCCTCACATTTTTACATATAACCAATAATTAAATAAATTACTATCTTAACTATTCATTCCTTCACAGTGACATCCTATATTTGCTGACAGAAGACAATGATGACACCTACCGAGTACCCAAAGACCTACTGCTGAAGAAGTTATTCTTCAAGGACCTGGACGAACTACAAGTCGCATTACCCATCAGCATAACCATCAAGTACAAGGACACCACAAAAACCAAAAACATCCTGGAGATCCACAATGAGTAAGTTCCATTTAAAAATATCAACCTAAAGTCTTGTAAAACAAAAAAACACAACAAAAACACACAAACAAGCCAAAAACAGTAAAAACATCAGTTTGCCAAACCTGTTTAAACAAACAAAAACAACAATACAATATATCACTGTACCCCACTAAATTAAACTTGTTTAATTCCATAGAAAAACCCTTAAAGAAAAACAAATAAAACACAAGTAAAACAACATCATATTCGATAATTCCACTATCACAAAATAAACCGCATCTCAAAAAAAAACCAACAAATGAACAATGTTGCAACGTAAAAAAGAAAAAAAAAATGCTCCTCAAACAATTCCGTACAAAATGCATAACTCCAATAAACATAATATGGACATTTCCATACACAAACCGTATACAAATACCTTCCATTAAAAAGTTCCTAACGTCTTAAACAAAAACAATCAACTAATCCGAACAAATGTACAATACACCTTGTGAAAGTCACCAACAGCTAATCCAAATTAAACCATACAAAAAACACAATCCAAAACGAACTTCAACCGCAAAACAAGTCATGATAAAAAAATTACAACAACAATACAATAACCATATATAACATAACCATTAAAATTCAAACCAAACCAAAACAGAAACAATGTAACCACAACATAACAATTATACAACCAAAAACAACAGAAAACACAAACACATACAAAACGTACAATAAAATAATAACGTTCACCTATTTTTTTACGTTCCACCAACAGATCCAGTGATGACGAAAGCAGCGACAACCAGAAGGATTAAACAAACACCACCTACACTACAGGGGCACAGCATGAAACGAAAGAAGTTTCCAACAAATTAAACAAAACTCCTATAAAGTAAAAGCCCAACTCGAAAGGTCAGAATGGTCATTTCAGTTTTTGTTTTTTTAGCCAGAATATGCACTCAGGAAAACACAGAAGTTCTTTATTGACAAGTAACAGATTCCACATTCTTCAGAGGAGTTTACATTCTCCCCCCATTTTGCCCGAAAACCAAAAAGCGCGAGGAGTGCATGAGTTTGAAAACACGATCGTCATTCTGAAACTAGCTACATTTACACTGATATGGTGTTCTATTTGTGCCGTCAACACGTCGTATTAATTGCAGTCACATCTGTTTTCTGGCAACGCATTTTTGTTTTTTTGACGATGAACAGATTCCAGTAGTTTAATACTTGTATCAATTTGTATTTAATTACATATCTTGTAAATGCGACGCCACAAAAAAACAAAAACAAACAAATGCCACACGTTGACGGCACAAATAGAACACAAAACCATTGCGAATGTAGCAAAACCGACAATGACGTCATCATATTTACAAAAACACTCCTCGCGCTTTTCGGATTTCGGGCAAAGTGAGAGAAGAATTAAAACTCCTCTAAAGAATGTATCCAGTGCAATACTTGCCAAAAAAGGACTTCTAAGTATTCATGAGTACATATCCTACCAGATAATAACAACACTCAAAATACCATTCACACCTTTTGAGTTGGGCTTCAAGCAACAATTTCTTTGAAAAGTAACAAGATAAATAAAAACAAAAACAAACCGGCCAACTCCTGACTACCATAAAGGAACTCTACCAACTAAGATTTCTTGCCTTACGTTGTTGATGACGCAATAGTTTCTTATATTTAATCCTTTGACAATCACTAGCCATTTAATGAACACAGATAATTGACCAAGAACGCACCACCAACAACGGCATGAGTAGTTCAGTTTTTAAAAAATGTAACAACGAAACCCGCAACAGTCAATCTTTTTGTGTTCACTTTCCAATGACTTCAGATAAAGATACTTTCCTTTGTGACTGAATGAAGATTATCACACATTTCCAAAACAATTATAAGCGTACAATTCCTTAAAAACCCAAACACCAAACCAAAACCCCACACACTGAATACAAAAAAAGACATTTTTAAAAAATATTCTCTCAAACAGCAAATAGGTCCAAACCTTCAAAACCTCCAAATTTCGACAACGGAAACAATAGAAAAAAATACGTAAATTCGTGACTTAAAATTAAGGAGTTTTTCCTCTTGAAACACTAGCTATATATCTGACAACACAAAAAAAAACCACAATCGTCAAATGCCACCAATGAAAAAATACAAAACAACTGTATTTTGAGGATCTTACGGCTACAGCATGATAACAAAGAAAAAATTCCAAAAAACCTCCTTTTGTATTCAGCGTTACATAAAATTTTCACATATTTCTCACCTCAAAACAAACAATAAACCTATAACAGTTCTAATAAATAAAACAAGGATAGTACCACCACCACATAAATATTCTAGTGTTTATCTTAAGATTTATCTTAAGATAAACACTAGAATATTTATTTTAACAATAATCTTTTTACCCAATATGTTTACCCACTATATTAGATTTAATGATACAGTGTGATTTAAAATAAAGTACACCAATAAAACATACATACTTAAAAAAAACAAAAAACAGACTACATGTGTGTTTCTTTACAACAAACTAAGTGTCCACATTCTTGTACCTAGGATTGTTTATATGAAGTAATCAAACTATGAGAAAAGTGCTGTTAATATGTAAGATGTGACAGCTCATTTGCATAATTAACTAGTCAATTTTTTATAAGCAGCGTACCTAGACAACAACAAATGCTATGAAAATAATTCTTTTTACAAAAGCTTTCTTACATCATGTCGTCCGTGACGTCATCATGACGTCATCGGAGCAAAAGCTTTGATAGAACGATTAGATATGCATGCTGCTTTGCAAATGACCGTGATGTCATAATGACGTCATCGGAGCTTTTAAAGCTGATCAAAAAAGTCGGAACAGCTCCGTGTTCGTCCACGAACACTTAAATATCTAGTTAGCTGTTCCGACATTTCTGATGTCGGAACAGGTTTTGTTTTTGTTCTGATTTTTATTATTAGCTGTTCCGACATTTCTGATGTCGGAACAGGTTTTGTTTTTGTTCTGATTTTTATTATTATTATTATTAGCTGTTCCGACATTGCCGATGTCGGAACAGGTATTGTTTTCGTTCGGATTTTACATTATTGTTATTCCTTCGAACTTTTTGCTCCCATGAGGATCTTACGGCTACAGCATGATAACAAAGAAAAAATTCCAAAAAACCTCCTTTTGTATTCAGCGTTACATAAAATTTTCACATATTTCTCACCTCAAAACAAACAATAAACCTATAACAGTTCTAATAAATAAAACAAGGATAGTACCACCACCACATAAATATTCTAGTGTTTATCTTAAGATTTATCTTAAGATAAACACTAGAATATTTATTTTAACAATAATCTTTTTACCCAATATGTTTACCCACTATATTAGATTTAATGATACAGTGTGATTTAAAATAAAGTACACCAATAAAACATACATACTTAAAAAAAACAAAAAACAGACTACATGTGTGTTTCTTTACAACAAACTAAGTGTCCACATTCTTGTACCTAGGATTGTTTATATGAAGTAATCAAACTATGAGAAAAGTGCTGTTAATATGTAAGATGTGACAGCTCATTTGCATAATTAACTAGTCAATTTTTTATTAGCAGCGTACCTAGACAACAACAAATGCTATGAAAATAATTCTTTTTACAAAAGCTTTCTTACATCATGTCGTCCGTGACGTCATCATGACGTCATCGGAGCAAAAGCTTTGATAGAACGATTAGATATGCATGCTGCTTTGCAAATGACCGTGATGTCATAATGACGTCATCGGAGCTTTTAAAGCTGATCAAAAAAGTCGGAACAGCTCCGTGTTCGTCCACGAACACTTAAATATCTAGTTAGCTGTTCCGACATTTCTGATGTCGGAACAGGTTTTGTTTTTGTTCTGATTTTTATTATTAGCTGTTCCGACATTTCTGATGTCGGAACAGGTTTTGTTTTTGTTCTGATTTTTATTATTATTATTATTAGCTGTTCCGACATTGCCGATGTCGGAACAGGTATTGTTTTCGTTCGGATTTTACATTATTATTATTCCTTCGAACTTTTTGCTCCCATAGCTTAGTGCAGTAAGTTTGTTTATTGCTTATCTCTTCATAGCTTCTTCTGATCAGCTTAGATGAGGTATCATATGAAAGCTTATAAACTAAGGATCATACTGACTCTGAGTTGTAAAAATTCTTCAATAATTAAGCACGTGACAGCTAATTTGCATATTTAATTAGTCAATTTTGTTCGCAGCGTATCTCGAGAACGGCAAATGCTACGGAAATGATTTCTTTTGTAAAAGCTTAGTTATATCATGTAGTTGTGCATGCTGTCTAGAAATTTACTGTGACGTCACTCTGACGTCATTATGACGTCATCAAAAAAGCTGATTTTTGTTCACAGCATATCTCGAGAACGGTAAGTGCTACGGTAATGATTCTTTTTGTAAAAGCTTTGTTACATCATGTTGTTGTGCATGCTGCCCCGAAATTTACAGTGACGTCATCATGACGTCATCAAAAAAGGTAATTTTTGGTTTATAGCAGTATATCTCGAGAACGGTAAGTGCTACGGTATTGGTTCTTTTTGTAAAAGCTTTGTTAGACCCTGTAGATTAGCATGCTGTTTTGAAATTAACTGTGACGTCATTATGACGTCATCAAAAGGCATTATTTATGTTTGCAGCATACCTTGAGAATGACAAAAACTATGATTCTTTTCACAAAAGCTTTGTTAGAAACTTAATGCATGACACACACGCTGCTTTGTAAATGAAATAAGGTCGTATACGTATAAGCATTTCCAGCCACTTGTTTATGTCGCACACCAATATTGTTTTATAGATGTACTGTAGCAGTGACTTTGTTGCAGCTGCCGTATGAGAATTCCAGGAAGGCGATACATTACATACGATGGTTTTAGCCGTACACGATGGTAAAATCTTTGGCAAAACAATTACTGAATCCGTCTGTTGAAACCATAATTAGGCTTTTCAGGATGATTCACAAAAAAAATTTTTGAGGTTACGAAATGTTTGCGACTTGACAAGAAATGTTTTCGGGTTGACGTAATGTTTGCGAGTTGACGTAATGTTTGCGAGTTGAGGCAATGTTTTAGAGTTGACGCAATGTTTGCGAGTTGAGGCAATGTTTTCGAGTTGACATAATGTTTGCGAGTTGGCGCAATGTTTTAGAGTTGACGTAATGTTTGCGAGCTGAGGCAATGTTTAGGAGTTGACGAAATGTTCGCGAGTTGGCGCAATGTTTTAGAGTTGACGCAATGTTTGCGAGTTGACAATGTTTTCGAGTTGACGCAATTAATGTTTGCGAGTTGACGTAATGTTTGCGAGTTGAGGCAATGTTTTAGAGTTGACGTAATGTTTGCGAGTTGAGGCAATGTTTTAGAGTTGACGCAATGTTTGCGAGTTGACGCAATGTTTTCGAGTTGACGTAATGTTTGCGAGTTGACGTTATGTTTCTGAGAGTTCAATGTTTGCGAGTTTACGCAATGTGTTTGAGTTGCCACAATGTTTTCAAGTTTATGTAATGTTTGCGAGCTGACACAAAGTTTTTGAGTTGACACAATGTTTGCGAGTTTATGTAATGTTTGCAAATTTACACAATTGTTTGCGAGTTGACGCAATGTTTTAGAGGTGACACAACGTTTTTGAGTTGACGAAATAGTAAAGGCAAGCATGGGCGCCAAAAAGTGCCAAAAATGCTATGTAGGAGGTAGGCCAGCAAGTACATGACCAGGCACTGTTGCCACGGTAACAATTTAGGTACGTGTGTACAAGGGCATACATACAGACATGTATAGTAGGATATTGAAAGTACTGTAAAGTCTCCATTATTTTACGTGTGGAGGTTGTGTTATCAGGCTTAGTTTCATTTCACCAGTTTCATATACTTGTAAATTTTGAGAGCGACAAGTGCTACGAACTTGATTCTTTTATCTGTTATATCATGTAGTTGTGTATGCTGCCACGAAAATGACTGTGACATCATTACGATATGTCATTAATTACCTTCGAAATTTGGGTTTCCTATTTAAAGATACGTGATTAGAAGATTTTTTTTCTACGGTTAATTCTAAAATGTCCGTGAATTACTTGAATAAAAATCATTTGTCGGAGAATGTGACATTGAGACTGAAGTCACTGATAGAATTGCTACGTGAAACATTAAAAACTGGAATACACCATACAGCCCTTATACCTCAAAACAAAAGAATAATCTTCCGCTTTGTGTGACGTCTGGTGACCATGGCTTGCGATACGAAGGTACACGTAGATCGTGGTCGATCGATCGGAGCCGAGCACACCCAATAGCGCCACCAAGCATTTTAACGTTATGAAAAAAGCTTAATTTCTTGTTTGCAGTATATCTCGAGAACGACAAATGCTATGGTAATGATTCGTTTTGCATGAGTTCTGTTAGATCCTGAAGATGTGCATGCGGTAGTGAAATCAAATGTGATGTCACCATGGCGTCATAAAAAGCTCAATTTTATTCCATAACGTTAAGAATGTCTGATTTTCAGGAAACTTAATATGTGTGATGTCTGTGCTATATACTCCAATAATGTTTTAGTAATGATTTATAATTTAGAATTAGATAATTTTTGGTAAATTTTTGAGAATTGTCGTGATATGCTGGTAAATTTTAGATCATGTAGTTGTGCATGCTGCCCCGAAATTTACAGTGACGTCATCATGACGTCATCAAAAAAGGTAATTTTTGGTTTATAGCAGTATATCTCGAGAACGGTAAGTGCTACGGTATTGGTTCTTTTTTTTAAAGCTTTGCTAGACCCTTTAGATTTGCATGCTGTTGTGAAATTAACTGTGACGTCGTTATGACGTCATCAAAAGGCATAATTTATGTTCGCAGCATATCTTGAGAATGACAAAAGCTATGGTAATGATTCTTTTCACAAAGCTTTGTTAGAAACTTAAGATGCACGCTGCTTTGTAAATGACCGTGGCATCATCATGACGTCATCGGAGCTTATAAAGCTGATCAAATAAGTCGGAACAGCTCCGTGTTCGTCCACGAACACTTAAATGTCTAGTTATACTTTATCACCCAAAGTTTGTTTATTCCTGATCTCTTACTTAGCTTCTTCTGATCAGCTTAAATGAGGTATCATATGAAAGCTTATAAGCTGAAGTTAATCCTAAGACTGAGTTTGTTAAAATTCTTAATTAATTATGCACGTGACAGCTCATTTGCATATTTAATTAGTCAATTTTGTTAGCAGCGTATCTCGAGAACTACAAATGCTATGAAAATAATTCTTTTTCCAAAAGCTTTGTTACATCATGTAGTTGTGCATGCTGCCAAGAAATTTACAGTGACGTCATCATGACGTCATCAAAAATGCTGACTTCTATTATTAGCAGCATATCTCGAGAACGGTAAGTGCTACGGTAATGATTCTTTTTGTAAAAGCTTTATTACATCATGTAGTTGTGCATGCTGCCCCAACATTTACAGTGACGTCATCATGAAGTCATCAAAAAAGGTATTTTTTAATTCTTTAATAATTAAGCACGTGACAGCTCATTTAAATTTTTAATTAGTCAATTTTGTTAGCAGCGTATCTCGAGAACGACAAAGGCTATGAATATGATTCTTTTTGTAAAAGCTTTGTTACATCATGTAGTTGTGCATGCTGCCCCAAAATTTACAGTGACGTCATCATGACGTCATCAATAAAGGTAATTTTTGGTTAATAGCATTATATCTCGAGAACGGTAAGTGCTACGGTATTGGTTCTTTTTGTAAAAGCTTTGTTAGACCCTGGAGATTTGCATGCTGTTGTGAAATTGACTGTGACGTCATTATGACGTCATCAAAAGGCATAATTTATGTTTGCAGCATATCTTGAGAATGACAAAAGCTATGGTACTGATTCTTTTTACAAAAGCTTTGTTAGAAACTTTTGATGCACGCTGCTTTGTAAATGACCCCTGACGTCATCATGACGTCATCGGAGCTTATAAAGTTGATCAAATAAGTCGGAACAGCTCCGTGTTCGTCTACGAACACTTAAATGTATAGTTATTATTATACCTTCGCACTTTTTGCTTCCATAGCTTTGTGTGATAAGTTTGTTTATTCCTAATCTTTTATAATCTTTTTCTGGTAAGCTTATATGTGGTATCTTATGAAAGCTTATAAGCTGAAGTTAATCCTAAGACTGAGTTTGTTAAAACTCTTAATTAATTAGTCATGTGACAGTCATTTGAATATTTAATTAGTCAATTTTGTTCGCAGCGTATCTCGAGAACGGCAAATGCTATGGAAATGATTCTTTTTGCAAAAGCTTAGTTATATCATGTAGTTGTGCATGCTGCCACGAAATGTACTGTGACGTCATTATGACGTCATCAAAAAAAGCTGATTTTTGGTTAGCAGTATATCTCAAGAACGGTAAGTGCTACGGTAATGATTCTTTTTCCAAAAGCTTAGTTATATCATGTAATTCTTTTTGCAAAAGCTAAGTTATATCATGTAGTTGTGCATGCTGCTACAAAAATTACCATGACGTCATCATGACGTCATCAGAAAGGCTGATTTTTGATTCACAGCATATCTCGAGAACGACAAATGCTATGGTAATGATTCTTTTTGTATTGCTTTGTTATATCTTGTAGTTGAGCATGCCGCTACGAAAATGAATGACGTCATTATGACGTCATCAGAGCTTATAAAGTTAATTAAATAAGTCGGAACAGCTCCGTGTTCGTCCACGAACACTTAAATCTCTAGTTGCTTATTTCTTTTGATTTTTAGTCAGTTCATGGTTATAGTTTGATATTATAGAAATGACCATGACGTCATGATGATGTCATCAAAAAGGATGATTTTGTGTTTCCAGCATATCTCGAGAATAACAAATGCAAGAGCCAAGATTCTAATTCCATGGCGATTTCATCTTCCTTAAATAATTTTGTTTTCCAAACAGATGATCCAAGCCTCCAGATTTAATTAAAAGAAGGCATTCCTCTCAAACATCAGTCTAATAATTGAAATGTCAAAGAATTTTACTTCATTTTACAGAAACTAGATAAAAACACGAAATGCATTAGCAGAATGAAATGAGAGCAGTTCATTAAGACACAAATGGAAACAAAGAACAACCTAATACATCTGACATTGTTAGGGCAATTCATGAAATAAATGCAACATTTATTACAGCAGTCAGAAAATAGCCAACCTTCTTTTTAGCAAAATTTAACTCTGCTATTGCTCATTTATAGCAAGTACATTAATTGATGCAAAAAAATATATGATTTTTAAATAACAATGACTTGTGTAGCCAGTAGCACTATAAACATGTATAGAAGTATTGATAATAATAATGCCAATTCCATGTCTGTCTTTTCACGCTCATGGCTATTTTTCCTGGCCATTGGGCTACATTTACATTCAGGAATGTCAATTCCCTGGGGACAGCCCTAGCTGCCTGTAAAGCGCACTTAAGGGAGTTAAGGCTAATCAAGCACAAAGTCATTTTTACCCTCACAGATACCCATTTACATCTTGGTGAAGAGAAGCAATATAAGGGATGTGTATGGCCACATACACAAACATGAAAAACATGAAAAAATCAAAGGAAAAGCTGAAATTTAAAAGTTCCTATACTTTTGTACAAAGCAGGTGTACAAAAATGCTGAAATTCCAATTTAAAATGTAAAAAAAATAACAGGAATTCAGGTTTATATCTGAAGTTTTACATCCCTGTAACATGTCGCAAAGCCTTTTCCTTAAGGATGCAAGCACCATGAGCCCGTGGCTGGATTCGAGCCCACAAGCTGTAGATTGACCACGAGATCTTGAGTACGATACAAAACACCACCAGGCCACAGCACCCCAAACCTTACCAATGGCTGGATTTGAACCCACAATCTGTAGATTGACCACAAGACCTTGAGTACGATACACCACATCACAACCCACAGTGGTCCACACAAGAGCTCTTGGTTAACAAATCAGCTTCTGGATGGAGAGAAGCAATATGTGTCAAAATGTTTTGCTCAAGGAGTCAAGCACCACGAGCTTATGGCTGGATTTGATCTGTAGATTGACCACAACAGTGGCAAGACCTTAAGTACGACACATCAGACCACTAGGTCACAACACCTCACACAAGTGCTCTTGCTTTACAAACAAAGTTGGGATACAGTGACACCAATCTAAACATTATGAAATGTATACATTTTTCAAAAAATTTAAGAGATAATAGCAAAGATAAGATAATTTTATAATTATTTGTTGTACATTTAATTTTGGAGCTTCATGTAAGTTTAGCCATGCTTAACTTTTTGTCTGTCCAAAACCATTTGAAAAACATTTAATTTAAAGGTACAACAATACCATGTTAATAATATTCCAGAGTGTTTCAATAACTTAATATATTTCACTGGTAATGTTTTTCAGTACTTGTCATTCTCTTCTATTCACTCAATCTCAATACTATCAAAAGTATACTTTGAACTAATAAATAAAAAAGCAGATCCATAAGAGTAATGTTCACATTGATTATGTATAAGAAAGAGTATACATGTGTACAAATGTTCATTGCACAGACAGGACAGAAGATAGTTTACACTGGATTTTTAGGTTTGGTGGGGTCATGATGTCACCCCACTAGAAGCATATAAGATGGTGTACACATGGGTTACAGTCTCCAGGTTGGGTGGGGTCATGATGTCTCCCCACTAGAATCACAGAAGACGGTGTACATGTAGGTAACAGTCTTCAGGTTGGGTGGGGTCATGATGTCACCCCACTAGAAGCACAGAAGACGGTGAACACATGGGTTACAGTCTCCAGGTTGGGTGGGGTCATGATGTCACCCCACTAGAATCACAGAAGACGGTGTACAAATGGGTTACAGTCTCCAGGTTGGGTGGGGTCATTATGTCACCACACTAGAAGCACAGAAGATGGTGTACACATAGGTTACAGTCTGCAGGTTGGGTGGGGGGTCATGATGTCACCCCACTAGAAGCATAGAAGATGGTGTACACATGGGTTACAGTCTCCAGGTTGGGTGGGGTCATGATGTAACCCCACTAGAATCAAAGAAGACGGTGTACACGTGGGTTACAGTCTTCAGGTTGGGTGGGGTCATGATGTCACCCCACTAGAAGCACAGAAGATGGTGTAAACATGGGTTACAGTCTCCAGGTTGAGTGGGGTCATGATGTCACCCCACTAGAAGCACAGAAGATGGTGTACACATGGATTACAGTCTCCAGGTTGGGTGGGGTCATGATGTCACCCCACTAGAAACACAGAAGATGGAGTACACATGGGTTACAGTCTTCAGGTTGGGTGGGGTCATGATGTCACCCCACTAGAATCACAGAAGACGGTGTACACATGGGTTACAGTCTGCACATAAGATGGTGTACACATGGATTACAGTTTTCAGGTTGGGTGGTGTCATGATGTCACCCCACTAGAATCACAGAAGATGGCGTACACATGGGTTACAGTCTCCGGGTTGGGTGGGGTCATGATGTCACCCCACTAGAATCACAGGAGACGGTGTACACATGGGTTACAGTCTGCAGGTTGGGTGGGGTCATGATGTCACCCCACTAGAATCACAGAAGACGGTGTGTAAGAATGCGACACTTCAAATAAAGAGTTGGGAAAGGGACACTTTTAAAGTTTTTCAATTATGAACAGTTTATTTACACTTGGGAATTAAAAAGGAGAGAACACTGGTCTCTCATGGTTTGAATTATGCAAAATAAAATTAATTCAAATTTAATTAGTCGGAATTATTAATTGAAACTATTAATTGAAGTTATTAATCCTCCTTGAGGACTCTTATTTTAAATCAAACAAGTCTGCAAAAAGGCAATTGTAATTTCTATATCAGAAATTCAAAAAAAATACTTAACACTTAATCTTCTCTGACGCTGTCGACTTGACAGAACAACAAAATACAAATAATAGTGAAAGGCAATTATGATTTCTATATCAGAAATTCAAACAAACTTTACACTTAATTTTCTCGGTCGCTGTCGACTTGTCTGCACATAAGATGGTGTACACATGGATTACAGTTTTCAGGTTGGGTGGTGTCATGATGTCACCCCACTAGAATCACAGAAGATGGCGTACACATGGGTTACAGTCTCCGGGTTGGGTGGGGTCATGATGTCACCCCACTAGAATCACAGGAGACGGTGTACACATGGGTTACAGTCTGCAGGTTGGGTGGGGTCATGATGTCACCCCACTAGAATCACAGAAGACGGTGTGTAAGAATGCGACACTTCAAATAAAGAGTTGGGAAAGGGACACTTTTAAAGTTTTTCAATTATGAACAGTTTATTTACACTTGGGAATTAAAAAGGAGAGAACACTGGTCTCTCATGGTTTGAATTATGCAAAATAAAATTAATTCAAATTTAATTAGTCGGAATTATTAATTGAAACTATTAATTGAAGTTATTAATCCTCCTTGAGGACTCTTATTTTAAATCAAACAAGTCTGCAAAAAGGCAATTGTAATTTCTATATCAGAAATTCAAAAAAAATACTTAACACTTAATCTTCTCTGACGCTGTCGACTTGACAGAACAACAAAATACAAATAATAGTGAAAGGCAATTATGATTTCTATATCAGAAATTCAAACAAACTTTACACTTAATTTTCTCGGTCGCTGTCGACTTGACAGAACAACAAAATACAAATAATAGTGAAAATTTAAATATCAATTTGACATCCCTTAGTTTGGTGGTGCAGTGGTACAATGTATAAGCTTGGCAGCCAGCGGTCCCTTCTTTTCTGGGCACAGTTCAGATATGGGGTGACAGGTTAGATAGCTTTTCGTCGGCCAACTTCAGGTTTATGTAACACCAGGGATGTCTAAGGGAGAGAGAGCGTAGCTCTTTTCCGCACTACCACTCAGAGGCCATCTAAACAATTTAAAACACAATAATAATCTTCAAAATACTATGAAGATCATATACATGTACTTACAAAAATACAATATTATGACTTTCAATTTGGGTGCGAGCCTCCTACAATCCTTAAGTAGGATACAAACATAAACACTCTTTTTTTGTCATATAATGAATTAAACAAGGGCTTACAATATAATCATCTCTAGCAAATATTGGTGTATGATCAATTCAATACAATGATATAATCATTAATAAAATGACACTTACACGAGTTTCTTCTCGAAAAGGTGCTTGTAGGTTGAGGTCTGCTCCTTCCTGGCCCGACTTGACAACAATAATTAGGCAATTACCTTAGCCCTGAAAGACTAGGGGCAAGACCTGAATTTGTGTTTTTCTGTCTGGCAAAACTGCCTTTAGAAAACTGCCAGTGGCCAACTTCTTCTCTCTGGAGCAACGTTAACAGACAACAACCTCTCTCATCAATATCATGTCATGATCTAAACACATACACATACACATATCACATATAACCATGTACATGTACATGCACATTAAGCAAGTACTCTTAATAAATTTGCATATAAGAAAGAGAACACAATCACTGGCCCATTACTGACTTGGGAGTCCCAACTACACCATGCACATTACAAAAGAAGGTTGAGTAAGGGGGGCCTGGTAACACCAGGGGTGTAGATATCCCAAAAAAAAGAACAATAAGGAAGAAGACTCATGGCCTGATCGATTGAACCTAGGGGGGGATATAAATTAGGTGTACAAGGATTTGGTTGGAGGGACTGAATAATTACAGTAAAAACACACGTAACAATGTAAGTGGTTTAAGACAGACACACAGAAAAGACATTTGGACATGTAGGTGGAGGCAAAGCCATGTCTCACCAAGGTGAGCAGCCACCCGAAAAAAAGAACACCAAAAAAAAGGAATTTCTGACATTTAATCCTTCCTATTTACATGTACACATCTTAACATTTTACACTGCTCGACTTAGATAATCTGCTCCTATGTTTTCTGATCCCTTAATCGCAACAATGTGAATATTGTATAGTTGCAGGGCGAGTGCCCATCTCATTATTCTTGAATTGACAACTTTGGCCTTTTGCATATATGCTAAAGGTTGATGATCTGTTTCAATACTGAATGTTTTTCCATACAAGTATTGCTGAAATTTCTGAACTCCCCACACTATTGCAAGACACTCTTTTTCGATTGTTGAATAGTTACATTCACGTGATAACAACTTTCGGCTTGCATAAGCAATAGGAAATTTGTTTCCATCATATTCTTGTAGGAGTATAGCACCTATACATTTCTCAGATGCATCTGTACGTAGTATGAATGATTGGTCAAGTTTGGGAAGATGCAAAATTGGAGGTGATACAATAGTTTGCTTCAGTGCATCAAAAGCAAGTTGTTGACTAGATCCCCAATCAATTTTGTTAGGTTCCTTATTTTTGGTCTTATCAGTCAATGGAGCAGCAATGGCTGCATAGTTTGGAATGAATTTTCTGTAATATCCCGAAAGACCTAGGAATGACCGCAATACACGGGTTTACACTTCGGAGGCCATCTTGGATTTTATCGCAACTTCAAAACGAGGCACTATCACGCATGCGCACTTTTGGAAGTGTAAACCCGTGTATTGCTTCTTTGTTTTTGGTATTGGTGCATTTTTCACTTTGTCGATTTTGTCTAACTGAGGGGCCACCTTCCCCTGACCTTTAATGTGTCCAAGAAAGTCTATGCTTTGATTTCCTATGGAACATTTGCTGGGTCGAGCCGCAAGTGATGATCGCCTTAATCTTAGTAGAAGTTTCGTCAAAATATCGATGTGTTCCTCCCATGACTGTGTGTGGATAAGAATGTCATCAATATAATTATCAACATGATCTAGATCTGCAAGCAAGGTTCGCATAATTCGACTAAATGTCGCTGGAGCATTTACAAGTCCAAAAGGCATGACCTTGAATTGAAATAGGCCAACTGGTGTAATGAAGGCAGTTTTAGGTTTTGCTTCTGGTGCCATGGGAATTTGCCAATAGCCTTTGCTCAGGTCAATTTTTGAGAAGTAGTGTTTGTTTGCTAATTTGGCAAAAATCTGATCTGGATTAGGAATTGGTTCACAGTCAAAAATCGTGAGTTTGTTCAATTTACGAAAATCTATGCAGAAACGATTTGTACCATCTGTTTTTTTAACCAGTTCAATGGGAGACTTTTGGAGAGGGCTGTCGATAGAGGGCAGCAAACTACCAGGCTCCTTAAAACTTGTTTACACGCTGTAAGTACGGCGGTTGTCCAAAAACTCACCGGAAGACGCAGGAAAATACTGTGAACATTAAATTCAGGCCATTTACAATTAATTTGTATATTCACAACAGCCGCCCACCACGATTTCAATGCCCGAAAACACAAAGTTAGGTGAAATTCTGATGTTTGGCGAGGCATAATGTGATAGGCTTCGCTTGCAGAGTAAAAACTCTGTGCACAAAACTGAATGCTGTTTGCCGTGTGCCACCGTGATCATTTGTAATTCGCCCTTTTACTGGCCAATCTCCACAAATTCTGCATTTGTTTGTTCTTGGGGAACTCATGTCCTCCCCTGTCACCACAACCGTACACTGCACAGTATTTACCAGGCATTTTCATTGAGATTATTTACGCCTGTTGTGTTTACGATGAACATTCTTGCACAAAAGCAATGACAACAAAATCAAGACACTTTTCCCGAGCCTGGTGAAGCGTGCCCTCTTGTGATTAACAATGGTTAGTCAAAAGTCTCCCATTGGAGACGAATAGGGTGAATCTGATTTCTCAATGACATCCCTATTCATCATAGTTTGTATTTCAGTTTTGATTGTCTTAGTCAATGCACAAGGAGTTGGATAAGGTTAACTATGGATAGGCTCATTAGACCTTAAGTTAATGTCATAGGTACCAAGATTAGTAACATTGGGAATATCAGTCATGACATCACGGAAATTTCCCAGAAGTCTTTTTACTTCTTTGATTTGATCATCAGAAAGATCAGAACTAATGCTTACATCATCAATGGTCTCTTTTGACCCAAAAGGAAGACAAACAATGTCATTTCCTAAGTTTGATTCTGTGGGTACATCATCAAGTTCACATTCTATTACTGATACTGTGGCAATTTCTAGAATAGTAGTGACTTCATCTTTTTCTGCAAGATAGTGAGCTTGGATATCTGTGGGTTGCACATCTAATGTTGGGCTACAACTTATGTACAGTTTCAGGAGATTGGCATGGAAGATTTTGGTTTTATCCCCCAGCTTGATTTTGTAGTCATAAGGGCTGACTTTCTTTACAACTTCAAAAGGACCTTTCAATTGAAGTAGAAGTTTGCTGTTTTCTGTAGGCAAGAGAAGGAGAACATTATCACGAGGTTTGAAAGTTCGCATGCGTGCTTTTCTGTCATAGTAGCATTTTTGTTGTTCAGTGGATTTTCTTAGTTCTTCCTGAGCAAGTTTACATGTCTCTTCAATTCGATTTCTCAAAGTCTATGATATATTCAAAGGTAGTGCGAGTTTCATCATTCAGTATTTTCCCCAGTCCATATTTCTTTCAAAACAGCCATTGGGCCTCGGACAGCACTTCCATATAATAGTTCAAAGGGTGCGAATCCAGTACTTGACTGAGGTGTCTCACGGTAGGCAAAAAGTAATGTACCTAAGTACCGGTCCCAATCACGTGGTTTTTCTGCACAAAGTCGCTTGAGCATTTTCTTTATTGTCCCATTAAATCGTTCAACTGAACCATTGCATGCTGGATGATATGGGGTCGTTGTGGGTTGCTTTATTGATAGGATTCTGCTAATTTCTCTCATGAGTCCTGATGTGAATTGTGAACCTTGATCAGTGAGAATTTCATTGGGAATACCCACACGAGTGAAAATGTCGACTAGGGCCTCGGCTACACGAGTGGTCTCAATGCTCCGCAAGGGTATTGCTTCCGGATACCTAGTTGCATAGTCTACAAGTGTTATTAGGGGGTTTTCGATTGACGCGTTCACATAGTGGACTGCGACGTGATGACGTCATTTTTACAATCTGCGCAAGCGCCACGTCCACTTGCACGGCCACTGGCAGAATCTAGGACGCGTCCACAGCCCTTTTGCCGTTCACCTCAATGGAGAACGCGTGACCACGTTCACATTCACAGACATTGAAGGAGCGCCATTGTCCAACATGGAAACAACTTCAAACTACAACATAAATTCATCATCATCCAACACGTCGTCAAAATAATACAAAACAAGAGCTTCACGTAGTCGGTGGAGGTTTACCATGACACTTAATCAATCGGTCAAGATGGCGCACGTTATGAATATTTATTGCAAAGACATCACGTGACGTCTTGACGTGCGTCGACTGTTAACGAAACGCCTCCAAAATGAGGTGAACGCGGGGTGTTGACTAATTGAGTGAACGTCCGTTGTTGACGTGAACGGCGTCCTCGTCGACACAATCGAAAACCCCTTAATATGTATCGGTTTCCCCTTTCAGAAATTGGTGAGATTGGTCCAACTATATCAATGGCTACCCGTTGAAATGGTGTATCAATTGTAGTGACTAGGTTACGTAATAAACCAGCCATGCGTGAACATGGCTTGGCCGATGCTTTCGGCATGACCACGCGACAGCATCAGTCGTGATCCTGAAACCAGCTTGTGTACATCTCTTTATTGAGTCCACCACATCTCTCGGGTTCCCGCGGCACGGCTCGCTACTACGGTAAATATACCGGCCTACTTATTGAAACCCACCTCAGTCACAACATTGGCGACGAGGATTAAACCTTCTTACATGTATGAAAACTCAAAATAATAGTAAACCTGTTTATTATTACTACTTTCCGTCCATAACTGTGGAATTGAGAAGTATGCATTTCGCATTACAATATTTGTATTATTAGGGCATTCAGAATTTACACATATCTAGTTCGGAATTTGCTGAATTCGATAATCCATAATAAGAGCATTCCTTAAAAAAACATTTTTGTACCTAATTTAGAGTAGACCTACGTTATATGAATGCGTAAAACTATGAACTAAAATCTGCTATATCCTTAATTTTTTGCTTGCATTTTTCAAGACCAAAACACTGTTACCGTCTTCACTTAGAAAGACATAATTTTGGAGCCAAAATACTTTACTGCCAGTCAGGTCAAACTGTTGAACACTGTATATCACTCCCAACAGTGGCGCTTGCAGTAATACAGAGAGTGACACGGCGTTTACCGTCTCAAATCTTAGCAGATTTAAACCTTTGTAATAGATTGCAATAAATACTGTTATACTGTACCTCCCATCTTTCTGATCAATTTATATTACATTTTCCATTATGGCAGTAAACATAAACCAAGCCTCAGCAAAACAACTAACTACTTTACCAGGCATCGGGACTAAATTTGCCGGAATCATTATTTCTTTACGGTCGAAAAAGGGGTCGGTTAGCATGGACGATTTTCACGAATTTCCAAACCTTCAAACCAAACTTAACGAACTGCATGGGAAGGGCCTCATTCTTATTGAATACACGGCAAACCTACCAACTGCCTCCCCCCTTTTAAAGGTTTCGAACAGGTGAAAACCCCAGGGAAAAAAATAGAAACTAAAGATACCATGAGCCTCCTTACAGAACAGATACAGAAGTTAGGGCAAATCATAGAAAATAACACAGTGGCAATAACCGGCGCCATTAATGACCTTAAAATCCAGTCTCAGCACTCCGAAACCACCTAGCTAATCTTATTCAAGGTAACACAATAGCCTACAGTGCCATGCCACAAATTAAATCCCCCGCGCTAACACACACAAAGCCACACTCTGAAGAGCAAAAACCGCAGATCACTATTACGCAACCAGAGCCTCTGCATACAACGGGTGATGCAATAATAGATGCTGGGCTTAAAGCTGGGCTCCAACGATTTCGAAAAATAAGATGTTCACGTAAAATTTGGTTCACCTAGCTCCAATTAAGGTAAACATATAATAAACCCTCACTTTTTGAAGTTTCTTGATGTGAATTTTAAGCCACCTTTTACCGTTCCACATTCGCCAAGAATGATAAATTTTCTCTCGACTTTGCCCGTTTTTGGTTCATTTACATATCATGAATATTCATCTTTTCCTCAAGTTGGTGACGTAGAAGAGGGGATTCGCTTTCCTTATGAATATTAAATACACAGTGTGTTGCATATTACATTCCCACACGCAATACATGCACTCCAATCATTTCGAAAGTAAAATGGTTGAAAATGATACATATGGCGACCGTCCTTGGTAGGAATACAGCATCGATGAAGAATCAATGTACCAATCGGATATTAATGATCATTCGGGCAGTGATTCGGACAGTTTTAGCATACAAAAACCGCATGTACACAAAACTCATTGGAAATCCCATACAACTCCCGCGCGACGAGGGGATTCGTTCGTGGACCGTGGGTCGATTTCACAAAGGTAGTCCTAATTTAGGACTAGTCCTAGCACTTAGGACTAGTCCTAGACTTAGGATCGATCTTAGCTAAGACTGATCCTAGGATCGATTTCACAAAACACGTCTTAAGTAAGACTAGTCCTAACTCACTGTAATTAAGGATATAACTGAAACAGATTTATTGAACGAGGCTAAAATACTCATGTGACGGCTGTTTTATATCTGTTGTAACGCGCTAACGAAACGGTCGTCGGGAATTACGCACGGTAAAGATGGCTGATCGGCGCGAAATTCGATTGGCGAGTTGACGTTTGGAACTTTTTGGCTCCAAGAAATGTCGTCTGCAACCTCCAAATAATCCGTAAGTTTTTTCTTTACGTCACAGGCCTAGCTAGGTAAATTGTGCAAAGGTGATTAGCGTAAGCTACGGATGTTGTTGTTGTGATTCAGCATTTATCAACGATCTGACGATCCAAAATTAAGTTATTAACGTCGTGTTATATGGCAGTGTAGCCTGTATTTGTAGGTCTAACGTTGTTTTTAATTGCCGAATCCGTGAGGCTTAATTAGTTTAGCACTAGCCTAGGCCTACTAGCAGTTTTGTAAGCTGCTCATTGAAGGCTTCATCATGCCCAAAGCGGATGATAAGCGTAAGCGATCCAGCAATTGGTCGTATGAGGAAATCTGTCTATTGACAGATTTCGTCAGGCTGCACAAGCATAAGCTTGTTGGTACTTCCGGTTGTGGAAAGGGAAGTGCTAACATAGAAAAGGTTAAGATCCACTATTGGAAGGAGGCTAGTGCCATGCTAGTACAGAATGGATGCAAGGAGAGACCGTGGGACAGAATTCGAAAGAAGTGGAACACTGTCAAAAGTGATGCACGCCAATATCACAGGGACTGCATGAAAACAGGCGAGTAGTTTTCCACTCTGATTTTTGTTGACAAAATTGGCCACAATAATTTTCTTTTTGATGTTGCCTTGCTTGGTTGGTTACAAATAACAAAAAGACAATAAAAAGCTGTGCCTGTGGGGTGTGTATGTGAAGGAAAAACGTACGAGTTCAGGTGAATAAGATTTTCAAAATTACATTTTGAAGCGGGGTTTATTAGGCATAGCCATAAAAGGGTGCAGGCTAGTTTCCTTGGGTGAATCTTTTTTTCAGCTTGGGGAAAAAAAATTAGCATTTCATTCAGGATGTTTGTAGGCCTAGCCGATTTAATACATGGAGCCTAGCTAGGCTAGTGTAGTGGCTTAGTGCACAATGAAGGGGTCCATTTCATAGCCTCCAGGAGCCAATGAACATTTTAAAATGTCTTTTTTTTTTCGAATTGTTTACGAGGCACACACTCCTAATACTAGTAGGCCTACTACTAGTAGCCTAATAAAGTAGCCTATTGATTTTGAAATCACACACCCACCCACAATTTCTATAAAAAAAAGTTTGAAACATTGAAAATTATGAATTGCCCCTTAATATCCCTACAGATTCCCCAACATACAAAAATGTACGGCTGCTACAGTTTGACCACTTCTGGATAATTGACCAGTGCAAGATCACTGAAAATTTAACTTGTAGGCTATTTGTTTCTGGATGTCGAGTTATACAGCAGAAATCAAACAAATAAACTAGCATGATTAGTGAGGAGTACTGAGGACCAAGTTTAAAAAGTTTCTTGTTCCCACCCAGTGCCAGCATATTTTTATTTCTACTTTTCTGTTATATAAAGCAGGCGGAGGTGCCAGACCGAATCCTAACAGGATTTACGACAAGGTGTTGGAGGCACTGTCACCGGTAGCCAAGGATGGGGTTCTTTCTCAAAGTGATGGGGAGTCTAATCCCTTACCGTCCACATCAACGGCGAATGATGACAATATAATGGAGTTCCTCGCAAATGGTAATCAATGATTGGTTAGAACTCTTTCTTAGGCTTTATCAATAACTATCATACATGTAATATTACCATCAATCCATTTCATTAGTGCAATTCTCGGAATATTTTAAAGGGTTCATGCAGTGCTTTTTTGGTAAGGTTATTTTATAGCCTTTAGACAGAGAATATACTGTAATGAATGGTAAGTCTTATTTTGGTTTCCAACCACCATTTGGTTTTCGTTTTAATGGGCAATTGAATCGTTAAGGGCAATTGTCTTGCATGGTCAGTTCTTTGAGGAAACACTTATTATTTATTTTTCTTTCCTTTTTTTCTCAAGCAATTCTGCAAGGGGATGCAGACAGCGAGCCGGAGTCAGATGAGGAAGCTGTTCTCCCACAAGAGACTGCCAGCACCCAAGACAGTGACACGTCACAGCAAGAACCTGTCTGCCCCCCAGTCTCCAGCAAGCCACGGTCTACTGTTATGCAGCTGGAAAGGGAGAGGCTGGAGCTTGACCGAGAGCGGTTGCAGCTCGAAAAGGAGCACCTTCAAGTTTTCACACAGATTTCTGGGTCTTTGAAAGAAATCAATGAAAACTTGAAAGTGTTCCTTTCCGATATTCAGTTTGTAGTAAATAAATAAATACCGGTAACTAAAATACTATAAATTCAAATAAAAAAAGAATACACATTTGGCTCATTATAATAATTAATATACTATTTCAAGTTAACAAATTATTTATTATAACTCACACTTGGTATTTCCAATCTCTGAAAATATTCTTTCAAACGAACAAAACAAATAGACTACACTGTATTACTAAAAAAAAAGAGGGACACCACCAATTTTTCTTTGTACAATAGTCAATAAGGTACTACATGAATATGTATCATACTTTGCCAGAATGTGAACAGCCACACACACACAAAATCTGAAAACGCCATGGAAAAGGCTGAAATGTAAAGGTTCCTATACTTTTGTACAGAGCAGGTGTACAGAAAAGCTGACATTTTGAGTTAAAATCTAAACCAAAATATCGGTTTCACATCCCTGACTTTGGTAGCAGACCAAAACAGGAATCTTTACAGATTTACATATAATGTAACACCTTAGTAGATCCATCATCCTTGTCATTTGATTGGAGGATTGTATGTCACGTGGTACTTGATAAATAGACTAATTTATGGCTTACGTCACAAACGTTGAAATTTGTTCCATCCACTGTGCGCTTTTGGTTCCATCCATAATGTTTTATATAACACCTTAGTAGATCCTTGTCATTTGATTGGAGGATTGTATGTCACGTGATATTTGATAAATAGACCAATTCATGGCTTACGTCACAACCGTTGAAATTTGTTCCATCCACCGTGCATTTTTGGTGCCATCCGATTTGTACCATTGCACGCCAGGAACTCTAATACGTGATTGATCAAGCGGCGTTCCATTTTTTTTGTCACTGCGTGCGCGCGTACGCGTTGGTGTGCAACGCGCGTTACTGTAATAAGAGCATAAAGTTTGCCAAGATTTTAAGCTTTTTTTGTCTCGCTAACTCTTAAAATGTTATCCTCCAATCAAAATCAAATGACAAAGATCTACTTAGATGTTTTATAAAACAAATAATGAATGTTTCACATTCGTAGAATAGTAAAAATAATTTCATTCGGTGACAGATGGACTGTTCCATTCCACTCGGCTTCGCCTCGTGAAATGGAACAGTCCATCTGTCACCTCATGAAATTATTTTTACCATTCCACTCATAAACATTCATTATTTGTATACCATTGCACGCGAAGCAGGCCTACGTAATTGGTCAACAGAGGGTGAGTGTCATGCCCATGAATAGCGACAGGTTGCAGCAATTTCGTGTAACTGAATGACAAGGAAATTGCCAAATTACTTGACAGTGTGACAATAATGAATGTTTTTCATTCATGCAATGGAAAAATTATCTTCATTCGTTAAAAGATGGAATTTCACACATGACTGTTACTGTATCTTTCTTGACATTTTTGCCTATGAGTCTGCAATTTGTGGACAAAAGCAAGGTATGATACTACCATTAAAATTAACTGTCAGTTTCCCTAGTGGCTATTTTATGAGAAAAATTGACTGGAGCGGGATTCGAACCGGCATGGCGGTGTGTGAGTGGTTTCATGGCTTCTGACTGCCAAACGAACAAAAATAATTGACTATTGGGGTCACCACCAACGTAGGGCTGGATAGCTCAGTTTGTAGAGCGCCTGTACGGTATTCAGGAGGTCACTGGCTCGAATCCCGCTTCAGTAAATTTTTCTTTGTTCACTTTTCAATGAATTTAAAAATTCAGTCAGTTTCCCTTGTGGTTATTTGATGAGAATAATTGTATCGGAATCAAAGCACTTCAAAAAAATTGGTTAATTATCATTTGCCTATGAAGCACACCATCACGAATGGGCCCTTCATATGGAAGATGGTCATCATCAGGTACATCTTCCCCTTCAAAGTGGAGGTCTGGTTCCCGAAATTCCTTTGATAGATTAAAAAGCACACAGCATGCTTTGATGACCTGGCAGGCCCTCTGTGGTGCTACTCTCAAACCATGTGATAGACAGGGAAACCTGCGTTTGAGCTGGCCAAACATTTGTTCGATTTTTGCCCTTGTCCTTCTGTGCGACCTGTACATGTGTAAATGAAAGAACAAGCACAAAAACATCTATCCATTTAATTCCATTGACACATTTTAATAACTAAAATATTAACAGAGATGTGAGTGACAAGGCACACACAAATCTAATAAACATGAACAAAAAAGCTGTAATTGAAAAGTTCCTATACTTTTATACAGAACAGGTGTGCAAATGAAATAGCTGAAATTCTAAAAATCTGGACGAACACTTTAAATCTAAAGTGTCACATCCCTGAAAAAATTATAGCGAATTTATTAGATCAATTTAATGTTGGCTATAACCCCCCCCCCCCCCCCCCCCCAAGAAAAAAAAGAAGAGAAACAACTGTAGGCACAATGGTCTTCAGATTACTGGTAATCATGCTGGTTTGTTTTTTAAAGGTACTATCATACTTTGGTAGTGTAAGGGTATGCGATTTACATCATTGTTATGGTTGTATAAGTATCATAGTTCAAATCCGCCGCGTCGGGCGGGCTGTGTAACCTAGTAACAATGTTTTGGCAACTGACGCATGCGCACTAGCTCTCTCTCTCTACCAATACTTTTTTTTGGGAAAGTTGTCAGCCAGACAAAGCTCTGAATTGCTGTTTATTTTGGATTGCCTGTTATGGTAAAGGTTGCAATTCCTTTGGTCCAGTCATCCTTTGAGGATCCAGGATCGTGTCGAGTAAGGTAATTTCATGTGATTTACCTGTATTTTTATCCAAAATATGAGATTTGTTTTTGGTTTACAACGTGAAGTTGTGTGCACATACGCTGTGTGTAAAAACACATGGACCTATTAGTATCACGCTTTTCATTTTAACATGTACATGTATAGGAGGTGCATGGTACCGTTACTACAGGCCGTTGCCAGTGTCTGTGAGCCTGGTGATTTGGGAAGAGAGCTGGGAGCAGCGTCACGCGCTGTGTGTTGTCCAGTCTGGGTGAGTTTTTAGACTGTACTAGGCTTTTAATGGGGGTAAAATTATATTTTGTTTAAGTGATGACAAATCTGTTGGGTTTATGTCAAGCTGCACGTTGTTTACATTTAAGTACTGTGGAGTGTGGACAGACAGTGAATTAAATTGGAGATTGTTTTATTTTATATCAGGGGTTTTTGTTCATTACTGGATAAAGTCAAGATTGTGGAACTGGAGTGAGCAAGAGGTTCATGTGACATCTATCCTAAGCATCAAGTTTAAACGAATCAATTGTAATAAATAAATAGATTATATTGTATAAGCTGCAATTTCTGTGTCAGTGACCTGTTTTCTTCATTGTCAACTGTCTGCCGGATCATTTGGGTATACACCCAACCTTCAGCTTGACAACTCACAAACGAGCTACCCTGGGAACGCACCACTAGGCGTGCCCTTACAGTAGCATACTGAACAGAACTTCACAGATTGACCTATAACTTACACCTGGTAAAAAGATGGTACAAACATACCATTAACATTTCCTTTAAAAAGTGGGCACTGTATGGGACTGGGAATTTCACAGTTGACTATTACTGTTGTCTTTCTTAATATTTTTGACCTTCAATCTGCATTTCTTTGACCAAAAAAAACAAAGTATGAAATTACCTTTAATGAAATATTCACAGTTTCTTATCTGTTGCTAATCCCACCGCTTATATTTGATGTCAACATCAGTCAATACACTGATAAATAATATCTTACCTGTTGTAACGTCTGTCTGCATTTGTCACAGGCTCTAACACTGGTGTCATCAACCAGGGCCTCAAAGCATACCCGGTGTCTGCGATTAATGTTCCTTGGAGTCTGCAATGTACGTTACAAAATATTGGGTAGCTTTGAATATTTGCATTCTGTAGGAAACATAGGCAAACAATCTTCATAATAGTAACCTACACTTAATTGTTATTCAATATTTGAATAGGATAAAGTGTGGGTCTACTATTGCCCAAAAGTATTGCTTATTCACTGCCTTCAACTGTTTTTATTATGAACAATTGAAAAAGCTAATTGCTCCACTGTATATTTCAAAGGAAAATTAAGCGTCACTTTGCATTCAAAAGGACAGAACTGGTAACATACCCAAACAGAAATGTTCACATATTTATCATTGTATAACTTTCAGGGAAGATGGTGCTGGTAGAAACATACGGTTAAAATATTTCTGGCTGAAATTCTTTATTTCTCTTTTTTTTTATTTAACGACCGAAAACAGTTTTGATCTCGGGGTGAAATCAAAACTCCTGTGAACAGATTTGAAAAAGCTGTGAGCGTTTTCCACTGTTTGCTACGGTTTGCGATGATGATATGAGCTGAAAGTTTGTTTTTATTCCATGACAAATCAAGTTATGAACAGTCTGTAGCTGTTCGGTCACTTTACCAATCCTGTTTTATGCTTTCTCCTTTTAAAGACAATTTCACTCAAACTGCCATTTCTGTATTGTTGATGCTATCTTTCTCTTAAAAGCTTTTTCCAATAAATGAAGTTCATGAATAAACAGAAATATTTACTTCAAATTAGGCAGTGTTTCTCTTTAAAAGTGATTGCTTGGTAGTTGTCCCATTGAAGGATAATAAATGTTATCTTTAATATTAATGAAATTCTATCTTCTTGGACAGTCTAATTATTGATTCTGGTTGGTTGAAAAGCAGTGTAACAACAAACCAAAACTGCCTGCACTCTGCATATACTAAGCATCATGCTCCGTATAAATGATGTGCAAGCTATTTATTACTCATGCTCTAACATTCAAACTTTGTGTGTCGCATGTGGAAAAACTATTGGAAGCACTAGGAAATCAATTGTTATCAAATGCATGAAATGAGACAAATGTGGAATAAGAAAAACACTATTTTCCACATTCCACCCCCACTTGTGTGGACTTCAGACAGGTATTACAAAAGTCGTCAAATTTACTAACCTTCCATCAGTAAACATTTGTCCAAGCAGACTTCCATGCAGAACAGCACTGTCGTGTGTACTTCCGGGCCATCTGGCTACCACATTGGTGATTCTGAATCCGGCATCACAAACAACCTGTACATTGATGCTGTGATAACCTTTACGATTAACGTAAAGGTGTTCATCATCACCAAGTGGAGCCCCATACAGACGTACATGTGTACAATCAATCGCTCCAACGACACCCGGAAAACCAGCCACTGCATGGAAGTCTTGCTTGACTCTCATCAAGTCTTGAGCGTTGACCGGGAATGTGATGATCTCATTGGTCAATCTTGAGATTGCTCTGGTTACCCGGCTGACAATTCTGCATACTGATGCCGTACTGATGTTGTGAAGATCACCTTCAACCATGTAGAATGCCCCTGTGCCATAGAAGCGGAGTGCGGTCAGCAGCTGGAGAAGTGGCGGTATGGCATTGTTACGCTGAAAATATTTTTAAATAAAAAGATTATTCAGATTAGTCACTTGAATCCAAAACAATATAACTTGACCCCGATCAATAAAAACATTAACAGCAACTTTTTTGAAAAACAAAGAAAAAGAAAAACCTGAAACCCCCTGCACAAATTTCTGGATCTGCCCGTTAAATCCAAGCAATATACTTGACAAACTAATACATGACATACCGGTACTAAAAAAATATATGTCAATTTCCATCATGCCATGTTTTTGGACCAAGTTTCAACATGTGACTTTGAAGTATAGGCCTATGTCATGTGTGTGTCCCCATAATATAACTTCATGGATCCTCTTATCAAGTTACTTGTACTTGTAAATATCAGCCGCACCATGCATACTTAATTAAGTTTTTCCTACATGTATAACCCCACTTACAGATATTGGTGAGTACAACGTACATGTAACTTAAAATAGAAGCATTAAAAGCAATTTACCATGTCGTCATATCAAGTCAGCACTTTTTAATGTTAGTCCCATTTCACTACATCAATCAATTCGAATCCTTTCATTTATTTGAGTAGGGGAGATAGGCTAACTGTGGTAACAAGTGATAAGCCTTTTTTACCATGTTTACACCAAACAAAAATTTAGCCCCCAAAAATTGGCTCTAGAACCGCGCCTGCTGTTGAGTAAGATTTTGGCTATGTATCCAAAAAGTTACAAATACTCAGGGCCGTTTTCATAAAGCTCTGCGACGCGTCGCAACTCGTATTGCGACGAGTTCTAGCTGCGACGCGTCACATCTATACGGTGAGTCCATAGAGAAAGGATGCGTCTTAACTATGCGGCGCGTCGTAAGTTTTATGAAATCGGCCCAAGGTCTTGAGACTTGAGTGAACTGGAGTGAAGAAGTGGCGAAATTGGAATTGGCAATCTTAAACTTGATATAGGCCTAATTTGTTTCCGATCAGCCGATGCAGTCAGTAATCGTTATCATGGTTAAAGTGATCATCAGGTATTAATAAAACAAATATTATAAGATAAAATGAAGGTAACATAGCTTAAATCACTGTGTAGAATCATGACATGAGAATTGCCACGGTGGTTCGCCCTTCTTCCGGCTCCCGTCCCAGTCCAGTAACACAATACTCAATAGGCATGTTCGCCTGAATCCCGTTCGCCTACAGATAGTCTGTACTGCATCTTCCCTCGCCCAGCCCCTACGGCCCTAGTGGTGATTTCACTGTGTACTGTAACCATCGAGGAAGACTTCTATTCCCCAATCCCTGTGAAAACTAGTTTCCCGACTGTTTTTACGACAAAATGACCGGCAACTGTGCATGGATCCGTTCACAGGGACGCGTCGCCATATTGTTTACTGAATGGTCATTCCTTGTTTACATCTGCCATCAAAGTGGCTCATGGTGGCGCTAAACAAAACAATCGCTCGGCACACACTGCGGGCGGTATTTAAACAGTATAATTATTTTTGTTAATCTCACGGCACGACGCGTGACGACGGCCGCGCCGTGGGTTGTATTTCTTTCCCGGCCTCCATGGTTTAATTACTAGCTAGGCCTAGTAAACTAAATATAAAAAACCACCGTGATTATCGTTTAATCAAGCTTATCGTCAAGGTTGTCGTACAATTTTTACCTGTGTTTCATGTTGTATCTGGCGACCAACTCGTTCCAACAGTTCGGTAATCCCACGTCTTGTGAAGCGATATCGGCGAATAATCTCTTCGTCCGTGAGGTTCTCCAGTGGATTTCGCCTGTCCCTAAACAATCGCTCTCTTCTCAAAGCCCGTCTTGCTTCGTGGTCCGCCAAAAGCATAAGCGCCATGATAATAATATTCGGAAAGCGAAGGCAAGTGTGACGTGACGCGACGACGTTGAGCAAAATTGTATTAGTTATTACACAAAACCAATAGTTAAGACTACCCTACACCAGTCCTAAAGTTAGTACTGGTTCGGCGCCGTTGCCATGGAACTTAGGACGGGTTAAACCCGTCCTAAGTTTTGTGAAATCGATCTTTAAAAACTTAGGACTAGTCCTAAAGTTAGGACGAGTTACGCGTCCTAACTCGAGATAGGACTAGTCTTAGTGCTTTGTGAAATCGGCCCCGTATCCCCTCTACTACGTCACACATTGACATGAATTTAAATAGCGCCACCCACGGCCAGTTTGGGTAAATAGTCCCAAGAATTGACAATTACTATCAAATTTTATTTCCAATGTATTACTGAATAATGAAAAAAACAACAGCCCCATTGAATATTATGAGAAGGTTCTTATAAGTCTTATAAACAAGGATTTGTATTTGTTTCATTTTTTCACAAATCGTTATTCTCCATCTTTAAGGTGATTACTGAGAAAGCCCCACCACTCCCACCTTACCTATTGAAATCAGTCCAGAAATCGCAACCCGAACAAATGACTGCCATAAACAAGTTAACTAAAGCACCAGACGGAAAGCAGCAGCCACTAACAATGAGCATAGGAGAAAACCCTAGCGGCTCAACGGTACTTGGCCAACCTGCTATAAGTACAACGGGGTCGAGCCCGGCGTTTGTTGGGCCGACCCGCCCCCGCGCCCAAACAACCCCAAAGATTACCCCTTATGACGGAAGCACTGATTTCCATGCATTTGCCGCCAAATTTGAAATCATAGCAAAATGCTGCAAGTGGGATGACGAACATAAGTTACTAAATTTAATAGGTGCCCTCACAGGCAAAGCTCTGGATTGCTATGCGTGGCAAGAACCAGAGGTAATGAATAACTAAGCCCTCACCAAAGATAGACTAATAAAGATGTTTGGCAAAATAAAGGACCCTATAATACAACGAGCTGAACTTGCAACAATACATCAAAACTGCGATGAATCGATAGAAGTATTTGGACAGAGAGTGCGACAAATTACAACACGCGCGTACCCAACAGCCAACAGTGAAGTATTTGAAACTCTAGCTAGGGAAGCCTTCTTAAAAGGTTGTAATGACGTAAGTGCGGCAAAACTTGCGTTGTATCGGGACCCCAAGACACTGAACCAGGCAATCCAATTCACTCAAACTGCGGCACACAATCACAGTTTGTTGACAAGAAATAAACCCAAATTGCGCCACGTATCATTCAGCGACGAAAGTATCGGTCAACCCAAAGTACAACAGATCCAAGTCAAACAACAATGTAGAGACAACATCGACATACACATCGATTGGTCCGTATTTAATGGAAACATGCGTAAGCTCATTAATTACTTTGAGGGGACTCAGGGCACAAGCGCCGCCATGTCAGATCGCGTTCCTCCCACGGCTGCGAACACAGCCCGAGGTAGCTTTTCACCTTCCCGCCTAAGTAGATCTAGGCCTACGTCTCCCCAACCATCCCCGAAACGAGGCTCAAGCCCTCCTCCTCCAAATTCTCCAACAAGATATAAGTGTTATGAGTGTGACCGATACGGACATTTTGCTAGGAATTGTCCTTACAAGACTGAGCAAAAATATGTTGCGCGATCATCTTCGCCCACGCGAGGGACACAGGTTTTAAACGGACAGAAGCCGGTCGCATAAGCCAACGACCGGCTGGACATTGTAATGGCCATGACATGAAATGTGATTTTCCGGCGTCTACAGGGGAGCACATTTCAAAACCAAACCTAGCCTCATCCATCCATATTTTTCAGTCCGACCCGGTGTTTGCTGGGTTGGGCCACCCAATATCTGCTAATCTTAGGGAGATACAATTCTCCAAATCTAAAGGAATTAATCTAGTCATACCAGTGAAGTTCAAGGGTCACATACACATGCGATAATCGATACAGCTGCACAAGTCTCCATAATCAGCGAGGAATTAGGCAAACAAATTTTCCCCATCTCACAAATAAAAGAAAAGGTTCTGTTGCGGGGAGCGGAAAAGTCAAGCAGTATGATTGCTAAAAGGGTACCTAAGGCTCACTTACTTATCGGGCAACATAAATATGAATGGGACCTTTTGATCGCCCCTATTACGGACACTTTCATCCTTGGATTAGATTTCCTGAAAGCACAAGGGGGTAGGATAGATCTGGCCAATGATACACTTATTCTGAATGGTGACAAAATCGATGCTGAAATGAGGCAAAATAACGACGGAGAATATTCAGTACAAAAGGTGGTATTGGAAAAGAAAACAGTAGTGCCCCCACATTCAGTAATGATCGCAACTATCCAATTCAGCACCAAATCGAACAAGCCTTATCTCGTCCATGCGCCTGAGAAGAACCACAAGGGGTTACTTATTCCATATACACTAGTTGCCATGGATAGCGACTCTCCGAGTCGTTACAGTAAAATATGTATACGCAACGACAGCAATCGGTACATTCAATTAAAAAAAGGCCATCTTATTGGTAGAGCAGAGGAGGTGGCTGACATAATTGCTGATGCACAACCAATTCCTTCTTGTCATATACCCGGCCGATGTTTGTTGGCCCAGTATAGTGACCCCAAAACTAGGCAGGTTCGTGTTGTCCCTGAGCACATTGACGAGCTATGCAATAATTCCTGTAAAAACTTAACCCCAGAGGAATCAGATATTTTAGCCACGACACTTACGCAGACGTATTTTCTAAAAATGATATGGACATGGGGAAATTCGGCGCAATAAAACACGCAATAAACACCGAAAACGCCCCTCCTGTTAGACAGAGAATGCGAAGAACCCCTCTTGGCTTTGAAAGGGAGGAAGTAATGCATTTAGACGATTTGCTCAAGTCTGGTATCATCCAACCCTCGGCGTCTGCCTGGGCCTCGCCCCCCGTGTTAGTTAGGAAAAAGGACGGTAAGGTCCGTTACTGCATCGACTATAGGGCCTTGAATAACGTAACGGTCAAAGATGCCTTTCCCCTACCAAACATAAAGGAGTGCTTGGATGTGTTGCAGGGAACCATGTTTTTCAGTACTTTAGACATGAGTAGTGGGTACTACCAAATTGAGCTCGCAGAAGATGATAAGCACAAAACTGCTTTCATCACAAGGCACGGCCTTTTTGAATATACGCGAATGCCGTTTGGTCTTTGCAACGCTCCAGCTACTTTCCAACGGGCGATGACACTAATACTTAGGGGATTAGAATGGACCGAAGTCCTTGCGTATCTAGATGATATAATAATCTTGGGAAAGAATTTTCAGGACTCAATGCAAAACTTGGTAAAAGTGTTCGAAAAATTTCGCTTTCACAACCTCAAACTAAAGGCCAAAAAATGTCACCTCCTGAAAGAAGAACTAATCTTCCTTGGAAAATTAGTCAGCAGGGATGGAATCTCTCCAAACCCAGAAAATGTAGACACTGTACACAACTGGCCCAGACCCATATCTAGTAAGGACGTAGAAAGATTTCTCGGGTTCATGAATTACCACAGGGCTCACATACAAAACTTTGCCAAACTTGCGTGCCCCCTGTATGAGCTTACGAAGAAAAATGTACAATTTGTTTGGTTGGATGAGCACGAAAAGGCTTTTGAGACAATGAAACGTAAACTCACTACCAGCCCAGTCCTAGCTTTTCCTCAAAACGATAGCGAGGCACATTTTATATTAGATACAGACGCTTCGGAGAACGCAATTGGGGCAGAACTCTCACAAATACAAAGTGGGGTAGAGAAAACAATAGCCTATGGTAGTTACGTCCTGTCTCCAGCTCAACGAAAGTACTGTACCACTAGAAAAGAACTGCTGTCTGTCGTACGTTTTACACGACAATTCCGCCATTACCTATTAGGGAGACAGTTTTACATCAGAACGGACCATAGTAGCCTGGCATGGCTTATGAGATTTAAACTGATTTCTGGTATGCTTGCGAGGTGGATGGAAGAACTAAGCCAGTATGATATGATTATAATTCATAGGAAAGGGGTCAAACACGTCAACGCCGACTCCCTTTCACGCATCCCCTCCACAGCACCTTCCTGCGATTGTTACTACGCAGGTTGTGACGTAGGAAGTCTCCCATGTGGCGGTTGTCTTTATTGTACACGTGTCCACAGGCAGTGGGAGCGTTTTGAAAATGATGTGGATGATGTGGTTCCCCTAGCGGTACGACAAATCTCCCGTGACAATGATACCCCTATCTCACAAATAATGCCAGTCCCTCCCTACTGCCCCGATTGAACACAAATCAACTATAGACAAGGAGTCTAATTCCGACCGACGTTTGTTGGACGGTGATAAGTTCTCCTTGTTTACAAAATATACGGCAACACAATTAAGGGAGATGCAGCAAGACGATGACAGTATAGGGAAAGTACTAAAATGGAAGGAAACTCTGACTTGCCCGCAACAATGTGAACTTCAAGTGTGTTCCCAAGAAGTAAAATATTACTGGTCCAATGCTTCACTTCTCCATATCCAAGATGGAGTACTCTATTGGAGATGGGACGAGGGTTATTGCACTAAGTTGCTGTTGTTGGTTCCGCATGTCTTAAGAGTTGAAATACTTAGCCTATGCCACGACTCCAAGATGGCTGGGCACCCCGGCATAACCAGGACCCTTCAAAAGGTGCGACAGACATCATTATGGTATAATATGAGAGAGGATGTCTGCCTCCACGTGAAATCATGCCAGGAATGCAATACCCATAAAAAATCGTCCCGCAAGCTTAAATCCCCGCTTACAAATTACCACGCCGGAGCGCCGGTTGAACGCGTCCATTTGGATATTCTAGGTCCATTCACCACATCAAAATCTGGCAACAAATACATTTTGATGCTAGTTTGCCAATTCACCAAGTGGATTGAGGCCTATCCTCTGGCTGACCAGACAGCTGAAAGTGTAGCTAGGGCAATGATAGACAATTTTATATCGAGATTCGGTTGTCCCTTACAAATCCATACAGACCAAGGCACAAATTTCACAAGCTTGTTGTTTAGTGCAGTATGCAAGTTACTTGAAATAGTCAAATCCCGGACAACCCCTTATAGACCACGGGGCATGGCCGATTATTTTGCAGTTTCGTGACGCATATCACAGATCTACGTAAATTATACCTTAAACTACTCCAGAGGATGTCCCAAGACTCGCACATAAAATCCACAGTTGAGTTTTTTGCCAGTTTTAGCAAAAATAGCCATTTTACGTTCAAAATTTCGCTTTAAGAAACGGAGAAAAAACCATTACATCACTGCTTTTTAACGGGCAATCAACGAGGCCCTTATTACATCATGCATATTCAAAAGATAGTGGACCAATAGCGACGCCCGTAAGAGAGAGCGTAGGCACCGCTGTGCGTGACAAGATAATAGATGGCGGTGTTTTTCCACGAGCTTCTCGGACGCAGAATGAAGCCAGGGTGGTTTCTAAAAGCTCTGGATTTTTTTCTGTGAAATTTTACATGATTTAGTCATTTTAGTGAGGCATTTTTTTTCTCTCTTTGGTTTTTTTTTTGTGGTATGAATAAAGCTAAAGTGCATCAAAGGTGAAACTTGTTGTTACCCAAATGAACAACTGTGGTCATGTTTACCTTTCTGTTTATGTTTATTACACAAGTCTGTGTAACGCTATCATAACATGAAATCCATGAAAACATTATACAGTTTGAAGATTGAAATAGACCCCCATCCTGATGCTGCAGATGGTTTAGTATCAAGGGTTTTTTAATCATAACGGGTCTAAAATTTACTTCAAATTATTTGACATTGCTTCAAAAGTCATATTTTGGTCTTAATAGTTTCCTTTTCCCGAGTCATGCCTTTGAAGAATCCCTCTCAGCAACAAGGAATAATTATCCCATTCACTTTGTACACGATTGGCCAATTCCCGCCAATAGAGGGCGCTGTTTTTCAAAGGGGGTAATTAAAATGCAAATATTTAATTAACTGGCAAATTTGGGATTGTGGATTTTGGTTTTAAATGATCCCTGAGGTATTAGCTATCAGTCTGTGGTGTTTCCACTTAGTTCCCAGAGGTGCGCCAAGAAACTTGTTTTCTGAGCACATTTTGAAGCCATGCCCTGTGGTCTATTATCGTCCTTGCTCAAACGGCCAGGTGGAGAGATACAATAGAACCCTATTACAACTAATAAGGTGCCACTTGAGGAGTAACATTAATGAATGGGACCAAGATTTACCCATACTCACTGGGGCCATCCGTTCCCTTCCAAACCGCACTACAGGACTTACCCCAAACCTAATAATGCTTGGGAGAGAAGTTCGACAACCCGTAAACCTAGTGTTCGATTTAGAAGGAAACAGTGTTCAAAATGAACAACCGGCCGAATACGTCCGAGACCTCAAGGACAGAATGACACGGTTTCATGCCTTGGCACGTGAAAATATCGGTACAGCACAAAACCAACAAAAGAAATATTATGCCTATCGGGAAAACCAAACGTCATTTGAGGAAGGGGACATTGTTTATAAACTTAACAAATCCCCAAAAGTCGGCCAATCTACTAAACTACAGCCCGTATGGAGAGGTCCACTTCTGGTAGTACAAACCCTCTCACCCATCTTGTACAAGGTACAAGATAGGAGAAGAACACAAGTCATTCACCATGATCTTCTCAAAAAATGCGAAACTCGTGTCATTCCCCTGTGGTTGCGGAGAGCGCGAAATCAGTTACTGGGAAAGCAAGATTTGGAGGAGGACGGGGGAGCGACAAAAGAAACTAAAACCTTGCGTCGTCCTGACACACAACCGAAAACTAAGAAAAACGAAAGTCTCAGATCCACTCCCACAAACTCGGCGTCTATTGAGAATGTGGAACGTCCAATCAAAACCAGAAGCGGGAGAACCGTGAATAGACCGCACCGCTTTACCATTTAGTAATTATCTATGACCAGTATGGGCCCCCGAATTAGGTAGATAAAATTTATCTTTAAGTTTAAACTAATTTGAGATAAGTCAATCTCAGTTTATAGTTTAACAAGTTTAATAAATTAGGTAGATAAACTGAACTTAAATTAATCACTAGGTCGAAGGTGAATGAATTAGATAGGTGGTATCATGCTTTGGTAAGACACCAAAACAGAAATGGTTACGAATTTACATATAGCTTTCGGGGTGTGGCCGTTTTTCACTGTTTTCTCAAAAAGTGGGCACCGTATGGGACTGAAGTTTTCACATATTACTATTACTGTATTATCCGTGATATTTTTGCCCATGAATCTATATTGCTTTGACAAATATCAAAGTAGGATATTATCTTTAAGTAAAATAAAAGGGAGAGAATTAAGGCCAATAATGGTAAGTCCAAAATCCACACAAACTCGGCGTTTGCTGGGGATGTGGCACATCCGGGTGATACCAAGCACGATTGAATGCTAACTGGTGAAGCATCCGGGTGGGAACTTACAGTTTTGTTTTCCCAAATTTTAAGACGCAGCAATGGAGCAAACAACCTCCAAGCATGACATTGAAGACGACGTCCTAAGCCTGCCATCGCTGGACCCATTTTCGTCGGAGGAAGATGCTCCCCAAGATGCCCTTGAGGTTTCACCCCCAAGCGACCCACTGACGACATGCAACGACAATCCTGATGCCGGAGTCCGGAGGTCCAAGAAGTCGCTCCAAACATGCCCCAACCCGGATGCTCTGTCAAAACCAACAAAATGAAGCGTCATGTAGTGAGGTACCATGTATCATCTGGAAGATGGTGATTGCCATCCATGTGATGGAGCATATGGTCCTTTCCAGACAGACCAACACCTTGGGCGCCTAAACAACATGGTCTATATGAGTTCCTGTACTTCCTTACCGGTGCGCTGAAGTTGAAGTCGCCACTCTGCCTCCCAAGGTTTGTTGTGGATAACCAATTGGGTGACCCAAACTCGTCATTCACTTTTGATGAGGCTAACATCTGGGATATGTATGATGAAGTACAATGCCTACCCAAGCTGCTGGAAAGGAACATAGAGTTCCCTGATAGAGTGTCCTCTGTCTTCCACTGGAGGACACTTCAACGGCTATTGGCATTGGCCGACCCACCCCAGCTGACGTCCCCCCTTCCCTCATCAGCGACGTCAGAGTCAACCCCCCACTCCATGGGCACACTGCCACATCGACCGTCTCCTTCATGAAGCTGGGCACGGAGGCACACTCCCGGAGTTCCTCAAAGATGAAGGCATCAACACCGGCAATTTTCAGGGGTGCATCGCGAATTTCTGCGATGCAACGACATTGGTAAATCCCAGGCGATGGGAGAAGTTAGTCGACGACAAGCTAGTCTTCGCAGCAGTAGGCTTCCACCCGAAAAATGCTAGCAACTTCACCTTGGACACATTGGTAAATCCCAGGCGATGGGAGAAGTTAGTCGACGACAAGCTAGTCTTCGCAGCAGTAGGCTTCCACCCGAAAAATGCTAGCAACTTCACCTTGGACACAGGTCGAGTGATCCGGCGTTTGTTGGACCACCCCAAGACCTGTGCACTAGGGGAAGTCGGGCTGGACTACTCTGGGGGACACGAACGGCACAAGTCACAACAACAACGAGTCCTCCGATCTCTTCTTCACATGGCCGTTGATGTTAACAAGCCAGTTGTTATCCACTGCCGGGACGCCGCGGAAGACTGCTTGGCAATCGTGGGCAAAATCCTCCCTCCTGAATGGAAAATCCACCTTCACTGCTTCACTGATACCTGGAAGATGGCGAGAGCATGGTGCAGGCAGTTCCCGAACCTATGTATCGGGCTGACCCCAATCGTCACCTGGGATGTCCAAGAACCGAAAGAAGTAGCAAGGCGACTCCCACTAGAACGTCTACTGCTCGAGACCGACGCGCCATACTTCAAGCCACGAGGGACTCCAAGATGCACCAAAGTCAGCAATCCAACGATGGCACATCTAGTCGCCCGGGAGGTCGCCCGCATCCGAGGAATCCGCGAGGAAGACGTGCTGGCACAGAGTCTGCTGAACACGCAACGCATCTACGGCATAACTCTGTAGATGCAGTATAAACATAATGCAATTAATAGGGGGTATCAAAATCGACAAATAATGGTCACAGCAATTACCAGTATTTTGATTAATAAAAGGATAGGTCACACCGTTTTGGTAAATCTGAACTAGCAGGCCACTTGCCTGTTTGATTAGAGTGATGATCGTATATGATTGTTTCCCCGTGTAATTAATTTCATACACAGACTTGGTTAAGCACATCTAAATGAAAAAAGAAATCCCTGAATTACATTCAAATTGCATGGCATATCATAACTGGTTAATGAAAAAAGCTACCGGCAAATTAACTGTAGAACAGCCCAGCTCACGCTAATTAAGCGTTAATAAATAATTATCAATATCAGTACTTTAAGTGGCTAATGGTATTACTCACCGTAATCACGGACGCACAGGAAGCTGATGGTTGATTTCATTCATTATAGTGAACTAGGGATTCATGGTTTACCAACGTGGTTGGATTTATGTTAATACACAGTGGAAAAAAATTACAGTTTTTGTCAATAGGTGGCGCTATAACATCGAGTGTAACAAAGCCGTAAATAAAGATTGTAAAGAGACTCAAAAGTGATTGAATCGAGTGGGGGACATTTCTAGAAAGTTATGATCAAAAATCCTTTGCAAGTTTTTTTGTGCACCAAGTTTTCCATTAAATTATACTGTTTCTTTTAAATATTTAAAGGTTTGAAACGCATTTGTCCTCGAAAAAAAGGGGAAAAAAAAAGATAAAATAAAAGCAGAGGGTGATATAGTTATACAAGCGAAAACGCCTCTTCCCAAAAGGGAGAAGAAAGGAAGGAGAGGACTGATTATCAATAGGGCCAATATGTAAATTATTTTCCAAATGGCTTTGAAGTACATGTAGAAATTAATGAGTTTTTTGTAAATATTTCTATATTACGAGGATGGTTAAGTATAGAAAGGGGCCGTCCATAAAGTACGTACGCACGAAATGCCGACTTTTTTGACCCCCCCTCCCCCTCTGTACGCATGGCGTACGCAGTGGTCCCAACCCCCCTCCCCCCTCCCCCCCCCCCCCTGTACGCATGGCGTACGCATCGGTAACAACCCCCCCTCCCCCCCTTCGTGCGTACGCACTTTATGGACGGCCCCTAACGGTATTTTAGTTACCCGTCCCTTAGGTGTAGTACGTTGACACAAGTCACAAGAACGACAATATCTGACTACATCTGCTTGAACTCCAGGCCAATAGAAATTGCTGAGTACCTTTTCTACGGTCTTTTGAGAATCCTGGTGTCCACCTAGGATAGATTCATGTGCAATTTGTCTGGGACTACGAGCTGAATATTCTGTCGTCCAAAGTCAATCTTTGGTGACTTGAATTCTCGGTAAAGTATGTCATCCTTCACAAAAAATTTGGAGGTTGCCCCATATTTTGTTTGTTTTGGATTTTCGTCAAGTACCAATTCATGAATTCGCTTAAGTGATGGGTCACTTTTCTGTTCTTCTCTCAGTTTGTTCTGATTAATATCAGGCAACATATTAGGAACTTTCAGTTTTGGGAGTGGTTTTTCACTCTGCTTTACTTGTGCCCTGGTTAAGACAGCACCCATTTGTTCTTTATGAGTTTCTTTGTTTTCCACATTACTCACATGTGGCTGTGAAGAACTAACAGCCTGGTTTGGATGAAGTTTCCAGGTGGGTTCAGGATTATCTGGTTCTCTAGCATCTGGAATGTTACCAATTATCAAATCGTACACAGGGTTAGTCATACATAATGCATCAATCTCTCCTATGTAATACGGTGTATCTACCATAATCTTTGCTACCTGACCCTTCCTAATTGTACCATCTACAAGAATACATTGTTTAACTAGTCCAGTTAATTGCTCATCAGCTACTAATTTACGTCTGACTACTACTCCGCTACATCCACTGTCACGTAATACTTTTACCACTGTTTCATTCACCTTACCATCAGAGACAGGCATGCAATTTGGGTTTTTATCCCGACATGCAGCACTCCTGACAGGAAGTGAATGACCACAAGAAACCATTATGTAACCATCTTTTTCACATGTATGACTACAGCTACGTGAGGTCATCATACAGGCAATTGTTTCTGGTTTGTGTTCTGCATTATTCATTTCACTGGCATTAGTTGGCATGGTTGTGTTAGACATATCAACATCAGAGGAGTCAATAGTAAAACCTGTTAAGGCAGAGGCACTAACATTTGCAATTTTTGTCGCAGATGCACTCTTAGCTCTACCATCTCGTGCAATATGACCAGGTTTGTTACAAAAGAAACAAGTCCTATCTGTACTTCTGGATCGATCATAAAAGGTATTGGGTTTACCCTGAGGTCTATGAAAACTCGTTTCAGGTTTATCCTGATGTTTCATTTTGGATTGCATTTTATAATTTGGCTGACTTCGTCTCTCAGTTGATTGTGTGTTAAACCCCCTGTGAGCTTCACAATACTGTTCTACTATTTAAGCCATTTCATCAGCAGTACTGGGTGTTCTTTCTTTCAGAAAAATTGCCAAATTCTGATCAACACTGTTCATGAACTGTTCACGCAACAAAAGATCTTTCAATGCTTCATATGATTTCTCACATTTCTCAAGTTCAACCCATCGCGTGAGCCAATTGTCTAACCTAGCCACAAATTGAGGGGCACTTTCGTCACGTTCTGGTTTTGCACTTCTAAATTTTTGTTTAAAGCCTTGTGCAGTCAAGTGAAACCGTTTAAGCAAGGCGTCTTTCAAAGTGCGGTAAGATTGAGCTTCATCATATGTCAAACGAGAATAAACTTCTAGTGCTTTGCCGATTAACAATGCACTAAGATGCAATGCCCAACTGTTTTC